>BMAW01069000.1:852389-1112222 GCA_019974015.1 Nephila pilipes | reverse complement strand
TGTGTGTGTGTGTGTGTGTGTATGCATGCGTCTAGAATACGAGTTTATGGACGCTTTTTGTATTGTGCCATTTAGCCATTATACGTCGCCTGTTATACGTCTTATTTCAGAAAGAAAATTCTACAGTTAATTTTTCCCCCTGTCTCGTACATTTCCTGCGCCGTAAATGGATTGCAACCTTTACCTTTTAATTTTGCAGTTATGTAATATCTTATGTTATTTGTCTCCAACATGTACTGTTATATAGTGCCCTTTATTGTTGAAAGTTTCTTTGACAATAAATGATGAAAGGGGGGGGGGTGATTGTCTCCCGAGAGGCCGGTTTGTAGCTCTGAACCTTTTTGGAGGAGCTAGATCCCCTTGGATATTCTGCCAATAGCCCTCGTGTTGCTTGAAACAATCGCTTCAAAAAATCAGTCATGTGTAGTATTTTTTGTTTATATATTCAATTTCCTTTTTTTTTTTTTTTGCTTATTTTTATTGCTTCATGTAGGACTTTTAATGGATACTCTTTCGTCTCGAACAGAAGTCTTCGAACTGGGTTCCGAAGAACCCTAGGGTTCCCAAGAACTTCTGCAAGAGATCACTATTTCTTTAATCAATGCGCCAAAATTTTAGTAAAAATTTAATTTTTATAAAGATCGAATTTTTAAAGGAAGTTTGATTGTAAAATTAAACATAAATAAACATTTTATTGATAATATAAAATCTTAAATTTCGTAAAAGCCACGTTCTTCAAATAATTAACCGAGACACAATAGGTCACATATTAGTCTCAATTCTTTACTCAGGTGAAGAATCGTTCATTTATTTGTCCACTTATTTCACTATTTTCAAAACATAAAATAAAAATGACGCCATTCTTTTGAAATTGAAATTTTGGGAAGATTGCATTTTGAAAGATAATATTGAATGCTTTCCTAATTTGTGTAATATTTAAGTAAATGGTAATTCTAATCCCTATAAAAATGTAAAAATTAGTTTGGTCCAACATTAATCAGGTCTGCAAGAAACATTTCTTGAATACTTCCTTGTTCAAAAAGAAGAATTATTTTGGATCCAAACTCCTTCTCAAGACTGTGACACCTCCAAACTCCAAATAAAAGAAAGAGAACAACAAATTGATATATCGATCAACACTCAATTGAAACTAAATTTTAATCAAGTTGATATTATACATTTTTGGGTTGACATTAGAAAAGAATACCATGAAATTGCCAAAAAAGCTGTGAAACGTCTAATGTCTTATGTTTCCACATACGTATGCAAAAATCTTGGAGACACATTGGATACTGAAGATAACATTAGTTTGCAGATTTCAACAATTATTCCAGACATAAAAATACTTTGCAATAAGAAAAACAATCACTGCCAAGCCAAGAAAAAATTTCGTTCTATTAATTTGTTATAATTTAAAATATCGTTGCCTTTGTTTATTGTTCATAGAATATAGTTTGGCACCCCCCCCCCCCACAAATACCCAATAGCTACCTTACCATTCATTATCTTAGTAAGACGTTTCTATTGTGATAAAATGGAGATGCAATCATAATTTTATAAATTTGAGTAGGATAAAGGTTTGATATCCTATTTTTCTTCTCTTTGGTCAAGGAGTTCCTTCAAGAAAATAGTAAGCTCAAAGGGTTCTCCGAAGTTTAAAGTTTGAGTACCTCTGGTTTAAAATATATTGATTTTGAAAATAATTACATACTTTATCTTATCTAATATAATACATCAAGGCCGGGCACTTATCTCGAATGAGAAGATTAATTCAACTTTTTAAGATTAATTTGTTAAATCAAGCTTATTTCCAAGCCCCAGGCTCCTCAGATAAAAAAAAAAGGGGGGGGGGGACATTTAGAAGGATTCTTTAAGGAGTGGAATCTATTTATTTTATGTATTCACTTAAATAATTATTTGGAACCTCGATATTCTTTTAAACTTAGAAAACTATATACACAGAATATAAATAAGGATTTATTATATATATATTTTATCTTATATTTCAGTTGGTTCTTTGGTGACACCAATCGTGCCGACGCCGAACGCCTTCTTCTGCAACCACAAAATGAACCTGGAACCTTCATGGTGAGAGATAGCCATATACAAGGCAAGACACTTGTCTATGCATATTTTTTCCTGTATCACTAAACGAGCTAAAATGACATCCTACGTATTTTATTACAATCAAGAATAATATTATTGAATCAGGTATTTTAAAATTTGACAGAGAGAAGAAATTAACTGCAATTTTTCTTTTAATTCTAACCTGATAACATTTATTTAACACGTTGAATCTGAGATGTTATACTCTTAATAATAACTTCCTACTTTTCAAAAATATTAAAAGTAATATTTGTTGAATTATTAATTTATAGTAATTAAGAATTTATAGTATAAGTTTACCTCCGTTTTTCTCTTTAATTTATCGTTACAAAAAATTAATTCACGATGTATATTCAGAACTAGCGAAGAAAGAAAATTATTTCAATATTTTTCAGGCTCATATGCTTTGTCTATCAAAGAACTTATTCCTGAAACAAATGAATTAGTAGTACGTCATTATAAGATTCGTACACTGGATCAAGGAGGAGTTTTTATTTCTACATCCAAAACATTTTCTACTTTGGATGAATTAGTAGCATTTTACTCAGGTAAGAGTCTAATCTTTTAATGTATTATTAATGTACGAAATGTAATGTACGAAAAGATAATACTTTTATTGATTATTTTTAAAATACATCTCAAATTATAACGAAATTTCTGAATTTTTTTTTAAAATTTTAATTCAATGCTTTGAATAAACAAAATAACTTTTTACTTTAGACATAACTTTTTTTTTGCCTAGAAATTTACCCTTTTATTTATATATATATATATATATATATATATATATATATATATATATATATATATATATATATATATATATATATATATATATATATATATATAATTGATAATTTTCGTCTGCCCTCTGAATAGTTTTGAGCTTTGTTATACGTCACTGTTTAATTAAATTAACATAATTTTTTTTCAAAAAATGTTCAATCTATGAAACAGAATATGTAAAGAAAAATAAGAAGTACAGAATACATAGAGAAAAATAAGTTTTCAGTTAATTTATCGAACTTATAAAACATAAAAAAAAGAATTTTTTTTTTAAAGATCAGGGTTCCCAAAATCTAATCCGTGATGGCATCCAAACTTCTTTGATTCGATTGCTAACTCAAAGCTAGATAATCAGAATTCAATATAAGGTTAAGAAAAAAATGTAACAGTTATGATGAGGGGCATACGTTTACTGTAACACGATAGATCTCGATCTGAAACAGGTGTATCTCTAGGGGTAGGTTGACAATTTGATACAGGTATGAAAGCCTTCTTAAAAAGAACTAGTAAGGATGGATTTTTTCATTACAAAATCGTTTCCAAAAGAGAACTCTAAAACATACGGAGATGCTTCAGATGAATGAGAAATGGACATAAAATTGTATTAATACTGAAATAGTAAACGAAAAAGCTATTAATTTTCAACATCAGAATAATTATGATTCTACAGTAAATTTCTGGATACACTAATTAAACATCTTGAGTTAGAAGAGTGAATTTAGTTATTCTAAATAAATCAGCGCAACAAAACTCTTTCTTTTGATATAAATGGGTTCTGACTTTTAAGTTGCTGCATTAAATAATTTTGAAGGGAATAATTGTCAAGATTCTTTTGTTGGTGATTTCTTATAATTTTCGAATTTCTATGTTACATCAATTTGCTTTCCTTGCTAAGTAAAAGAAACTTCGGTAAATTATGTTTGCAATACTGCTAAAAGTAAGAGAGGGGAGGGGGAGTAACAATTTTCTTGAAAAAATTAGGTTGGTGCAATTCGAGATTTGATTTAGGATTTTTTTTAAAAAATTGATCAAGTGACAAGCCTTCGAAGTATCTCAACTGCAGTTATTACTAACAAAAAATTGAACAAAAAAAAAATTTGGGTGACAAAATGAAAATTGTGAAGGAATATCACACTTTGGGATTATGTGAAAATTCAAATCAAGGCCAAAAAGAACATCAGACTCAAGGCTGTGATCAATAGGATACACTAAGAAATAGTTTGAGAACCACTGTTATAACATGTTCACTTACTTTCAAAAAGGTTTTTGGTTTTAGACCGTTTGGTAATCATGACTCTAAAGACCTACAGTGTAGCTGTGGCTGATGCGCGTTAAATCTGTCGAAGCTCACAATCTTCCTGATGGTGTGTAAGTTAGGAGAGGGGGCGCCAGTTCAGGTGTAGTCCTCGTCAAATAACCGAAGTTCAAAATTACGAGATTCGTCTCCAGTTGCCTCGTGTTATTTCAAATGCGATATTAATAAAACCTTTCTATCAATCAACTCATTGGTAAACTGGTCTCGAGTTCATATCTACGCTCTCCCTTAAAACTAATCACTTCTAAATTAAACTCCTGATTCCATCAATGATACACTTTAAAAAGTCTTCATACTGGCGTGGTGTGAAAGTTTGCAGAATGGAGGATTATTTCAGATGTCATTCTCGTCATTCTAACGTGGTTCAAAATAACTAGGTGCGTTGCCAATAGTCATTGTGTTGCTTCTATGATGTTAATCATCAATCAAGAACTCTTTTAAAATAACAGAAGCTACTGTACACTAAGCATAATAAAGAAATTTAGTGAATAAAGCCATAGGGTTTAGTTAGAATTTATTATTATTATTATTATTATTTTTGGTGAGTGAAGTGCTCAGTTTTAATTTTTAATAACTATTATTATTATATGCAATTTGATTACACATATTAAATTATTAATTACTTAAAAAACGTAACTTAATCTTATGTTACTTATATCAAAGCGAATTGTATCACACTAATTTATTCATTATTTTATTATATAGATTCTAAATGATATAATTACATGTTTTATTTATAACTGTGTGATAGGTATTTAATACATGTGATATTTAAAAGTAATTTTTCGTATAATAATGGAGAAATCATGCTCAAACAAGACGTTAACATATTAAGGAATTTTGAATCTTTTTAAGGAAAGAATAATGTGAAATAATTAATATAAAAAAGATTTAATGATTGGATTGAATAAACAATTACTTAATTTTTTTTTCAACTTTTTATGATTGAAATTAATAGGAATTTAAAGTAATATTAAAATGTTTAAGGTTTATATAACTTCCCTTTTCTAGTGTTCTATAGATGGTGCCATTTTTTAATACACGGATATCTCTAAGATCGATTTTAGTAACTCTAATGCATTAAAATTAGTGTCGAGATAGGGTTTAATGCCAAAAAGGTATTTTTAGAAATTTTCAAGGGTGTTCGAAATTGGTGTCGTCTTCATTACTTGATTATATTTATATTGAAATTACGAGATCCTTCAGCAACACAGACCTTTACATAATACTACAACGTTATAAATTCAAACCAAAAAAAAAAAAAAAAGCAGCATATATTGAAAGTAAATATTCAAACAATTCAATCTTTCAGCTATACTCTTTATTATGACTTAAATAGTTAATACCTTGTCACAGTGAATTTTAATAAAAAGAATTAATTGAACTTATGTTAAAAGTTTGATCAGCCATTTTTTACTCATTTCGCATAGAAAATTTTTTAGTTGGGTTACTCCGCCTCGCACATTTTAAAAGATAATATATGATAGTAAACAAATGCGAGACTTCAATAACAATATTCGCCTACTGATTGGTAGATATTATCAACTAATTAGAAAAGTAATAAAATAAAATATTTAGCTATAAAATAAAAAGATATTAATGAATTCTAAGCCAAAATTGACCGAGCTGCAGCTCATGGATCCCTGTGGCTTAACAAAATATGAAACAAACTATGAGACTGCCACAAAAATACCATTCACAATACAGCAAACGCAATGCAAATATGTTATTAATTTATAAGCAATGAATTTTTTGGAATTAACTTGTCCTTTAGCTATAACGCAGACGCATAAAATCATTCTCTAAAAATAATTATCCATGCTCATTTATAACTTTCTCTATGGGAAAGCTGGTGGATATTTCCTCAACGAGAATTTTTTCGATCTAATTCAGGAATTTGAGAATGCTTGTATGTTTTGAGATTCTCCCCTTAAAAACCATTCATATTTTAATGTTTATGAGAATCCATTTTTTGTCGACATAAGCGTATTACTTGTAAATTTTCAAATAAAATGCATGCCGATGCAACCTGATGTTCAACTTAAAGAAAAAATTAACCATATCTATTTACTGGACTTTTATAAAGTATTTCCTTTCCAAAGAAAACTATTCCTCGCTTCACAATCCTGCCTTATTTATATAATGTCTGTTTGGCAATCAGACAAACTTGCATTTGTGAGCAGATGAGCAAGAATGAAGTTGCACGGAAATAAAAATGGAATCAAAATATATGATGAGCACCTTAAGCACTCACTGAAAATTGCATCCATCTAGCCAAATGTCGAAATAATAGTGTCTCAAAAGCATTTTGAAAGATCTCACTAATTCAGTATTGTCGAACTCTTAACTTTCATAATAAAACATTCATGAATTAGAAAAGTTTAAATTACTAAAACATGTTAACCATGTATTCTACGTTTTCTTTTTGGATCGTCAGCTGTCGTTTTTGTTGTGTAATTTATGTGTGACTCAAATCAATTCGTCTACATTCAATGTAATCCAAAACAACTCATTTTCTTCAATTATGGCCTAGGGAAGCTAAAAGGATTAGGATCTCTAGATATGAAGCCTCACTGCTTTGACCAGTACAGTAAGATTCATAGAAATTCGTGTTCTAAACACAGTATTTTACTTATTACTATAATTGTAACACCGTGTCTAATTACCTCCAACACATATATGTACCACGGAAAACTTTTGACGATGTAAATGGTTCTCCTTTTACGAACCAACCGTTTTTGAATAGGAATTCGTAAAATGAATACCTTGAAAATAGTTCCAAAAATTTCATTGAATTTCAATAAATATTTAAAAAAAAAATTTCAAGTAAGTGTAGTTGAGAAAAAACAACATTTTTTAGCTTAAAAATAAAATAAAAAATTAGTTCAAATAATCTTTTACTTTTGCTGTTAATTTAATACGATTTATGTCTTACACGAACTATTTGCAAAGAGGTATTCGCAATAGAATTCTAATTTTTAGTTGTTTTAAAGATGGAACTCAAGTAAGCATTTCAATATTCAAATTACCGCATCAATCAAAGAGGATCAAATATTTTGAAATGAAAATTCTGTTCCAATTTTTTTTTTTTTTTTTCATTTATGCTAAAAGGTAGTATTTTCTGAAATAAAACATACTGGACATTTTTACATTAATAAAGGTAAATTATGATAATCTTTCTATATGTTTTCGAATGTTGTATAAATCCTGATGGGAAATAGAACTAAAATCTGCTCGTATAAAATTAAAGTCAGTATTTATTTACCTGAAAGTTATAATTTTATAAGGTCTGTGCACTTTATCTACTCGTAATTTAAACAAAAGATAATTTCTTCTCTTTTCAATCTCTTCGAATGATGTAACATCGAAATCAGATTTGAAACAACGCTACAAATATGTTGTACGTTTATTTCAGCCTTTCCAATAAGCTATTTATTTAAGCAATTAGCTGTTTATTTTACTGAGTCAATCGGCTTATTTTTCAGCTACTTCTGATGGTCTTTGTCGCAGATTAGTACGACCTTGTCCGAGACCGCGTCCGGCCATTCTAGGTCCATTACCAAACACTCGAGATAAATATGAAGTTCCTTTCGAAAGTTTACAGTTCATTCGAACACTTGGTAAAGGAAATTTTGGCGAAGTATTCTACGGTAAGTAATTGTATTAGCTGACAATGAATGAATAAGAAAATATTTCGTCGCTGATATACTGGGAAAATATATGTTCAATTTTTCAAAAAAATCGTTATATCAATCTTGTTAACTATCTCACATTTGTCTATGTGAATGAAAATAATTTCAATTTTCCAGATAACAAATAAATTAGCTTAATAAATAATTATTTTTATACCAGCACAGTAGTTAAAAATGGATATATATATGTGAGATTTACTTATTCTCGGAGGTGCTTGGAGATTATTTGATCAGTCTGTCCCATGATGCACACACACAAAGAAAATACAAAATTACCATAACATCATTTTACTTCCACTCACACACTACACATTAATCATTTCCTATATATCTCTACTCCTCTCATTCATTGGTCACGTTGGGACGTATCAGTTTATTATTAATTGTAGTCGTATCCTATATCGTAATCGTACGCATTGTAAGTGACCATCCCTCTCATCAGGGATGCTCCTGTTTCCCCAAATTATCTAAACAAGATAAAAGCCAAGACCAAATTAATTTTCCCAGCAATAGGGCTAGAAAACTGTATATTATGCTGAAGTAGCAAATAATGACCCTCCTCCTCGCCCACAGATGGCACCACAGAACAGAGGGGAAAAATCCCCAGTGAAATTAGAATCAAGCGAAGATACTCAAAAGAAAAGAATAATCTCACTTTAAATATCTTCTATCTTTACGAAGTAATAACATTATCCAAAACCTTCGCAGATATTCTTAACAGAATCCCCGGAATTTTCAAACAAGTCCCAAGAATTCAGAAAGCACGATAACGACAAGAAGAAACTTAAGCCGTAATTGATAGACAAAATGAATGATATAGAGACCAAGAGATAGACTCATTATTTCTCCATTTTTTGCCTTTTTTTTTCAAGATTAGCTGTCAAGAAAAATGATTTTTCAAAATTTCTTAAGAATAGGGTAGTCAAGAAAGCCCTAGTACTGTCGATTCCATCTACCACTTCCATTTTTCAACCCCCTCACATACTGTCACCTCTCAACAGCCAATTAAATGCCGAGATACTACGCTACACAGAAAGCTCTGAATCCATTTTTTCCGAAGTCTCAAAAAAAATTATTCTAGTACGAGCTTGAAAGTCGTTCATGAGGCCTAGGTGCTCTACAAAAACGCAACTTGCGTGCGTGTATTGTAATGTCATCTATAATGCTGCAGTCAGTTTACTGAATTAACTTTTTACACATGTGCATTATATACTTAAGTAACTTTCGCTTTTAATAACTTCATTACTTAACTTAAATGACTTCAGTAACTCTCACTATAGTTGTTCGCAATCAGTAAATTTATTAACAACTGAAAAGGGACAATATTTTAATATATATATAGTCAACTTAATTAACACTATACATTAATTCTAAGAAGAATTTCTCCATTAAGTATTTAAATTTTTGGCCGGAACCGAGAAGAAAATCTTACTCCTTTAGTCCAAATTTGAGTCTAATACGAAATCAGTTTTTGAGGCACCTATAACTAGAGTCAAATTGACTAATGCCTTAAGAAGTCTCTCACGGGGTAAATCTTCTGGGAGAGATGGTATCCATCCAGAGTTTCTCATTCATATGGATCCTAGGGATTTTGAAACCATCAGGATATTTTGCAATTTAATTTGGAACACTGGTATAGTACCTACAGGCTGGAGAACATCTATTATTATACTTATACATAAGAAGGACGAAGATCCTAATCATTTCAATAATGATAGTCTAATATCGCTGACTAGTGTGGTAGGGAAGGCTATGGAGAAAATAATTGTAAGAAGGCTCAACTATTACCTAGAAACTAGAGGTCTACTGCCTGAGGAGCAGGCGGGGTTCAGAACTTTGAGATCTACCAAACATCATGTAACCCTCTTGAACCTGTTTTTCAAGGACGCTTTGGATAGCAGACAGGTCCTGTAGGCAGTTTTTATTGACCTCAAGTCTGCTTATGAAAATGAATGGCATGAGAGCCTCTTATTTAAGCTTACAAATCTAGGTATTAGGGCAAACTATATTTAACTGGATTCGAAGCTTCTTGTGCCAACGCTCTTGCAGAGTAAGGTACGGCAATACAATTTCGAAATCCAAGATCCTAAAAATGTGTCTCCCACAAGGAGCCGTTAGTGGTTGTTCCCTTTTTAACATATATATTAATGACTTGATTCTGAAAATAAGGGACACTCAAGGCGTCAAATGCCTCTTATACGCCGATGATCTGGTTTACTGGACAGTTTCTAAAAAAGTAAGCGTAAGAAACTAAACTGTCTGCTGCTTTGAATGCTCTGGAGGATTGATGTGATACTAATAATATGGAGGTAAACTTAAATAAATGTACTGCCTGACATTTTCACTTATGCATCAATTTTTGGATCTTCAACTTCAGTATAAGGGCACTCAAATTCCCGCTTGTAATAATTTTAAATATCTGGGAGTGACGTTGGATCGCAAACTAAGATGGAAGCACCATGTGAAAGAAATTAACAACCGTGCCTTGAAGAGGCTAAGTGCCTTAAAACACCTTGCCGGGGCAAAATAAGGTTGTACTAGAACGACTCTACTTCTAACCTATCACGCCTTTATTCACTCCCTTTTGACTTATTGTTGTGGACGGGAAAAATGTACTCGAACCCTTAGAAATGATCCAAAATCTGGCCTTACGTATTGGTACTGGGGCTGTAAAGACCACCCCAATAGATGTCATGCTTTTGCTGACTGGTGATTGGCCACATAAAACCGTGATTCAAAAGAAGGCCATTATTTTCTAGGAAAAGAACATTAGAGTATCTGGATGCTTTTTAATTTGGAACGAGGTCATTCGGGAATCGACACGAAATCTAAAGACCCAGATGGGTTTCCTACAGGGAGTTCTTCAGTTAAAAACTTAATTCGGCTAAATTTTTGTACCAGTACTCCTCGTTACACCACAAAACCCAATAAAATTGACAGGCACCCAGATTAATTTTGACCTGTGTCAAAGGGTTGCTAAAAGTAACACAGATTCTTCTAATTTAAGAGCTTTGGCGCTTGAAGTATTGCACACCTATTACCCCGAACCCGTGTGACTTCGGATTTTTACTGATGGATTTCTCCTGGACATTGGCCCTAATGCAGGCGCCTGAGTTTTCTCCAAAATATTTTCTTTCTACATCCCTGTGGGGAGAGGTACTGCATTTGATGGAGAAATTGCTGCGATTCGCACAGCCCTATCCTAGATACACTGCCACCTGGATAAGTTCACAAGAGTTGTCCTCTGCGATTCAAAGACTGCATTGCTAGCCGTCATATCTGATGAACATACTTTAACGCAGGACATTTTGGATTGTCATCGTCAACCTGGCTTCTTTGGAGAAAACTAGTGTACCAGCCCACTGTGGAGTACCAGGTAACGAGACAGCAGGCTATTTGGCGAAAGGGGGTGCTTTGATTAAGCAGAATGTTTCTCGTCCTTTGCCTCTCTGTAAAATTAAAAACCTTATTGAAAAATATATCAAAGCCCATGCTCAGAAGGGTCTTTCCAATCGTATATCTCACAAGGCTTGGAAGAAGGCTGTCTCCAATTTGACACAAGACATAGAGAGGTAGCTGAATTCTGCCTAGCCACAGGACATGATTTCTTACGAAAACATCTTTTTATATTCAAAATTGCTCCTTCCCCGGCTTTCACTCTGTGCAGCTCTGGTGAGGATATGGACTCCACTCATCTGCTCCACTGCCCAGCGCTTCGAAAGCCTTTTCTTTACGAACGTTACTGGGAGGCTAGAGACATATTGGATTAATGAACTTTGTTGCAGGATTTCTTGTTCTTATTTTGTGTTTTGTTCCCATGTAATTGTATTGTAATTATTTTTCTTTCTTTTTTTGCTGTAACTATTCATAATCTGAAATTAGAAATAAAAAAAAATATTTGCCAATTTTATGTAAAATAGTAACTGTGTTTTAACAAAGTTAAACTTTGAGAACTGAATGAAAAATTTAGAATAAATTTCTGACGACATTTTCCCCCACCTATTAGAATTCAAGGTGTTTTAGCTAACCAAGTGTAGGTATTATTTGATTTATATCCATACATTGGAGTGAATCTCTCAGCAGAATGAATATTCTTCTCTCTCTCTCTCTCTCTCTCTCTCTCTCTCTCTCTCTCTCTCACACACACACACACACACACACACACACACTCATGCATTAATTATGAAAACCCCCTAACCCTTAATATTTTCTCATTATTTTTTAAAATTTATGTTTTAATTTTTAATTTAAGTAATTTTAACAGATTATGATTAAATTTTGTTATGATGCACTGTTGGCCATTAAAATTGCAACACCATGAAGGAAAGCAAATCAAAAAAGAAATTTATTGCACACAAACAGTATGACAAATGATTGAATTTGCAACCAGTTTGGGGGATTACAGGGGTGGGAAATTAGTAGAAACAGCTGCCACGCCTAGCAGCTAAAACGGCCTTTACCCGGTTAGGCTTAGAGTCGTACTGGGCTTGGATGACAGAAATGGACAACTCATTCCATGCTGCTTCAAATCTATACCGCACTTCATCAACCGTATTAGCAGAAGAGGTGTGGCGGGACAGTCTCACAGTAATCCACAATCAAATGTTTTCAATGTGTGACAGATCTGGAGACCGTGCAGACCAGGGCAACAATCCAATACCCGGTGTATCGAGGGTCAGAACACGACGTGCAACATATGATTTTTCATTATCTTGTTAGAAGATGGCATTTGACAGGCCTCGAAGGTAGGGGACAACCACTGGACGTAAGATGTCAGAAATGTACCGATCTACTTTCAAATTACCGTCAATCCAAACTAGAGATGTGTATTTCGTGTACCCAATGGCTGTCCAAACCATTAAACAAGATGCAGGGCCTCTATGCCAATATTGAATGCAAGCAGGTGACGAGCGGTCTCCTCGGAGTCTCCAGATACGTATACAGCCATCAGAATACTGCACGCAAAACCGGGACTCGTCCGAAAAGATGACATTAAGCCACCTTACATCCAGCTTTGTCGTTTGGCGCTATGCTTTTTCTATGCTGCATTGTCAAGGGAAACCAAAGTGATAATCACCACCATGTTGACAGTACACGCAGCTCCAAACGTCGTCGCTCCGAACGAGCGTATAATGGATGTGCTGCAAACATATCCATTTCCTGACTAATAGTCCGTGATGTGGTCCTGGAAAATAGTCCGTGATGTGATCAGTCAAATTTATTACAGAAATAACGCTCAGTACAAAGGTGAAATGGATGTAAATACAACCTTCTGTGAGGATAAGAAAACAATTAAATCATTATTGATCTATGCCACCATGGCATACAATAACCACTGATTCTCACCTCGGCATTGAATCAAAGAGGCTTTAAATGTCTTGTTGAGGAAGGCAGCACATGCTGCCTCTATACGTTGCCAAATTTGATCTGGTGTAGCAGGGGATAGTGTATATCGGATCAATGGCTCTCCCATCAACGGCCCCAGATGTGTTCGATAGATGATAGATCAATATAACAAGCAAACCAAGTCAGCAAGGCAGTCTGAGATGAAGTCTTGAACATTGTGGGTCACGTGTTGTTGCGCATTGCCCTGTTGGAATGTGGCCGCAAGTATGCTCTGCAGGTGAAGGAGGACAACAACTCTAAAATCTCAGAGATGTAGCGCTGGCTTGTCATTGTACGTGCAATATGTATTAGGGGGACACGAGAGTAAATTCCAGTACCATCCAAGCCCTAATACTGGGTGCAGGACCAATATCGCGATGTGTAAGGAAACAGTAAACAGTTAAACAATTTTTCCTCCACGGTGTCTCGCAGATTTTAATCTGAACATCACGGTGTTCTAGACAAAAGCTTGCTTCGTCTGTAAAAAGAATGTTGTTGTCCACGTCCACCATTAAATATATCATTGCAAACGTATGTGGTTTTTGAGACAAAGGTAATTGTAGCAAGGAATGCCTTACAGACATTCCACTGTGCTGCAAATGACAACCGATTGGTAAATGAGGACTATTTGTTTTGTAACAGACCGTATTTGTTGTGATATGGTTCCTGATGTGGAAGAGCGATCTGTCACTGACCTGTCCATAGCATGCCAGTCATCGCGAATGTGGTACGACGAGGTGAATGTAATCGATGGCTTTGGTCAGTCGTTCCCTGTTGCACCCATCAATTATAGATCTGCATCGCTGTTACTTGTTAATTACATCCGGCATAATCTCTTATTTCTCGGAAGCATAATCCTCATCCTCTACAGGTAACCATTCTTCCTGGGTTGAACTCAGACTAGTGCTCGATTGATACTCGTATTTTTTCTCCAATACATACTGAAGCATGCAAAACAACCTCATAAATTGCGATTCAAGTGCTTCAAATCATTATTCTGCTCTCCTTTTATTTAACACTTATTGATGTCGCTACAAACGTATATGATGGGTATCTGCACTTGAATACTAATCATTTTGCATATCCCATCGCGGCATACATACGATGAAAATTTCACACGGTTGGGAAACTTCTTTCATAGAGTTGCATTATGGGTGGACACCAGTGTATATTATTATGTTAAGACATATTTAATTCTTCATTTTACAATGGCTTCTTTCCCTTTAAATTTATTGATAACATGAGTTGATTAAAATCGAATTAGCTTTGATTTAAAAAAAAAAGAAATTAATATGGCTAAGTAAATTCCAGATCCTTTAAATAAGGCTAACTTTTTTAATAATTTTTTTTTTTCAGTTTTCCTAATTCATAAAAAAAAATTTGTGATAAATTTTGATTTCGATGCATTTATGATTTTCATATTTAATACAAGTTGTTTTTTAAAATTGATGTTTGTAGTCAAAATTTTTAATAAATAGCTCATTACATTTTTTATTGTTGTTTTCGAGCTCTGTATGTGACAAGTGAGTCAGTTATTAAATTTTAAAAACTAACAGATAGTCCCTTAATATGATTTAAAAACACTCCCTCCACAATTATGCTAATTGAATAATTGTTTAACAATCTAAATTTGATAAAGATGAGAGAATTTAAGTCGAAATTCCATAGGATTAACATTAAGCTGATGAAATCAAAATGGCGGGTAGACGGGAGCCTTAAGATGCCTCCTGAAGAACTTTACGCCAAATAAGTGATTTAATACTACCTTTGTAGTATTAAATTTTAGTTTTTGTATGATTTTGTATAATTTAACGCTACGAATTGATATTAATAACTTTTAAGGCTTATATATACATACATATATACACACACACATAAACAGAGAGAGAGCGAAAGGATCTCATTATGATGGACTGAACATATTCAAGAATTGCAATAAAGTAATTTAGTAAGCTGATAAGAATCAAACATACACTCTGGAAGAATATACATTCACTCAAAGAACAGTTATACTAATGAAGATGACAAATCGATTATGCAAGTTTGTAAAAATTTGTCATTTCATAGAAGTGTTCTACAAGAAAAAGTCCCTATTTAACCTAATTCTTCAAAGCATTTCATGAAATTTTAAGCGATTTGAATAAGCTAATGTATTGTAGAAATTAAATGTGATTTCCGATTAATGTAAAATTTGTGGTTTTTGAGCCAAAAAATTATTTGCACACTAATTCTAATTTGGTACTTAATTTCTTTCATTACCTAAGCTGCTTAATCAATACCAAAAAGATAGAGAAAATCCTATGAATTAAAGCTAGCATAAAAATTACACAAATAAACTCTTCAACATTTTTAAATTTAAATAGACAGTATTGTTTAAATGATAGCATTTTCATGAATATAATCAATATTTACAATCATTGGGTAAACTTATTTATGCTCAGAATAAAACAGCCCTTCGTTATTCCCTTAAATTACAAGATATTTTCTTTATAAAATTATTTCAAATTTTGCGTACAAAAAAGTTGTATCACTGAAAAACAAATTAATTCTTGATATTTAGAGGAATCATTACTCAAGTTTGATGCACACATGGCTTGGAAAATTGAGGTACTGTAAAAATTAGTTATTTACATCCTATTGTATTTTAAAACGAGGGAAAATATTATTATTTTTTTCAGGACTTTGGAATGGAACTGTGGAAGTGGCCATTAAGCGCCTCACAAGTAATGGAGTACAGACCAATGATTTCCGACGAGAAGTTGCAGTTATGAAAACTATCAGCCATCCTAAAATTGTTCGTCTGTATGCTATATGTACAGAAAGAGAGCCTTTTTGCATCGTAATGGAATATTTATGCCATGGCAATCTTCAACACCACCTAAAGAGTTCATATGGCAAGCAATTGAAGTTACCATTTCTAGCAAATATGTCAGCACAGGTAAGGAAGTTAAATAATTAAACATGGAAAGTATACTCTGTTGCATTTTAGTCCCATTTAAAGAAAAATAAAAAAAAATCATCGCAAAATATGTGAGAGTTTGATTGCATAAACTTTTCGTCAGAAACATATTAATGTTTAGATGAGCGAAATTTCGAAAAACAGTATTATATACATTGCTCCAGTATTATTACATTAAATATACATATTATATATATTACTCCTTCTGTAATCTGACACTTCACCTTTCCAACTCTGCCAGTAATGTAGCGTTATAACTCAGGCAGACAAGCCTTACAGACGTTATTTTATGCTTTCTTTTTCGATTGAATAATGATGGCTATTAATACAAAACAATAATTTTTTTTTGTAATTTTAATTATTTCGTGCGTTTGACACTCTTTTGCGTCTCAGACATGTTATTGTATAAAATTTATTAAATTTTATACAATAACATGTCTGAGATCATTGGCTAAAATAGAATTCACAAAGAAAGATGTTGACTAACTCAACATCATATTGCGGACCGATTACACCCTTACATAGCGTTTGTCTTCTCTATTGGTAATGGAACCTTCCAACAGGACAATGCTCCATGTCATAAGGATGGAAATATGATGCAGTGGTTCGAGGAGCAGGCGGACGAATTCAATTTGATGCTCTGTCATCCTAACTCTCGGTCTTAACCCCATATGTCACGTTTGGGTTGTCATGGAATGGCAGCCCAGAGCTCAAAACTCCACTGCCTCGGAATATTGAGGAATTACGAGATCACTGTTTGATCATTTTGTATAATCTATCTACGGTCGTATTCCAAAAAATGGTGGCATCCATGCCAAGGAGGTTGCAGTTGTTTTGCGTGCTAAAAGTAGACAAATGTGGTATTATGTGGGTAATCATAATGATTTGGCTCTTTAGTGTATGTGGATAAGAAAGTTTTCTCTACAACGTTCTCTACACTTTTGGGTGTATGTGTGTGTATGATAGAGTAGCTGTCAGTTAAAAAAAACACAATGGTACACAAATCAGTGACTCCTTAGCAATTGTCAAAATGCTAAAATTCCTTTAACTTAAGGAACACAATCAGAATTATATAGTTTACATATTTTCTGGTTTCATTAGCAACATTGTTTCACGACACAAGATTATCAATTCTCAATCTGTGCGTAAGAAATAACTACATATTCAATTGCTATGTTCGAAAGTTAACTCTTCCATTAAAGTCACTCTTAAATGCAATCGAATTATTTTCTATGAAATAGATCAATCACTAATTCATAAAAAATAATTAAGTCTACGAAAAAAATTATTTTTGGTGTAATGGACAAAATGTTAAGTTATAGATAGTGCTTTTGTCCCTTTATGGCAAGAATAGACTGTATTTTGATAAACAACTTTTTTTTTTACCTGATTTAAAATTTTCTTTATTGAAAAATGGAAAGACAAAAGGGAATCATATATCATAAATAATCTTTTTTATATCATAAATAATCTTAATAAAATTTATTGATACAAAGAAAATTGTACCTTTTTATCGTTATTGAGGGAATAATTAGCAATTACAGCTCTAAACAGCGTTTATGAACATGCGAATTATGAATTAGTTTTACTAATTATGAAATCTTATTTTGAATTTCCAGATAGCCGATGGAATGTTATACCTTGAAACTAATAATTTAATCCATAGAGACTTAGCAGCTCGCAATATCTTAGTTGGCGATGGAGGAATAGTAAAATTGGCTGATTTCGGTTTGGCTAGAATAATGGATGAAGCAGTTTATGTTACAAGTGGTAAGGGAATATATATTTATTTTTAGATATGTTACTTGGTTTCTCTCTCCATTTATATAATAGAATAACAAATTTATGTACTTGTCTGTTATAGCGGTGCCCGTCAAATTATGATTACGCCAAGTCGTCGCCAACCTCGTGGAGTCTTTCTTTTGATACAATCTACTTGGCGATATTTCTTAGTCACTTGGCGATTAATCATCGGGCGCCGCTATAACAGACAAGTAACCAAATTTAACATAGTGTTGTAATTTTGAGGTATTCAATAAAATTAAATATGTACTTAGCTTTCATAAAAAAAAAAAAAAAAAAAAACCCGCCGATTAATGCCTTATGTAAATAACAAACGTGCTTGGATATTTCATACGTGAGCCGTTTGTTAATATTACGAAAAATCAAGGTTGAGTAAGTCAACTGGCTCACTAGTGTGATACGGAGCTTCCCTCTCTGATTATTAAAATAAGTATTCTGATTAAGACATTTAGATTTAAATGAATTTGACAGTTAGATTTTACATAAGCCATTGATCCTTCAACAGTGGTTGGTGGCAATCAATTTCAGAGAGAGAAGAAGACTCCTGTCATGAAAGTAAAAAATAAGCTAAGAAAGTTATACAAGAACATTTGGGTCAACGATGAATTTATTCGATAGATTAATTTAACGGATCCATTTACATAAAAATTCACTTACCTGTTGGAGGAGGGATGTTACACGTAATGCCTCAGTCGGGATCGCGCATTTTATTCTGTTTTGTTTGGGAATAGATTTATCTGAGAAAATTTCTGAGTGTGCCAAACTTAGCGAACGCTCTTATTAACGTATTTAAAGGAGGTTGTTGGATATGGTATCCACCAAGCCAAAATAGGGAGAGCAGTTAGTTTGATCACACATTTATTTACAGTCTCGGTGAAAATGCAGTTTAGCGTAACCACTTGGCGAGATTTGAAAAATCGCCAAATTTGGCGATTTTTATGGCGGAGCCTGAAGCCTTATTCGAAAGGGTTACCACGGCTAAAACCACCTCAGTGGAGAGAAAGCATGGTAGCCACAATGGGCAAAATATCGCCAAACAATTCCAGACGCCAAGTGGAATTTTCTCAATTTTAAATTGATGTGGTCAAATGGTCAGAGTTTATATGTAACTCAGCACTTAACTCACATTGTGAGAGAAATGTGGTCTAATGTTTCCGCAACAAATATATATTATCCATCTTGACGGGTACTAAATTCATTTTTTCAAGGTAAGAATTCTAGATCGCAGATTTGCGTAATGTGTGTGTGAGTTAACATAATACTATCACTGCGAAGATTTTACGAAAATTTAGCACATCTTTACAAAAGAAAGAAAAGGGTGATCTTTATGGAGAAGTTCAATATATATATAGCCTCATCTCAAAACTCAGAATATGTTAGGCATTGTTCTCATACGCATTGCTCAGAAAATGAATGACCTACAAACTGGAAAAATAAATGGTTTTACCATTGATGTGTGATATACTCGTAAGATGAAACAGCAAACATTAAATTAGCAGTAATATCAAAATTCTTCAACAGGATTTATTTGTAAAGTAAATGACAAGAAATAAATTAAGAAAGGGAAACGCGAAGAAAAAAAAATGTAGCGACCTAGCAAAATAATTTTAAAAATCAAATCTCAGTATAGTTTGACTTTATTTACGATTCTTTTCTGGATTTCTGATAATATTAGAAATTGTGACAATATATCAATCGATAAATTTCTTTAAAAAAATCAGCCTACCTCAACTTTACTTCAAACACTTTTATTATTTTATATTGACATCAAAGTCTTTAACATGCAAATTAAAGGATGCAGCTAGTAGCTACAGAACTGCTTATTTTATAAGGTTAGTTTCGATGAAACTATTTTCTTGTTAAAGAGGTCAATTAACCCAAGAGCGATTCCAAAACTATAGCTAAATTTAATGCATTTTGTTTATATTCAGGTGGAAAGCTCCCAATCAAATGGACTGCACCAGAAGCATACACAACTGGACAGTTTACCATCAAATCCGATGTCTGGTCATATGGAATTGTTTTATATGAAATATTTACTCATGGAGACGCACCTTATCAAAGTAAGCTAAGATCCAAGACATCACTGGTTTATATATATATGTGTGTGTGTACTCGAGATGAGGCATGTATACCCCTGGAGGTATGAAGATGGTACTGAATCAGATTATATTGAAATATACTAATAATTTTAGAAACTAAGTACAAAGAAAATTAACTTATCAAGACACTGTTTTTTTAGTTGTAATAAAAGCTCAACTAAAATTGTGAAAGCGTATTTCCCATAAAAGCTTTTTAATTTTCTAACAATAAAATTGTTCTGGTTATAATTATTTTACGATTTTATTGATTCATTTCATCTACTTATATATGATTTTGACATGATAGCCTGAAAAAAAAAAAAAAAAAAAACATGGTAATTATTTTTATTTTATGTTTCTATTAAATATTTTTCAAAGCATTTTTTTTTTGTTAGAGAGATAACTATGCAATGTGAGCTATTGATGAGCCAAAGCTCAATATAATTTTTAAGAAAGATCTTATATATATATATATATAATATAATATAATATAAAAGAGAGGTAAGATGTTGTTCAAGAGTTGAGTTCATTTCTACAAAAGTTCATTTGGTTGCATATCAAAATCCAGGCCTTTGTAGGACAAGGTCCAGATTTTCCAAAAGTTTTATATTAAATCCAGTAGGTATTTATTAATCTTTGAAAATGTGAATAGATGCGAACTTTAATAATGTCTTTAAAATTCTTTTATATCTTTAAAAATGTCATAGAATTTATTAAAACATATTTGCTCATAAAAATTATCAGTTTATACTCACTCATGAAGTAATTGCATGTTCCCGAGACATGAATCGTTACTGTATGTTACTGGAATATAATTCAAGTGATTACACGTACTAATTTTTTTTTTTAAACCGATATTTTTGTTAAAATTTTATAAAAACCAGTACGTTGTTTTTTTTCTCGTATATAAGTACTTTCTTTTTGTAACAAACTTAAATTGCTCAGCTTTTACCTTCACAGAGAAATTTTTATGAAACTATGTCCAACAATTAAGCAGTTCTGGAAATGTAAAATAAATGATCCTAGCTATAATACGAATTTCTTTACATAAAATATATTCAGTATGTGACTAACTGAATACATTTTATCTGGCCTAATCTTAGTTACCAGCTAAGAGAAACGTTGATAAAAAAAAAAAAGTTTTTAGAACCACTAATGTAAATCATAAAACTTATTTTAACATTGGGATATTTTTTTCAACCCGAAAATGCATGCGAAATGTTTGGGTCTTGCTCTGTGGCATAATCGAATACAGCCTACCAGATTAATTGGTTTGAATTAATTCATTCTAGAGCTGCATGAAGGTAATGGCGTCAGATCTCGAAATTTAAAATTTCGATCAGATGACGAGGACAACACCTGAACTGGTGTAACTCTTCAAATTTTCCCATCAAACCACGATCTCTCTTGATATTGCAGTCCGGGTTTAACATTTCCCGAATCTATATACGTTTATTTCTCTTCTTCCCTCTCCTAAGTGAAATTTTTTGAAACAGCCATTTCCAATCAATCCTAGAATACGAAGCTCAAGATGCTCAACAATCGTTATTTTCAAAACTAAACTACAAGATAATTTTGAGGCTAATTTGAACGTAACGTGCATCATTTCAGATTGCTTCGTGATAAAAGCGTTACTTGACTCGAACGTTACTATCGATATGAAAGTTATAGAACTCGAAACCATGATCTCTGCGGATCATCATTCCAGAAATGAAGGCAGAGGACTTTTTAATTTTGAAGCGTGGCTAAGTTGTGCAAAACACTAGTTAATTTACTAGTAACTAAATCATCATATAAAATAATCGTTAAAATGTATATATGTGGTCTAGACATAAGGTGAAAAGGTTAAATATCGTTGACAAGGACGAGAAACTAAATTGATATGATTGTTTATTAACATCGCACTTTAGAAGCAACATGAGGGCTGTTGAGGACAGACCTCGTGATTTTGAACCTCAGTAAGCTACCCCACTCGAACTAAAATAAAGATCGTCAAGTCATCCAGAGGTGCCTTCACCTAAATCTGGCTATGGAGCATCAATCCTATACGGTAAAGAGCAAATCAATCCGATTCTTCAAGATCCCAAGTCTTGTGCTTAGCTATAGATCAGCTTCTGAGAGGCAAGTGACAAAGGAACACATTTGAAATGCTACTTAGCAATTCCACATGTGAGATTTGGTAAATTCTCCACTTCAATGTAAACTACAAGTTTCAACATGATGAAATGGAGTGAAATCGTGCCTTGAAATGCTAACTACTTCCATCATCAACTCAGATATACGAGCCTCTTATGTAATCCAAAAAGCATAAATAGGAATGCATAACAAATAAAATTGTTCGACAATACATTTTTCATATGCCTTATTGTACTTAAAAATCTCGAAAAATAATTTTCATAACTAAATTTTTTAAAAAGTCTCTAAATATATTCTAGATAAGTAAATGATTTTTATATACAATTCAATTTAAATGGCTACTGTTCTTAAAATATTGATCACAACGAACAATTGATTTACTGTAAGTATTTCGATAGTTTGTAAAGATAGACTGTCCCTTAGTAACAATAAAAGGCTTGGAAGTTTTACTCATAAAACATTATTGATAAGAACTGTGTTACTGAGCTTTTCTACATATTCTTTTTACAGGCATGAAGAATCAACAAGTATTAGAGCTTGTAACAAAACATAACTATCGTTTGCCAAAACCAAGTGACCCAGAATGTTCTGACGCTGTTTATGAAATAATGAAGCTTTGCTGGAAAAAGAAGCCAGATGACAGACCAACTTTTGAATATCTTCATCATTTTTTCACAGATTACTATGTAACATCTGAAGCATCATATAGGGAGGCATAATAATAAATAATTTATAGTTTTAAATTGATATTGTAAGTGCCAATGTCCAAAGAAAGTGAATGTAACTAATTTTTTACACACAAGCTCTATAATTTGTTCATTTTCCCATATAAATAGGAGATCCAATTCATTAAGGCAGGTCAAATTTAATGTGAAAAGATATGGCATAGTTAGTTTTCAGTTGTGTAAGTAGAATTCAGGAGAGAAAAACTGTTGTTTAACATCAATAATAATAAAAAAAAAAAGTTAAGGAAATGTTTTTAAAAAAGTAAAATACAGATAAAAATACACTTTTTAAATAGAAATTCAACACCATAATTTACTTTACATAGGATTATAATTTCTCTCTCTCTATGCCACTTTAAACTAATTTCATACCCAAGTCAAAATTTGTGTTTGTTCTGTATCAAAATAAAATTAAGATTATTTATAGCAAATTTATTAGCTTTACACTGTGTTCATTGAATGATACTACGAACTATACAAATAATTTTGTAAAACCTATATTCACATTTTGAAATGAAATAATAAAAGAAAAAATATATTTAAAATAAAGTATGAAATAAACATTTGAATTTTCGAAATTTTATCTCGTTCTTCACGTCTTGGATTAAATTGAGAACAATAAATGCTTGGAATAAAAGCAGGATGTAAGCTTCTTTGTAAGAATATATTTGTAACGAACAGTATTCTACTTTCAATTTCATTACTATTAATTTCTTATTTTTGGTTAACAATGTTGTACCTTTAATGTTAATTACATTTAAACAATTCTAAACATTGCAAAATTTTCTGCATTATGTTTCACCTTAAAAAAGCCAAAATATCTATTGCATCACAAAATGCTAATTGAAATAAATACATAGTGAAAAATAACTGAGTTTTCATAAAGTAATCTTTAATATTTGTGCTACGAATCTTGAGGGAAAGAAAAAAAAAAAGAGCTCCATCAATAATAAAAGACTGAATGAATATTCCACAAATCTATTTTATTTCTTTTTCAACCATGTCTTATAATACAATGGAAAAATAACACATTTCTCTGTGAGTTACCAACTATCACATACAATTTATAAAGGCTCACTCTAATTCTTTGTTTCATAAAAATCTTGAAAAACAAAATCATTTTCAATACAAATATATTTTATACAAAAGAACTTTGATCTATATTGCAGCATTTCATTAGATAAAACATCAATATACATAGATGTTCATTTAAAAATAGGTTGGTAGAAATAATATAATGATGAATAATAGCTTATTAAACAAGAACTTATCAAATAATTTCTTACAATGCTTTAATGCAGTAGCAGATAAAACGTTAGTATAAAAGAATGCATTTTTTTTTTTTTCTGAATTAGTTGCATTTTAATAGAATTATTAAAATACTGGACATAAAAACAATAAAAGTATGACATACAAATGCTCTTTTAAAGCTCTGCAATAAATAAGGTGATGATTATCATTATGCATCACTATGGCTTTGTGCTTCATTCTAATATCCATATATAAGGAAAAAATCCTATCACTGTTTTAAATTTAAAATTTTCTACAATATTATACCATTTAGGTCATTTAAATACTCCATGGAAAAAATGTTAGTTGTAAGAACCTTTTTTAAAAAATACATACATAAAGCAAATCTGAAGAGAAAAGCATTCTATAGAATAAAAAAAGTGATAAAATTACAAATTTCATAGAAGAATGAGGGAGAAAAAATGCTTGTTGGCAGTGTATTATCATTTGTTTTAATTACAAAATCTTATTTATTAAGAGTTACAAAAAATGTAATAAATGCAATAATTACATGCAGGCTGTTACTAGCTCTATAGAAACTTTAAAAGCATGTCTATAGAAAGCAATTTTTAAATAATTACAGAGTAATGTTAAATACATAAATAAAACTGATTTAAAAAAGGTTGGAGAGATGGGTAAAGAACAAAAGAAAATTGTGCATTTGCAAATGTAAAAAGAGAAAGTAGTATCACAAAAGTCCTATAAAATTAATTACATGAATTCAGAGGAAATAGTGAAAAAAATCTTTATATGTGTGGATATATCAACAATCCTTAAAAAAAAAAAAAAAAAAATGCAGTAGCGCAACAGAAGCCAATATACCTAAATAAATAAAAAAAAAATTAAATAAGAAAATGAAAGAATAATTTTTTTGAAATTGGAAAAGAAAAGCAACTTAAAATGAATGATTTTGGGATATTTCAATTCTTGTACACAATTCCCTCTGATTATACCATATTTTTACTACACATTCTTTTAAATTTTAAGATATTTTTACTCAAGCTACATACCACTGAGCTGCTTTACAATGATAAGAGTAATATAAAATAACTGGAAATTCTTAAAAAATGAATTGATTAATAATGTCAGCTAAGCAAATATGGAACTTATATATGTATATTCAATCATAATATCTGAAAAAAATCAGCCTTAAAAAAATAATACTGCTTGCACAGTAAAAAGAGCTATTTAAAAAGCAGAGTATTCACTTATGTGGAAAATTGTAATTTTTATCAAAATAAGTTAGAATTATTTATTGTGCTAATCCAAAAAATAAACTAAAAAAGATTTATTTTTTAAATTATTATTTAGATACTACATTTCCTTTCATATATAAAATCCACACTCTGAATAGTTAAAAAACACTTTTAAAGCAGGAATAATAACCAATCTCTTTAAGTTCTGAAATTTTAAATATTTCTGAAATTAAATCTTTATGAAAGCAAAACAGTCATTTTCCAAAATCATTCTTTACTTGCTTTTATATAATGCCATAGCATTTACAAATAATATTGTAAAGAATTATGTATAAGCATACTACCAACAGAAGACAAGCACTTAATCTCTTCAAGAATGAATAACTATTATGCAAGCATAATTAATAGGAAATTTGAAGGGGTTTGGAAAACAGAAAATTTGAGACTGTACAAACCCTGTATTAAAAACACTGATGAACCTTCCCAATGTGATGTCAAAGAATTATGTACAACTTTGAGCATGAGTTTTCATAAAAAGTTTCTCACAGTGGAAAAAGTCTCACTGATTTTGATTTCTTAATCCATATTGAAAACACAATTCTAAGAAATGCAATTATTTAAAATTAAAATTTGTAATGGTAAAGACCCCTCTTAAGTCATAACTCACATACTTCCTAGCTTGTTGTTTAATAGTAAGTAAAATTCATTAATTCTCACAAATAGATTTACATACAGAAGTGACTAATGCACACAATGATACTGATAAAAATTAATACAGATACCTAACACTTACATTAACAGTAATCATTAAAAGTAAATATGCTACTACAAGAACAAAATAACTCATTTAATCATTTTTTTTTTTTAGAAAAAAAAATTTATGACAAATTTTTAAAAAGTAATATTTCTGTTTGATTAGAGCTGTAGTAGATAAGCAAATGAATAATGTTATAAATTCAACTCTACAAAAATGTTAATCAAAAATTGTTTTAAAAAATATTTCATAGATTTAATAATACAGTATTTAAAAATCAAATTTACATAATATATACAGATTTTAAAATTAAATTGCCATTCAGAATTGAGATATTAAAAACAACACTTAAAAATGAACATTACGATTAAAAAATCAAAATATTTAAATGGGAATAAAACTTCAAAAATTTCATGATCAAGCATGAAAATTTAAAAGCTATTTGTTTAACTTTACAAAAAATAGAACCATTGCAATTTAAATACTATGCATATACTTTGCTCTTTTTAGTCATAAACTTTGGCACAATACAGTTGGAAGCTTATTTTTTTGATTTCTCGATTCTTCAAGCATTTTAATTTTGAAAAGTAAACAAAGAATTTTGCACTAAACATAAATTTTATAAGACAAAAATATTATTTACAAAGCCTCTAATAAATGCTAAAAAAATCATACATTCAGAAACATCTCACAGACTTTAAAACTCACAATAATATAAAACATTCACAGTAAAAAAAAAGTTTCTTTTTAAATAGACGATAATTTGACACCATCAATGAAGGAGACAAATCACACAATTTATATAAAATGCTTAAAAATCTTCAGCATTTCGGTAACTAGGCTCTGTTGATACAAAATAATCATCAAAGAAACCAAACAGGAACTCAAACGTAGGTCTTTTCTCTGGATCTGCATCCCAGCATTGGAGCATCATAGAATAAACAGAATCAGGACACTCACAATTTGATGGCTTAGGCATCCTGTAACCACGTTCTACTTGCTCAATTACTTCACGATTGTGCATACCTATAAAAAAAAAATTCATATAAGTAAATAAATATTGACTTGTGTATTTGGAACATAAAGAGACACAGTCTACTCTGAGGATGGAGAGTCTTTTCTTCCCGTTAAGTTGGGAAAAAAAAAAGAAAAGAAAGACTTGCAATCCAATAATTCAGAATTAATTTTTATTAATTATAACCTGAAAAGCTGGCACTTGTTTGGCTTTTATCTAAAAAGACCATATGCATGAAACTTCAATTAGATATATAATAGAGCTTCCAAAGTTGTGTATATGAGTGCGTAATAACCTCCTTAAATTCATTTTTATACTCTGAACATGATCCATAACATTTTATGGAAGATCAACTTTCCTATTTTGAGCAGCTTTGCAAGTTATATCTTGGCCACCTGGATAAAACACAATATTAATTAAACTTCTATCAAATGACCGTTTGAATACACACTATAACTCTTATCAAATATAAGAATTTTGATTCCAAATTTTATTATTCATTAACTTGGAAATTACTCTTCCATGTTTTGTTATTAGCATACACATTAAATTAAAGATAATTTTTTGCTTACGATTAGTTAAAGACCTTTTCATCAGGGAAAATTAGTTTAAACAATAAACATATCTTAGAGTTAATAAAAACATGTCGATTAGAAAAATTGAAACTGAATAGCTTAATATTGTCCCATCATACTTACCTCCTTCATATCTATATACAATGTCCAAGTATGTCCAGTAATATAAAAATAAATTAGAAGACTTCATCACTAACACTTTATTAAATTTGAATGACATTGTATATAAAGTTTTCAGTGTTTGACTTAATATAATTCTTTAAAATTTCACACAAAAGTTAAGCATATACAAAGTATGTAAATATGAAACTGGAATTTTTGTATAGGCAATACACATTTATTGTACGAGAATGAAATAAAAATATTCAAAGCATTGCCCATTGCTAATCATACATTATCTGACAACGTGTGGACACCATGCCAAAAAAACCCTGTTCCTCTTTTGAAGCAAGCCAGTCATCTAGTCATTTATGTGAAATGCTAATAAATGAAAATTAGATGGAGCCAAGTCCAGTAAGTACGCCACATCTGAAAATATTTCTCAACTTAATGCCTCAATCATTCCCTTACCGATTTTGCTGAGTGTGATACATTATCATGAAGCAAAATCACTTTGTGTTGCCTTTTTTGATTTTCTGGTTGTTTTTCATGCAAAGTTAGATTCAAATCAATAATTGGTAGCATTCAGAATTAATGGTTTTGTAAGTTTAAGCAGCACATAATAGATCACACCCCTTTCTGATTCCACCAAACACAAAACATTATCTTCCACCCATAGTGATTCGGCCTTACAGTTGATGTCAATGGTTCGCTTGGAGTTACCCATGATCTCTTATGCTTATGATTTTTGAAATATATCCACTTTTCATTGCCTGTCACAATTTGATGGCAAAATGATTTTCTAATGCACCTAATAAGCAGTATTTCACAAGTGGTTTTTCGGTTTCTCTGCCGTCTTTCATCCAGTTCCTGTCTTCTGGATCTTTCCTATACAGCTTTTAAATGTAAGGAGACATCTTCTTGAGTCACACTAAATTTATTCATAAACTGTTGATGATCTGAGTATTATCTTCATCTAAAAGTGCTTGCAATTCACAGTCTTCAAATTTTTTTGGTGGTCTTCCACTTTTTTCATTTATCATGTCAAAATAACTATAAAATTTTTTAAGCCATTCAAAACATTGCAATTTACCAGCAGTATGCTCACCACAAGCTTCAATAGGTACTTGTTGCAATTCTGCAGCAATTTTCTTCAAATGGTAATAAAAAATCAATGCTGTAAGCAAATCGTAGTTTCCAGGAACAAGATCATCATGCTCAAAACTATTAAAAACTATGCTGTTGTATGAAGCATCTATATTTGCGAGTTGAAAATCTTTATTAGATGTCAAAAACAAGAAAATGGCACCAATGATACAGTTTGGGCAGCAACTACATTGACAGCTAGTACTATTTATGGGAAAATTCAGGCTTCATATTTATATACCTGGTAAAAGTTCGGAAGTTGGTATTTATACATTTGCAATGTCTGTAAGTTAGTCATAGACAACAATGGCAAATAAGAAAATTAACATATGTTCTAGTAAAATATCATACACTGAAAAAGAGATTAAAATTAATCTTAAATCTCAGCAGCATCAAAGTAAATATTTTTATAATTATGGTAGACATTCATTCGAAAACTAAGTTCTCATTAAATTTAAAATCAACTTCACAAAATCTTAAAATATAAATTGGCATTTCTTATTTCATATAAATTATTTTAAAGGGGAGTTTTTCATCTTCTATATTCAATTTGTACCCAGTATTGAGTCACCCTTTCCATAATTATGTAGTGCTATGTTTTGTATTAACAGAAGTATAATCAGACTTACATTATCAGATCCATTAATGTTTATCCCACAGTTGGATTCAAAATATAATCTTAGTAAAATTAACCTTTAAAAAGCATATCTATGTAAATAAAAATGAACGAAACAAAGATTTCAAAGGTATAATGATGGTGTCTAATTTAATTTGGTTATTATATTTACAAAATTTCACTTGTTCTTTCACTTAAATTCTTCTCTACAATGACAAATTACTTTTCTTTTCAATTGAAGGGGAGGGGGGGGCCTGAGGATGAAGTTATCTAGGAAGGGAATAACTTTTCTACAAAAATTTTATGAATTTAATTACAGGTAAATACATAAGGCATTTATGCATTTAACAGGTATTCAATGACAAAAAAGAATTTACTACCTCTGAAAGCAAATATTTCAGAAGAATCAAATACAAATTCTTAGTAATAAAAATAATATCTACCAAATATCATAACTTTCAAATATCCAACAATTTCAATCAGACAAATTAGGAAAATCCAGCTTGCAGATATACTACAATCACATAATTTCAGGTATATTAATGTAATTCAAAGTTCATGAGTGATACTAAAATACAATGATTAAACAAACACTCGATAAGATTTCTTTAAATCTATGCTTTTCATCGGTAAGTTAGTATTTTTCAAGGGATACAAAAAAATTAAATATTAAAAACAGTTTTTTAATCAATAAAATAATACACATATACAAGATAAAAGATATTCCAATCTTCTATAAAATCTACTATCAACTAATTAGTATTATCTCATAAAATCAATTTGCTATTTAAAATAATGCATTACTAGCAATTATGGTCTAATGTTATTCAAATTTCACTGAAAAAAATCTCAAAAATTTTAGATTGAGCAAATAGCAGATTTACGAGGGTGGTCTGAAAAACTTCCAACCTAACAAAGATAAAAGACATTTTTTCTTTAAATTTATATTTTGCTACATAGTTTCCTTGTAAGTCTACACACATTCTCCCAGTGATGCTACCATCTTTTTAACCTGTCAAAATAGTCCTTGGCGTCTTTCTCTACAAAATAATTGTTTATGAAGGTGATGGCCCCCTCATTTGATGAAAATTTCAGTCCTCCGAGCACAATTTTTAGATCAGGGAACAAAAAGAAGTCCTTTGGTCTAGATCTGGTGAGTAAAGACGGTGGTCAAGCAGTTCAGACTGTAATTTGGGGATTTTCCTCAAGGCAACCACTAAAGTGTGATACGACGCATTGTCTTAGTGAAACAATTTTTTGCCCTTTGCAAACAACTGTAGCTGTTTTTCCACAATTCCTGTCTTCAACTTATCAAGTAATGATGTGTAGTATGCTCCTGTTATAATTTCTCCTACCTGAAGATAATTGATTACAATAACTCCAAGACTATCCCAAAAAAACAGTTGCTATCACTTTAGCAGGAAAAAAACAATTTGTGCTTTTTTGAGAGTAAATTCTCCCTATATAATCCACCGTTTTGACTGTATTTTTGTTTTGAGCTTATAACTGTGTATCTAAGTTTTATCTATAGTAATTAATCAGCACCATAACTCTGATTTATCGTGCCTAAATTGCGCCAACAGAGCACTGAAAATGTTCATTCGAGCATGTTTTTGGTCTAATGTGAGTAAACGCAACACCCAATACGTGGACAACTTTCTCATGCCTAAGTCTTGATTCAATATGTGACACACACATTCTTTGGACATATTCATAACCTCTGCTCTCTCTTTCACTTTACTTCCAATTGTTGTCTAGCACTATTTGGTGAGCTTCAGCAATGTTATCGTCAGTGGTTGCAGTTTTTGGATGTACCGAACATTCATCGTCTCCCAAGCTGATATGGCCATGTTTAAATTCAGTGACCCAAAATTTCAAAGTGAAAAATGATAAAGCACAGTCCCTGTACACAGTGTTTAACTATCTTTGATTTGCATCAGCATATTGCCTTTCAAAAACAAATATTTAATGACAGCTCGATATTCGATTTCTTCCATTTTCACAAAACCACTCACATTGACTCGCTCAAACAATTGTCAAACAACAGAACATCCAAAATTGATGAAATTTTAGTGAGTAACTTCAAAATATGCGGAACCAGATTTCCTATCTTTCATTGATGAAAGTTGCCATCTACACGTTAAGGTCGCAAACTTTTTGGACCATCCTCGTATAAACAAATAGTTGACATAATTTATAAAATTGTCACTTAAAATGATTTTATTAGCCTTGAATATTTTAAACAGAAAATAATTAAATACTTTAAAAATATTTGAAAAACTTTGCAATCATGAAGATATGTAAAACAAGAAGATAATATGACATAATGCATAGCATATGAAAGCAATCTTCAGATTACTTAATCTTAGAACAGTGTAATAGAAAAGTAAAAAGTTACATTTTAACTCTGTAATTCTTATTCAATGCATCATTATTTAAAATGCAAATAAGAAAATTTACACATAAATTTTTAAAAAGAATCAATTATTCATCATTAATAACTTAATCTTCTCTTAAATAAAAAAAAATTTATAAAATCATTATTAAGTACTTGATTTCTCATTCATTTGAAAGTAACAATTATTAAAAAAACTATTCTAAAATAGAATAATTTTTCTAAATAAATAAAAATCATATAAAAGAATCACCTTAATCTATAAAAAAAAAAAAACCACACTTAAAAGTTTAATTTAGAACGTGTTGCGTGAACTGTGGGTACACGTATAATTTTGAAAATAAAATTAAATTTAAAAAAAAATCCATTTAAATCCTAATCAGGTGGAGTCACGATAAAAAAAACCCAGTAAGGATGTTCATTACTTTCTTGCAAATACTACTAAAATCATACAATTAAGGATAAGAATAAATGTAGTAAAAAATTAAGGTTAATTTATTTTACAAATGGTTTTATTTATTAATTAGTTAATATTTACTTAGATATTTTTTTTTATAAAGGAAAAAAAAAAAAAAAATGCCAGTTATCTGAAACTGCTGCAAATTTCGAATCTCCAACCTATCTGATGGTAGGCAGAAACTTTACCACAAAACTACTGGGAATCATATTCACTGTAGTTGATGTTTTGTTCAATTTTTATATCGCCGTGGTGTCTTTTAATAATCTTTATAGAATTTCTTAATATATAATTTTCATTCACAAACATCTTTTGAAGGGAAGGAAAATTTAGAATTATGACTTAGTAAAAAGTTACAATTTTTTAATAAGCTTTCATTATCAATACTAAATCTGGAATATTAACTTAATTTTAATATTGACTATTTCCTTTATTTAAAGTGCTATTGTTGAATCTACTTATAATCTTCCTAATCACAAATTATTTAAGTGGAAACCTTATTATATATGTTACAAATATATACATATATTTATTTTAACATTTTACATATCCTTTTATCTCAAAGATCTAATCCGAACTGGTCAAAAATAATTTTCACATACCATGTGACATCAGCAGATTGGCCATCTTTGATTTCGGACATGTACTACTTAGGAAAGTGATACATTCCGATTGATTAAGAGGGAAAGCTTTGATTACCCCCCTAACATTCTCCTTTGAAAACTTCATTTTTTTACATAAAAACATAACATAGTACAAGAATAATTTAAAAATTAAACACCTTTGTTTTTGGTTCTCATTAGAAAAAATCTGTGTGCCAAATTTCACCTGAATATCAGCAAAGATGTAATCTTCTATAGAAATACAGACTACCATTCGAATATAGTTCTTAAATTGAACATGTTCACTGGTCATTTACATTAAATAACTTAAAGAAATTTTAATAACAAACACAATGAAATTCTTAAAATCTTTACCTGGGTAAGGAACTTGGCCATGAGTAATAAGTTCATATAGCAATATTCCATAAGACCACACATCTGATTTTATGGAAAACCTCCCTAACAATGCCGCTTCTGGAGCAGTCCATTTGATTGGGAACTTAGCACCTATTAAAAATTTTGAAAACATACATAAAATTCTTATTTATTGGATAAACAAATGGGAATTATGTAACATACATAGGATATGGTTACTCTAAAATAATAATTTTCCCAAATGAATCCCTAACATAAAATGACAGTCCAAGTAAATAAAATGAAAAAATATTATAAAAATCAAAGATGTATGAAAACTACAATAAGGGAGCAGAGAATTTTATAAAAACATTGAATCTACTTTAAGGAACTTAGAATCTTAAAAAAATTATTACATAGATTCAATATATGAATAAAAATTATTTTTAAGATTTAATAATTATTAAAACTAAACTATTAAACCAGGAAAAAGCTTCACCTTGTCGAGCTGTGTATTCTGAATCTTCAATAATTCTTGCCAATCCAAAATCAGCTACTTTTACAATATTATTATCTCCAACCAATATATTTCGAGCAGCTAAATCTCTATGGATTAATTGTTCACGCTCTAAATATGCCATACCACTTGCAATCTTAAAAAGAAAGGGAAAAAATTGTTTTAACTAACCTGATTAAGAAAGCGCATACTATTGAGCATTGTTACAAAAAATTTTTCTAACCTCAAAATATTAGTTTATATAAATGACTTTTTTTGATTAAATAAATAAAAAAAATCAGCAAAATAATTAATCCACTCATTAACAATAAGACCACACACATTGGACATTAATAACACTTTAGAATAAAATATACCGATTAATTTTACTCCTTAAATTCCATTGAACTTACCTTAGAAAATAAAAAGATAACCATAATACTAATTTTAAAAAACCAATCACTGTATGACAAAACAAAAAAATATGATCATTAATTTATATCCATTGAGAAATGAGTTAAAAAAATCACATTATTAATTCAAATTCACGTTATTATACTTCTTGATTTTTACAAATTTAGAAGACTTATTTTTAGAAATGGAACAAGAATATTAAGAAGTACAAGAAAAAAAATCAAAATACAAAATTTCCTTTTTCTTTTAAAAAAAAAAAAAATTTTTTTTTTTTTTTTTTAGTGATTATTGCAGAAATTAATGGTATTATACTGTTTTGGCTATAACACATGGATCAATAAGTTCCGAGACTAACCCAGAGATGGCGCTCGTAGTAAACCAGTAACCAGGTCTTTCTAGAGTACTAACCTTTGCTTGAAACGTGTCAAAATTTTAAGTCGATCGGACCAGAAACAGCTGAGTTATCGAGGTTGGAGTAAAGTCGTTTTGTAGTTTGTTTAAAAAATGGAAAAAACCGAGTTTCGTGTTCTGATAAAACATTGTTTTTTAATGGGTAAAAACACCGTGCAAGCGAAACAATGGATTGAAAAAGGTTACCCGGACTCTTGTCCATCAAAAGCAACGATTTGTCGGTGGTTTGCCGAGTTTAAACGTGGTCGTACCGACACAAATGACGCGGAACGCTCGGGTAGACCTGTGGAAGCCGTTACACCGGAAAATGTGAGTGAAGTGACAAAAATTATAATGAAAGATCGTAAAGTGAAGCTCCGTGAGATTGCTGAGATGACACAGATATCATATGGAAGTGTATTTACTATCCTTCATGAAAAATTGAGCATGAAAAAGGTTTTTTCCAAGTGGGTGCCGCGATTGCTTTCGATGGAACAAAAACAGCAACGAGTCGATGATTCAGAAAGCTGTTTATCGCTATTTACTCGCAACAAAAAAGATTTCTTGCGTCGTTACGTGACCATGGACGAAACATGGATACATCACTACACTCCAGAGTCGAAGAGGCAGTCATCTGAGTCGCGCACAGCTGGCGAAAGCCGTCCGAAAACGCAGCAGTCAGCTGGCAAAGTCATGGCGTCAGTTTTTTGGGATACGCATGGCATGATTTTCATTGACTACCTCGAAAAAGGTAATTCGATCAACAGTGATTATTATATTGACTTGCTGGTGCGTTTGAAGGAGGAAATCGCAAAAAAAAAAAAAGACCGCACAGTCTCGGGACTTATTGATCCATGTGTTATTAAGATAGTACATATATAATACAAATTAAGTTTTATTTGTAACAGATCATTTTGCAATGTAAAATAAGATCTTTGATTATACAATACATATTGATTGTTAGTCATATAGCTGCTTTCAAAATATCTTATGGCTCATACACTGCATTTTGTAATTTTTAAGATTTACTAAAATGGAAACAGTGTTACTTCAACACAATGATTTATTGTAAAAAATAAAACTTTTGAATAAAGTAACTTACTTATTGAAGAAAAAAATTATGGTAAAATTTTTGCAAAGTTGACTTTTTAAGATGAAAAAGTTAAAAATACATATGTGTCTTAACTTTTTATAACATCACAATGAAACTGCAAAACACTGATTACTGATCACAGGATTTATACTGAATTTATGAGTTAAGACTTAATATAATGCTATCTTTAGAAAATTAAATAAGATTATATTAAATTCTATTCAAGATAATATTTCCTATATGAGCTATTGCAAAGTTAAAAAAATAAAACTCAACTGGATATATGTTGTTTTTCTAATGATCATTAAAATTATATTTCATCTAATTCATTTACATATGAATTATATTAATTTTAATTTTTCGGTCTTACTATTTTTTTCCCTACCAAAATGACACATAGCATTTACATTAAAAAAAAATTCAGTACTTTCCATCGGGAGGTTGTCAACACGTTGGTCATTTTATGCATTAGCAAAAATTGTTAGGCAATGGACTGGAGATAATCACTCCAATTAGTAGTTCATTTAGCCCAACGGTGTTTAAAATTTCACTTATGTTTATTTCTTTGCTCAACAATAAATAAATGAGCAGCTGCTGTAAATCAGATATGACTGTTTTAAAAAACAGCCTCCAACCTGCATTTCAACACTATATAACATCAAACAGTTTTTTTTATATATATTGTAGTTCTATAAAAATATCATCATCTTGAGCTTAAAAGAATGCAAGGTTCCATATTTTCTATTGCGAAATAAAAAGATATTACAGAGAGAGAGAGATTCTAAAAAGATCCATTATTTCCCTCTTCTCTTTAGTTGGTAAACTTCATAGTTTTATTAGAATTTGTAGTGACAAAGGGACTGAGAGACAACACTTGAAAAGAGAATCGCTTATTAGAAAAACAATGTTTGAATATAAAGTATCTGAGCATATCACATATGTAGATTAGATACAGTTGCATGTCAAGCACAAACATACCAGTTCTATCAAATTATATTAAAATAAAAAAAAAAAAAAAAATCTGAAAAAACCAAAATTTCTACATTAAAAATAGAAAAATATTTATAATTTATTTTAAATAAAAACTTCATTTTTAAAACATTAAAACTCACTTGTGCTGCCATATCAATAAGAGCATGTAACCTCAAGTTCTTTCCTTCCTTATTTCTTAAGTAATCTAAAAGACTGCCATTAACCATATACTCTGTAACAATAAGAATAGGTTCTTCTTTAGAACAAACAGCAAAAAGGGAGACTAATTTCTCATGGCGAAACTTTTTCATTATAGTTGCTTCCTGTAAAAAGGCCGAAGGTGCCATAGTTCCAGATTTAAGAGTTTTGACAGCAACCTCTGTTGTGCCTTTCCATTTACCTAAAACAATAACAACTTCATTTGTAATTGACACCAATTAAAACTATAAATGAAGAAAAAAAATATGCAAACCTGATATTATTTAACCCTTTCATGGGCACAAAGTTAAAATACACTATTTTATGATAAAATACATAATAAAAATAATGTTCCCATCCCTTGAAAACATTATTTAGTCATTAAAAAATTTCACATCAGTGGTGTTTTTCTAGGGGGTGGCTAGACATTTTAGCCACCACACACTTAATGCACTTAGGTTACCTGTTGCGACAAAATCAATAAACGATAAAAAAATTTTATTGAAAAATTCATATGCATGCATATAACAATTTTAAAGAAAATTAAATACAACATATATATGCAATAAAATAATAATTAAGAGTAAAATTGTTGTACAAAATGTATTTTTATTACAGTAATATGCACATTTTTCACTGTAATATGTACTTTTATCTCTGTATTTACTAAAAGATATATTCAAATTATCCATATATTCTAACATAATGTTCTTCCCCATTTTGCATAAGTTAATTTTACTGTGGAAATAAATATGGTTATTAACAAATTTTGTTGACTTATTTACTATGGAATTTTTCAAAGCAAGTAAGACCACTGCTTGAAGGCACAGTGGTACACTGCAGGTCTGGCACAGCCATAGAGAACGATGAACAGCTTTTCTTGTGCTGCAAAGAGCATATCTTCTGTATAGACCACCTTCTGTTTTTATTGGAAAATAGCAAGAGCCTCATATACAGATAAGCTCTTTCTATACATAATTTACTAAATTTATAAAGATGAATTAAAATTATATCCCATGATAAAAATAAAATAATAACGTGCAATAATTTTAAAAATGAACAATACTAAGTAAAAATATCTACATAAGCAAAGTATTCAGAGTATCATGCCTGCCTCAATAAAACATGAACATTCTGAGCAAACACAGAAAAGCTATATACTCAAAGGTATTCAAACCAACACCTGTCTTGTCACATTTGGTAAACAAGTTATGTTTATATCCACCCCTCAACTCAAGTAATTCTGAGTACGCTCTCGAATAGAGAAAGAATGATACATTCAAGGTCAATGTTATATGCTCCAAGTGGGCAGTAGCTAGACCCTCTATCCACATCTACAAATTTTCCAGAAATGTAATTAAAATCAGTTGTTTTGCTTGTGCATTTGTTTAAATTTATTCAGGTGAAAGGCCCATATACATTTGACTTGTCAAAATGTTTTGTACAGATCAGAAATTTTATTTAAAATAATTAAAATACAATTTGTATGATTTCAGTGTAGAAAGATCAAATTCAGCACTCTATCAGAGGACATTATTGGTTAAATAGATGTTATGCTGCCATAAGTATTGATTTTTAAGCATTTCTGTTTATATTAACACATGCAACTAGAATTTCTATCCACTGCCTATATAGAGAAAAATTCGTTTGTATGAGGCTAGAAGTATTAGCCACTGCCCGCAAAAGGGTTAAGAAATTAACATTATGGTAAATCAAAATAATTTTTCTACAATCATAAAAATTTCACTTTAAACAGAACCACAAAAATAAAAAAATAAAATAGAAAATGAGTATGACATTTGTCAAGCTTCAAAACTCAACATACATTATATTTATCAAAAGCAGCCAAAATTTTTTAAATATTTATAGCAAATACTTAACGTTAACTAGATTTTACATCAATAACATTAAGAAACAATCTGACAATCTCGGGAAAAATATTTTTAAAAATTAAATTGATATTTCTGAACAGATTAAAAAACTTTACATGATATCATAAAGGAGGAACATAATTTTTTAAAAAAAATTCTTCACGATAAAATAAAATCACTTACCATACCAGACATCCCCAAAGTTACCACTACCTAATTTACGTATAAGTTGTAAAGATGATCTAGGTATTTCCCACTCATCTCTCGTATCAGGAGATAAGTCCCAGAGATGTGGTTTTGGTTTTGGACAAGGTATAGTTAATTTATGACATAAGCCATTTGCTCCCTCTAAAAACAAAAATTAAATCAATTTTTAATATATCCATCCCCTCCTCCCTAAATAAATTTTGCATAAATATATTTCTCAGCACATATTTTTTTTACACAGCAGATAAAAAAAATTGCATTGTTATAAAATTCTACAGCATTAAAATTTTAGACATGACTACATAATTTTTTAGATTTAGCAGTAAATATTTACCCTTATTTTAATATATATTTCACTTATTAAACATATTTGACTTCATGATGAGACGTATATATAATTATCACAAATGACCAGATTAGGAAAAAGGAAGATTGTATAAATAGCTAAAAGCAATTAAAGTGAACCAAAAACAAATATCAACATTTATAAAATATTGAGTTTAAACAATATTGTCAATATATTATTAGAGAAAGGCAATAATTTAATTTATACAAAAATTAAAATATTCTTCTCAGGGTGGGAAAAACAATGAAAGCATGGAAATTTCTACCATGCAACAGTTTTTTAGAAATACAATACATTTTTTATACACAATAAAGAGTGGCAATTAAACACTTTAGTGCACTATTGAGGAATATACCACCTTCAGTTTAAATTACAATGTAAATAAATAACAACTTACCAAAATGTAAAAAGCAAGAAGGAAAGGAAAAATCTTTTTAATCAATCAATATGAACCTGAATATTTAATTTTCTCACCTGAATAATATGCAACAAGTTCTTGAAGAGTGACAAATGTTTTTCTTGTAGTTACGTAAAAACCACCATTATCCATAGCTTTTATTTTGTAATGCTTCACATGGTCACATTTTTGATGTTCCCAGTCTTTAATAGATAATGAATAGGCTCCTGAAATTCCAAAACATATATATTTAGAATCAAAAATCATGATTTGTTACTAAAATGTTAAGCAAATATTTTTTGATTTATTTCTGGCAATTCTAAGTACTTTAAACATGAAATGTAAAAAAATTAATTTGAAATGTTATTGTTGAGTTTTAAGATATTTGACAATATTCTTTGTAAAAAAGTTTAAAATATGCACTAACAATTCCAAAACAAAACTTTCAGTTTATTCTCATTAGTAATCTATTTTTAATATAAAAATTTCTTAAGATAATTTTATTAAAATCTTGAAAATTAAATTTCAAAATATGTATGAGATATCATAATCTGAATGAAAACTTGATAAATGATTCTAAACTTAATAAAGGAAATCCTGCTCTTTATTTCTGATCTACCTTAATTTGCATACACATTACAACCAACAGCTATTTTAAGTTTTTAATTTCTTTTTCTATCTATCACAAATTAATGAATTTCACCATATTCCTTTCAAGATTTACAACATTTTTGTTTATTTCAAAGTTGAATATGTCAATCTGAAACATAAAATGTCTTCAATTGGTGATGAAAGAATATATTTTTATGCACATGCACTACAAAATTACTTAAGTTCATTAAAAAAAATCTATTTCATTTTGCCTTTAATTTGAATTGTGCAATGTAACATGATAGCGAGAAATTGCATTCAGGAGCATATGAAACATGTCTTAGAATATTGGATATTATAATGTTTATTCATTTTGGAAATGCTTTAAATTTGTTAGCACACACAATCTTTTATTCATTCATTCAATTACAAGTATAATTTTTCAAATCTCTCAAAGAACTAGATCTTATTATTATAAAATAAAAATTGTTTTTTCAAAAAATAAACAAAAGATTAAGAAGCAAGAAGAATACTAAAATTTATTGTTAGTAAGAAAGAAAATTATGAAACCCAAATTCTCAGCACTTTCCATAAAATGTTTATCTTACAAAAAGAAAAACTTCATGCATCAATAACCCTTAATCACATTCAAAAGATGCATGCATATAATTCTCATGCAAAAAATATAAAGTTTAACAACCTTTTGTAATACCTGTGGTTTGTTCACAGTTACGAATAAGGAATGCTCCTCGTGGGTTGGATGGTAACATGAGCATTTTCTCAGCTTCTTTACGAGATACTCGACCAAAAAACCAGCTGTAATAAAAATAAATTTTAAGAATAAAATATATCATAGCTTTCATTTTAATAGCTGACATATTAATATACACTTTTAAAAACTAATACTGAAATATTTATGAAATTCACTCACTCTTCACTTTCAACTGTTTTTTCTGGAGCTACATAGTTTCGAGGTACATAGCCATTTTGTTGATTTGTCAAATGACAGGCATGCCACCAATCTGGATCGCTAAACAATAAAAACTAAGCAGTGTAATACTTCAATTACAGTAAGTTTCTTTTATATAAACATGGTTTTGTTTCCTTAAGAATTTGATTACTTTTTATAAGAAAATTAAATTGCATAAGTTTAATCTGATAAGTTTAGTCTTCAGTTAGATAAGTTTAGTCTTTAATCTGATATTTTCTACCCACTTGCATAGTTCAATTACATTGCTTCAACACAGTCCAAACACGATAATTTGATTTCAGCATATTCAAAATGAATCCAGTCTAACTAAAAATCTTTAATACAATTCTTTGAGAGCTTGAATTCTCTCTTAATTGAATAATCTTCAGATAATAATCTAAGAATTAAGAGGGTAAGTAAAAAATATTCATGGCTTAATTTTTATATAAAAAAAGATACTTTTCTATAGCAAAGATACTTTTCTATAGCAAAGATACATTTGTTATTGTAACAATTAGGTTGAAACAAGTTGCAGCACAGAAATACACACACAAAAAGCTTACAGGTTATATTATTGCTGTTTTGATCCATACACTTTCCACTAACTCTGTAAAAACATGATTTTTTAACCTTACAATAGCAATATGTAGTATAAACTAGTAATTCACAAATAGGAAGAAAATTTGTAAGAAATTTTTCAATCACAAATCATAAACATCATCATCATGTATCAACTCTTGTATACACGATGATTCATTCAACATTCTATTTTGCTGCCTCCAAAAATAATTAAACAAATAAGTGTTATTTTAATTTTGTTTAAAAATCACCATGGAATATATAATATTTGAAATCCATCTATATAAATAAGTCACTACAGAAACTAAGAAGAACAAAATTATTGCAGATATTTATTATTTAAAATAGTACTTACATTTAAATTAATCAGTTGCCTCTTTCAAATATGATAAACATTTTGAAATTGATAAAGTAATTTTTAATAATAATAAAAAAAAAAATAATGAACTTAACACATCCATTTTTTATACATTGTGATGATTCATTAAACTGACTTTAATATTTAACACCTCATTTCCGCCTTATTTACAAAATTAAAAACCTTACATTATTTTGTGAATTGCATTGCAAGGTGTCATGTTTATACTTGTTTTTTTTTTATCTAAACTTTAATGTGCATATTAAAACTATGTTGGAGAATGTCTTATCCACCAAGTCCAAAATATAGGGAGAGCAGTTAATTTAAATTACACATTTATTTTAGGACTCCACGTGCCAATCACACATAAGCAAATATTTACATTATTTACAACTACAGAAGGCTTCCACATAGCCTATATTACAATTTAACCCGCTTTTTGCGGTCAGGAGAAATAACCCGCTTTACGCGGTCAAGAGTAATAACCCGCCTTACGCGGTCAAGATCTAAGAGCATTCTGATGAATATTACCCATGAACCCGTGCGCTCTCACTCATACGAGACAAAGCGCCTCCTGGCGGAATCCGAGTAATTTATTTCCAACAAACTATTCCTTACAAATAAAAAAAGAAAGTCAACATTTTTAATCAAAAGGGATATTTTCAAGATAAAGTTATTCAACTCATTGAACAGGTCTAAATAAAGATGCTCCATTTTAAAAATAGCAGATGGAGGAGATAAACAGATTGAACATGGGAAAAAGGCTATTTTCTCCTTTTCAACCTTTTCTCTTTTATCCATTCTAGCATTCGAATTTTATAAAAATAAATAGAAAGAATTAAAGGAATCAAACAATCATACATTCATATATATTATTTATAAAAAAAAAAAAATAAACCAACATTAAGAACAAGAAATAGTGAATTGAAGAATACAAGCGGAATAATGCAGCCAAGAAGGGAGTGAAAGAAACATCGATATTCACTGTGAGAATATTTAACTGCATAAATTTATAATTCAAGAGTCCTTATGGAAATTACCTTCTTTTGAGTCAAGTTCTCCTCCTTACCCTCATTTCTGAAAATTATACAAATTGTTATGCCAGGAAGGAGAGAGGAGGAGATCCCTTTAAGGGTTTTAGTTTTAATAAATATTCTAGGTCTATTATGCAGTTTGAAAGTATTTTAAAACATTTATTATGCTATGCATATCATCGCTGTAAAGAATTCCAGCAATTTCTGAAAAGATAGATGATATGCAAGTGTGGTGATATATACTTTAAAGAAGACGGTCAAATGTTACAAAGATTTTATCGTTTATGATATCAGAAACAAAATGTGTACCAGAATTTGATGATGCCAGCTGGCTTAAAGATTTAGTATTTTTTGTGGGTTTGATTGCTCATTTAAATAACTTAAGCATACATCTTCAAGGTAAAAAAACCTGACTTATCTGCAAGATGTTCAGAAGATTATTCCATGCAACACAGACATTTTTTTTTTTAATTGAGAGGAACAGTGAGACATTGTTTGATTAGTATATTTTCATATCTGTCTTTGAGATTATTATTTGAAAGGCATTATACATTTTGAGCCTTGGTCAAGTGACAATTGTGTCTGGCAAATATATTTGGTGCAATTGTAGATTGTGTCCCACCTAAAATTAATAGAAGATACCATTGCTATCAGAAGCTCTTATTTCACACAGAAAAACTTTGAAATTTGATGATGCAATTTAATTCTTCAAAACTGTGAATTTTACAAGGACCCCAGAGATTGAATTATCACTAATTGCAGAAATTTCAAAAATGCTTGGATAAGGAGTATGGTGCTATATATATATACATGAGGGTGGTTCAAAAAGTACTTTTGTTTTAAGAAAGATGGCATTGGCATGATTAAGATAAATTGACTACCACTATGAGTTCCTATCAGTTAAATAGAACCAAAATAATTTTGTCATCAATTCAAAAGTTAGTTTCAATTTGGTACTCATTTGCTTCCAAAATCAAAATTTGATTGTTTCCGCATCAAGTTGTCACTGTCTGCGAGACCTGGATTCATCAGTATGCACCGAAAATCAAGCACAAATTTAAAAAATGGGTTGTTTCTCGTGAATCTTCTCCAAAGAAGGTGAGGATGATCTCATTGGAAAGAAAAGTTATGACAAAGAATTTTCAAGTAACAAAAGGTGTCATGATTATGAATACAAGAAACTGAGACTTAAAAAGCTGTCTAGTAAGTCCTGATGCTCATTAAAAACAAACCATTTTAATAGTACTCTTGGAATTTGTAAGGTCTTATAGAAAAACCCTCATATATATATATTAACTTCACAGAAGTGAGGGCAAAATATTAACTCCCTGAGAATTGTCACCACTTCAACTGAGCTATATATTAAAATGTCAAATAAAATGTGTAAAACAATGTCAATATAATTCCAGTTGTAGTCTTTAAGTTACAAAAATCACAAATTAATAAATTTAAATTACTCAAATATATTAACCGTATAAACATTTATTTTTTGCTTTGGAGCTAAAAAAGACAAAAACTCATAAGCTTTCATTACAGTTATGATTTATTTAGATTTAAGTTGTGTGTCTTCAAAAAACTAGTTTTCTTACAACACAATCAGAGAAGAAAATAGGTTAGGCACCTCTGTTATAGAAGGCCTAGTTTGGTACAGGAGGAATATTAAGATCAAGAAATCCTTTTCAATGTAAGTACTTTAAATAGAGTTATAACAATTTATTTATAATTTGGTAATATAAAGACAAAAAACACGGAGAGACCTTACAGTATGATTATCCATTGAAAATCTCTCTCTTTTTATAATTTATTTTGAAAACCAATAATTGACCATACATTTTTTTTCCTTGAATAAATTGAAGCTTTTTTAAACTTTTAGACTTCTTTTCCAAATTTAAAGCCTGCCTTTCTGAAAACATAGAATGAACCCAGAAAGGCATTTAAAGGATTCTCATTCCCTTCTCATTGTATTTTAAAATAAAAATCGAAATTTATCATTTTTTAATATTCATCAATCTGTTTATTTATATTCGTATATATATTGCAACAAAGATTATAAATTAATAGTTATTTCAATTTCATATCTGAAAATTAAACCTAATTATTCCCATTTTTGTATTTCCTTATAAAAAAAAATTAAACTGGTTTACCTGTCATCTAATATCCCTAAGCGATCACCTTTTCGGAAGCTCAGATCTCCTTGATCTCGTGCATTGTAGGGATATAATGCAACAACAATTTTTACTGAAAATTAATAACCCAGAATTGAAAATCATTGTACAATTGTTAGAAAATATATTTTAATACAAAACTTAAATAATTACCACACAATGTCATTAGGAATTTTTTTTTTTTTTTTTTTTAAAAAAAAGGGCCTGACGAGTTTCATTTCAGATATTTGGTACTTAACTTAATCTTAATTTATAACAATAATAAGAACCTAAAATATACATTTACCTACTTCAATATGTTCATAATTTTTTTTCCCAAAAATTAATTATTTTCCCTCAAATTGTTAATAAAATTTAGATTGTATTAAAACAATAATATAGCCCTCTCTCATGCATTTTATTTTACTTTTATCATGAACAACAAAACCTCAAACATTTTCTCAACATGAATTTAACAATAAAAGAATTTGTAGAATATCAAATGGATTGAAAGGATAAAGGGAAAAGAAAGCTCTTTTTAAGTGAAATTCTTATTTTAAAACTTCATACCCTCTAAATATGTTTACTATCAATAATTATGTTTAAAAAATGAAATGAAAATTTAAAAAAAAAGTTATTTCTAAGTACAAGTAGCCCTCCTTATAACATGGTATACTCTGTTTCACCTTAACTTGGCAGCACAGAAAAAGCTACAATGAGCAATTTACAGCTGTAGTCATTAAAAATTAGGGTTTCAGTGGAAGAAGGGGATGACTATATTCAACAAAATTCACCAAATTTAGTGAAGAAAGAAAAAAATGTGTGCGAAAAATTTAGTTGTTTCATTATAAAGACATATCCTAAAATTCTGTCAGCTCATTTATTACACCCATTAATAAAACAGAAATTTCTATCATGTTTATATACCTTCATCCAATTCCTTGCCTAGCTTATCCAAAGTAGCTTTATGAATCATTATTAAAAATCGCTTATACTATTTATCACATTTCAAATAGTTATACAAATCAGGTAGTTTAAAATACCAGTGCCAACCTTTTTTTTATAAATATTAGAGACAATGAGAAAAATATATTTGTATTGCAACAATATTATTTGCATCACATGCATTTACAGATCATCAGTACTCAATAGTTCTGAATTGCTATCAGTAGAATCACAGTTCACGGGTATAATTAAGTTTTTATTTTCTCACATTTCATTAACAAGTCCATTTCCACATTTCTCTCTTTTTCAATTACAGGATTAATATAATTCGTCATTCAAGAAGCTCAGCTGATAATTTATTTTTTTGAAATGAAAATCCTATGTCTTACAATATCCTGTACAAGGCAGTGCAGCTCACGTTTTTCGAAAAAATGTTGGTATCATCAATCAATCCTTTCAAAACATAGTCAAATGTAGGAGTATCATTTCTACGAAAAAACTATGACTTTTTCATTGAATGCATGGCAATGTAGAGTCATCATACTTTACAAGCCTTCTGACCTCACCTATGGAACCAGGTTGTTTTTCCCCTGGGAGAACTTAATGTCTTTTCTTTTTTCAAACGAAAAACTGTTCTTTTAAAAATGCCAGTCAGTTGAGAAACCTTTTAAATGATCTGAATGACAGATTCTTGAGGGTTTTCTTTTTTATGTCGAGAATAAATATTCAATGTGCTTCTCCAGGCTTCTTTTCGGACTGATTTTCTTGTTTTGACGGTATATACAGCATGTTCGGTGACATTCCTTCTTCAGCCATGCTTAGAATGTCAAATAAAAATAGCACCAGATTAGAATTGTAAGTAAAAAACAATAGCAGAGACACAAAACAAATGGCATAGAATAAGCATGGGAGAGTAGCAAGCTTGCCAGGAGTGTTATCTTGAAAACCGGTTTCCATCACACCACTGTTTCTACTATATTCATTAGCTTGGATTACAAAATTGTTTTAACATGTTATTAACCGGAAATATATCTTTAAAATCACAATTTCTGTCATGTATGACATTTTTTACAAATTTCTAAGGATTTTTTCATTTTAAAATCCAAAACAAGAAATAACTCTTTTTCAAGCAGATTCATACATTTTCTACCTTTCCCAAAGCTGCCAAGTTTACAATACTTCCATATGATACAACAATATCACATAGCACTTCATCCTTTAGATACTTTGTTTATATGTTTTCATATAAAGCCACTGCCACACCCTTTCACAAATGTGTGACTAGAATATATGTTATTCAAGAGTAAAAATTTATTTATTGATTTCTATTTTGCCATCTTTGATTTTCAATTGCATTTTCTGATGATGTGGTAAAAAAAACAATTTTTAAAGATATGTTTTGATATGTCCGAGTTGTGTCAAACACATCAAAACAAAAGTTGCAGGATGTGTCCTGTGACAAACATTAATAGTTCATTATGCTTTCCTGTCGTTATTTTGAGGTAATACAATTTTTTAATGTGTTAAACAAAATATCTAGTCCTGTAGAAGTACAGTATTATAAAAAGGTTTTCACAATTTTCTTATTGTGCTAGAGAAAAACCATGTTATAAGTTGCAGTATTATAAGAAAATTCCCGCAATTTATTCTATCCTGTTAGAACGAAAAAGTGTTAAGATATTGTGCTATAGGAAGGCTACTTGTATTCTTCATATCATTTAGAACCAAGTAACTGAAGAACAAAAGGGTTCACACACACACACACACAAAAAAAAAAAAAAAAAAAAAAACTACCAAGCAGGACTTAAATGGAACTTTTTCTTTTTTTTACATATAAATTCAAATTTTAATAACAGCTAAATTATATCTAAATTACAAAATATTGATTTATTTCATACACATGGTAACAAAAAAGATATGTTTAAATTAAAAAGGAAAAAAAAAGGGGGGGGAACTAAATGTATCTTCAGCATACCATTATAGAACAATATAACAATGAACAATGTTAAAGTTAAAACAAAAAAAGTTGTAAAAAAAGTAATCATTTAAATACTTACAGCAATTGTTTCCTTGCCTGATGCCATCAGGTGAAAATGTTGGAATAGGTGTATTAGGTGCACAGTTTGGATATCGCTGCCTTTCATGAAGTTGATTAATTCCACCATTCCCACTTTCTACACCACTGTCACCAGACAAAGTTGTTTCTATTGTAATCTCAGGATTGTCCCTGATATTTGTCTGAAGCATGCTTTGCTCATGGTCACTTTTCTTGACACAGATGTTACCCATGGCAACAAAATCCTATGACAGAGTGCTAAGAAACAAACAAAAATATTAAGTAAAATTAATTTAATAAGCTGTGGTAATACTTAAAAACATCAGTACTTATATTACACTTCTATTATTTTATATATATATATATATATATATATATATATATATGAAATTGTTTAAAATATATAAAAATATGAATTTCACCCATTTCCATAGGTTTACAAACTTAAATGTTTCACAATGTTATTATAACACACACACATGTCCAAATCCTAAATCTAAAAATGTATAGCTCTTTCAAAAAGTATATACCTTTTATGAAATATACTTGTATATAAACAGCTAAAAGATCAATATTAATCCAAAAATATTTCACACGCAAATTACTGCATGGTCAGTCCAGAAATCTCTTAAAACAAAAGATCTCTTATAATAAAAAAGAGGGGAGGGGGAGAGTGAAAACCTGTTGTTTTTATACAAGGAGAGCTATAATTCAAAAGAATGAAATTATATAAAAAAAATTGATTTAGCAATTATATTAATAATGATTAACATATAAACAAATATGTAGACATATAAAGTATTAAATTTAAATCTAAAGCGGAATAGGCATTCAACAAGTAGGCTACAGAAAATGAGCACTAGATTGACTTTTTTTTTAAAACTATAAGAGATATTTTATGATTATAACATTTCACAAAAGTGATTTCTTGTTACATTTTTATTACTTCCATAATTTATAAGAATATATATACAATTTATGAAAATTGAGAAAACCCTTTACATTCTATACAAATTTTTAAAACATATAATTTTAATTCCAGATCAAGGCTTGGAGATACATTGTTACTTGAAATAACAATATTTCAATTTTAAAAAATTCGATAGATAATTTAATACTTGGTGGATTTGAATATGCTTGTAGTTTTAAATTCATTTCACAAAATAGTTTTCTTCAAAGGGGGTTGTGATCACTTGATAAATATTTAATGAAACATAATTGAATGCAAAATATGAATGAAATTTAGTTAGATTTTGCATACAATTGACAAGAAAGTCAAGTACATACAAAGCATAGTTTGTTATATAATCAGAAAGGATAAACATTTATAAGTTTTACAGTCTATGAATCTTTTAAATCCCGACAAACTTAAAAAGGATACATCATATTTAAAGTAATGTTTATTTTATCTGCTTGTCCTATATTCTTCCCTCATAATTTTTTTTTTGTAAAACATTTCTTACATTATGATTTTCTAAAAGGTTTTGAAAACAAATTTCAGAAATCAAATAAATAAATAAATTATAACAATTCTTTTAATTTAACATTTAAAAAACAATTAAGCAAACATAACTAATCTAATTTTCAGAACAAGAATTAATAAAACCTTTTGATTGTTTGGTTTAATGGGATATAGAGCAACAAAGGCCCTTATTCCTGACAACAGCCATTTAGCATTGATAAATTGAACATTGGTTGAACACATGGTAAGTACAAGATAACATATAGTCAAAAGATTTTGGGCTGATTCACCCTATAGGTACCAGAAAACACTTGCTAGAAGTCTTTGGGTAAAAAAAAAGATGAAAGTACTTAAAAAGGTGAAATCAAATACTCGGTATAAAAAAAGTTACACAGTGGAAATTTCCTCAGCCTCAACATTTTTTTAGAAATAGTGAAAACAACCTTCTGATAGATTTGTATACAACAATCTTTCTAATTCAGACGGATATCGCTATGCTTCAGTTACTTTTTAACACAACTCACTTAAATTCTGTTATTTTCTTATAATGTCTTTTTAAACAAGGTTCTAGCATGAACATATATTATTAAACAACCTTGTACTAATTGTGCTTCAAAAGCTAAAAATATTTCCAATATTAATCAAATAGCATGATTTTTATAGATAAGATACTCTGTATTGTTAAGAACAACCATTAAAGGGGGGGGGAGATACAAAAAATAATTTTTGCAATTCTCATCACAGCTTAACAAAAATGATATCTCTGTTAATCACTCATAGTGAGCTAAATTATGACGTTCATGGACAAATTAATTAATATAATTAAATTTTAAAACAGTTTTTAATTTACTTCACATATAATTTTATGTTTTTAGAATCAGAGAAAAAATATCTATTGTTTTAAGACAAGAAGCTTTGAAAGATATCAAGAAGAAAATATTTTATCCAAAATTTGAGACTGCCATTAATATTACAGGACACATTTTAATTCCCCTCCCACAACTTAAAAACTTACAACCAGAACTTTTAAATATTTTATATTAGGTTAACTCTGAGCTGAGAAATCAAATGCATGAAAAAAATCAGATATTACAAGGAAAAAACTCTTTTTTACATTTGCATTAATTAATTTATAAATTCTAATTTAATTCTCATTAAACCAATAATTTTGATAATGATTTAGTCAAATTCCAATAATAAACACAAAAGTTACTAAGGAAGTTCTAATCCTTTTCAGACATCTATTATTTCTCTAGGAAGTGATATATTTTCATAACTATGTATTCTCATCTAGTTTACCTTATGATAAATGTGTTCACTAACTGACTGCATCAGTATATATTATCCAGGGTTGTTTGCATTACAAATGATACCTACTAGCAAAATTTGGTTAGCTTATTAGCATACAGATGTTTGCAAGAGTACAATAAAATTCTTCGTATTATGAGGGAAAATGTTATCAGTCTAGTAGTTGTTGATCTAATTATTTTTCATGTGTAATTTTCTGGGAGTTTGTTACTACAGTGGCTTAAAAGGGAAAGCTAGATAATTTTGATGACAAATAATTTTTATAGTGATATATATATATATATATGAAAATTCTATATTTTAAAGTGTATTGTACACAAAAAGTTGTTGGTAAATATAACAATTAAACGTTTCCTAAAGTTTAAAATTATGTGTAGTTATTTAGATTAACTTAATATTTTACAAACTAATATTTACAATTTTGATCCTTTACCGAACTGTTTAAAAGTGCCTGTAACAATTGTTGTAAATATTACATTAATGTACCACAAATAATTCCTTAAAGACTATCTTTCAAAAGCAAGTGAGCTATCTGTATCACCGTCAGAAAAGGGTGACATTTTTAGAAGCAACTAGGGGGAAATGGGTGCCACTTTCAGCGACTGTTTGATTACAGTGTGTAATAAAGGAATAAAAACTGTTGAATTTCCTAAACATAAAAAGATTTAATACCTAATACAAACTATTAAATAGCACAATTACTATATTTACAACTCTTATAAATTAAATTTGGTCCTTTTCAAAAATAATTTATGACAACATTTCTGCCAACAGATGCCTAGTAACATCTATTTCTGAAATTGTCCTTATGCTTCTTTTAATTTACTATTTTATTCTTTGCATTAATTATTTCTTTTGGTCTTTTTTTGTATTATCCTTAATATTTTTCACAGAAAAATAAATGAACTTTAGTACTATTATATCTTCCTTATTTTAAATAGACAAATTTCTGCCTTTAAAAATTGCTTTTAAGTGTCAACAGTTTATATTTCTTTAGCATTAATAAAAATTGATAAATTGCTAATTGCTTCCTTTCTAAAACAAGAAGAAAAAGTAGTTCTACAGTAGAATAACTCAGATAATTTTAAAAAATGAAGCATTTAATAACAGCTATTTACACACACACACAAAAAAAAAAAAAAAAAATGAATGAAATCATTTATATTACTGAAAATAAGAAACCAAACCATTTTAAAAGAATATTATTAAATATAATCACAACATCATAATTTTCGAGTTGCAGAGCATATTTCATTTACATATTTATTAAACAGAACATACATTTTTAAGGAAAGATAATGTAATATAATGTACGCAAAAAAAATAAAAATACACCTAATAATCTAATCACAAATTAAGTATTTCAACAAAAAACTTAAGACAGTTTTGTAAAATAAATTCATTTTAAAACAATTTTTTTTTTTAGATCATGATGAAAATGAACCAATGAATATTTTTTAGATAGTTACCATAAAAAAATAAATTCATGTAACAATATATATATATACTTCCATAGCAAATATAAACTCTAAATGCATGTCAAAAACTATAATAATTATAATAATTTGCTATTTGCAAGAATAAATTTAAATTGGAATTAATATCCAAATAAATAAATATGAAAGTTACTTACAAAAATTCAGAAAAGCATTTAACTATTTTCATCCGAAGGATCAAATAAAACCAAGGTTCTTCTGGGAGTAATAAATATACTACAAACTAACATCCCATCAGGAAAACAATGACTCATCCACATGATAATGTTGACAGCCTAAATGCTAAAGCAAATAAACAAATTTAAAAAAATCTCACAAAAATTTAATGTAATAGAATAACAATAACTCTTAACAAGAAACACTGTATTCTTGAGCACTTTAAGAACATACGCACAGTGTAATAAGAAAGTACAATTTCCTGTTTTCGTATCTAAATATCAGACTATAGATGAAATAATTAGATGATGAATGTATAACATCAAGAGTTTAAACTACAGTTAACAAAAAGATTTATAATTACAATTTTTATACACTAAACTTCATAAGAAAATGACATAACAGAGAAACAATGAACAAACAAATGAAAACAATTGTGACAAGGAAGTCATGGCGCTTCGAAAGAGAGTGGAAGCAACAGTTTCCTTCCTGAAATCACAAGTAGCACCTTATCTGGCATTGTAGAGGACAAAATATATATGCCAGTTGATAATCAATTATATGTATGAAAAATCATTGTTCAGAATTAGCAACATTGATGAATGTGATTCATCGAATGAATTAATTCAGGAAACAAGTGTTATTTTATTAACATCATGATCCTTAATTTCTAAAAAAAATTTTAGTTACACAAAATACTCTAGGAACATACAGCAACATAAAGAATTTTTCATTACAAAATGCAAACACATGACAACTAACTACAAATGTAATTTTCAATGTAAGACCATCCCCAGCACGAACCATACTTTAAATTTATAGATTAAAATACAAAATCAATGTATGTCAAAAATCCTCTTAATATTAATTAATTTTCATATTTTTATTATTTGAACTTCATATAAACTGGAAAATTCATTAAAATCAAAACTATGCACACAATTTTAAAGACAATTATCAAAAATATCGATTTCACATAATAAGTAAAAACACATTTCTACACAAAAATTTTTAAAGTTAAGTCATTCAAGTGCCCTTTTTTGTGAATTTTTCCAGCAGCTGAAGAAATATCTTCAATTTTCACATCTTTGAATGATTTCTAACTTCTCATGTTTACTATTCATAAAATTATAACATTGTAAGAACATCAGTTCAGAGAAAATAATCTCTTAAAAAACTTTCATTTATTTGGTGACTTATTTCAAAAACTAAATAAAAGCTTTTAATTAAATTTTGAAAAATGCTTTTTTACAAATTACAATAACTTCTTAAAAACACAAACTAAAATTACTTTCATGTTTGGATAAGTGTTAAATTTTCGGTGTCTTTTTTAAAAAAATAAAAACATAACTCTTACATATTTGAAATCCAAATTAATGCACCTCAAAATACAACAAAATATTTATATGTTCGTTTACAACTGGGTGTAAGAAAATTGATTTCTTTTCTCGGAATAATGCTGAAATTTTTAATAAGGCTTTACGATTTTAACATGAATCAACAATCTTCCTGAAAGATATACCTATTTCTCATAGGCTGTATGATTTTAGGGTTAATCAAGCAATACTAGTTGTTATTCATTACCTTAATATAGATGATTGTAATATCGTCGATTTATTTTGAAATATTGCTCAAAAATTTTTGTATGCATATTCAATCAATATCCAACAAACGATGCGGAAATGCCACACAGTGTTGTATATTTTTATGTTAGGCGAGCGAGGTAGTTGTCCTCGGAGAAAGGAAGAAAATAAACTTATAGAGAGATTCTTGATCAAAACGGAACCTAGCAGGTTTCCTTCACCGCAATCTCCTCTTACTACATAGCTTACTTTACCAGCAAAGCTTTTCCTTTAACTCTCTAGTTAGCTGTATTTTTGGGAAGATTTTCAATTCATATTTATTTCCACTTAACGAAATATTTAAAATAACTTCATGAAATTGTGCATTATTGGAATTATAATACATTTTTGAGAGTGTTTTGACAATCATAAAATACAAAAAAAAAATCTTTCAATTTTTGAAAATGTTGAAAATTCTGTCATGAATGAAATTATTTAGTATTTTAGGATTATAATTTTATTTATTTTTCAAAAAAAAATTAGGAAGATTTTTTTTTCTTACGATTAACTTACGAATTTTTTTTTATTATTTAAACTCTTCTTATTTCTGTCAGCTTTGTAATTTAACTGTATTAACTGGCATCACAAACGATTGTAATTTATTTCGGACAACCGAAGCGGTTAATATTTCTCTGTGTATTGTGTTAAAAAATTAGCTTCAAAATATTGAATAATATTTATTGTAGTTCTTTCACCATGACGGCACCGCATTCGAAAAAGCGTGTTTGTTATTATTACGATGGTAAGTTTCTTTGAAATTAGTTTTCAATGTATTACTAATGTTGCAGCTATTCTTACTCTTCCGTAGTGTGTCTTGAAAATGAAATAGTGTGACGAATCTTATTAGCAAAGTTTTGTCAAAACAAATAAATGATTACTAGTTGTTTTTAATTGCATTCATTGATTTGATGATCTAGCATTTTATCGTTCTTTATTAGTAAAGATGATAAAGATAAGGTGGGGTGGAGGGGTCCGCCAAATACAATTTTGATTATATATATTTGTCGGATAATGTTAAAAGTGTTTTAATTGTGAAATCGTCAATTGTAGGAAATTTGACAGTAAAATCACTTTTTGAATATTCGTATGAAAGAAACTTTGTTAAATTATGAATTCTGGCTAGTGGTAATTATTTTCTGATTGAATGCCGAAAAGATATTAAGATGAGCTTTAATTGAACGCTTCATTAGGACAATTATTTGGTTACATAACACTTTTGTGACTGAAATGAAAAATAATGCTAGCTCATCATTTTCTAATTATATAAATGAACGATATACAGTTTTGAAATTACTGATAAAGATAGATCTGTATGAGAAGAACATTTAGCTCCTCTCGTGTCACTTGGCATTTTGTTAATTTTTTGAGTAATTTTCAGTAAACAGGGAGTGATGTATTTTTTAAGTAAGCTACTATATTGCTCTGTTGTATGCATCCCCCTTTATTATTTTTTTGTTATCTTATAATAAAGTGAATTTTGTTTTTAAGGAGGTGAATTAAGGGATATCCGCATTGTTGTTGACCAACATTCAACAAAGGCTCATCAATTCAAGTGTATACAGTGTGTGATAAATATATATAAATATTGTTTTCATATATAATTATTTGAGGGTTGAATGTTTAAATTGTTAGTGAAGTTGCAATAATTACCCAGAGACTAAGAAAGGTCTATATTACCAATTTAATACATCTCATAGTAAATCAATTTCTTTTACCAACTTAATTTGAACTGCATTTAGTCCTAAAATCATATTTGACATGCATGCAATGTAGCCTAAATATCCTTGTCAAAAAAAAAAAAAATGGCGCTGAACTGTGCATATACTTCAACTTTGAAACCTAATGAAATAAATGCTCATTAAATCTATAAATTTATCTTTATAAATTGATCTTAACTGTTGGTATCATGGTATTTATAAATTTAGCAACAAAAGCTTTTGAATGTATGTTGAAAATTTCACAAGAGCCTAAATCTTCTATGGGAAGATCGCAATAGAACTACAAGTCTTTGAAAGATGAGACAACTTCTTCATTCAGCTGGGAAAAAAACTATTTCTACTTGTTATCAATTTCTTATTCTTGCCTTATTCTTCTCTTGGTGCACCAAGATAATTTCAATACAATAGTTGTGATAAGCTTTTAAGCTAATATTGCTACCAAGATTCTTAGCTTTATTTTGCATTTTTTCTTCTGTGATTTTTACTGGTATTTCAAAAAGTTTGCGATATAATCTTCCAAACTTTTCTTCTGAGCTTTGTTATATAACAGGGCTAATAACTCCTGTAATATTTGTTTCAACATTGAAGTTTGCTTAGTTTTTAATTTATAGCAGATACAGTGATTTATCAAACCAAATATAGTGTGCAAGAGTGTTTAAGTTACTTTTTTGGATCCTTTGAATTATTGCAAACAATGTTCATTTATCTAGTGTAGCTCATATGTTATATGTCTCCTATGCTCTTGCACACCAAAACAAGGCATTTTTGTAAAGCTGCTTTTATTTACTTAAGATAATTGGAAAATTTTTTAAACCTACAAATTTATGAGTTTTATTCTGTGTAATGAGATTAAGTATTTTAAATTTGTTAGGACTCCAAATCCTCCTCTTGGCATGATGTGGAAGTTTGGAGAAGGAGGTGCTAACTAAGGTGCCGTCCTTGTCACTTCAACAAAATTCAATATTATAAGGTCCATCGCCAAAAGCACTTGTGTTGCTTCTTAGTGTGAATTTCATTCAGATGAATAGAACGAGTAAAAAGTATTAATATTAAGAATTATAGCTGCAATATGAAATAATACTACATTTAATCAGGAATTTTTTTTTTTTTTTTTTTTTTGCCATATGGTAGCAATTCTTGGGAAAAAATTGTCTCTACTTCTGTTCTAAGAGAAAGAAAATTATTATTTTTGAGTAATGGGGTTAAAAAAAGAAAAAGGTGAATACTTGTTTCAGATTATTTTAGTCACATTTAGTTCTCTTAGTGTAAATTTTTTTATTTGATCTCTTGACAATATGAATTTTGAATTGATGAGAGATGATATATTAATTATAAAATATGAAATCATCTGCAAAAAATTTTTTACTTCCGTAAATATTCTGCTGAAAAATATAGTGGTTTACAAATTTGGTGTAGTCATGCAATTTTTGAAATAATTCTAAGTTTTTTTTTTCTTGTTAATTTTGTCCATTTTATACAGAAATTATTAATTCTTAATGAATTACAGGTATATTTTATCGTTATATTTTAGATTCACTAATTAAATAGCCCTGTAAAAAATCTGAATTTGATAGAAATGGCTGTCCTTTTTGTATTTTGTGAATTTAATTTACTTAAATTCTGCAAATTTGGGATTTATGTTGGATATGTAATAATCTAATTTGAATTTGTCAATTTGTAAATTTACTAAGGAGTGAAATTAAAAATAATTTTATCGAGATGAAAATTTTAAGTTAATTTTTTGTTAATGCTTAATGCAGTTCAATTTTGAATTTATCATTCAAATGTGAATAAAATGAAATATTCATTTAATTTTGGTAATACATCTCAAACTAAAAATTTCACATTTAATTACAATTCATTTTTTAAAAAAAGTATTATCCACTCAGTTAAGTTCTTTGTTTTTCTCTGGAAATGACTCCACAATTTAAAAAAAAAAAATCATGAATATTTTCAAACCTGTTAGAAATATATAAATTTAACAAAAAAGTGGAAATATCTGCAGGTGTTTAAGTAAAAGTTAAATTTATTATTTTTAAATGGAGAGGATACATGTTCTTCCTCTTGTTTGAAAATTTTTAGGACTTCTTATCATAGTTGTTAAGCTAATAATCTCATAATGATGAGTTGCTGTAAGTTAAAACACTATCATTAGATTTGTGCAACTCTGCACCTTGATATGCAAAATATTTTTGCTGCTTTGTTAGAAAATCCTAGAACATTTTCAAACATTGACTTTGCAAAGAAAGGAAAATTATATTATTTTTCACAAACTGTATTTAATTTTGAAGCTAAGCTTCCTCTTTTTCTGAATGATTTTAAGAACAAAATATTTAATTATTTTCCATAAGTAGTAGCAAATACTAATATCAATGAATAAAAGTTAGTTAATTTGAAGAAAAATTGAAAGAGTGGTAAGCAAATTTCTAACAGGTTTGAAACTGACTTTTGCAAAGAACATTTTTATTTTTGATACTAATTTCTGACATGTTTGTTTATAAAGTTGCTGAAAATTGGAAGTTTTTAGAATGGAAGATCAGACATTGCAACTGCCTATGTAACACAAATCTACTGTTATAATGAATATTGTAAACTTTGGCTAGAAGTAAAATGTCCAAAATTAAAGGCAACCACTAGCCTTGTTTGGCAATAGCAAAATTAGCCTCAATGTAACTGTAATTTTGTGATATTACCATAATTATGACACACCCCTGGGATACCCTAGCGATCCTTCTCTACTTTCGACCCTCCTTGTCAACCACTTTTTTAAAATGTTTTTCTGAATTTCACTTGGTGTGTGTGTGTCATCAAATTTTCGATCGCTAATTTAACCAACTTCTCATCTAGCTAGAACTCTGAAACCTTGGGAATCGTTCTCACTCGCCTAACAATGCGATATTTAGACATTTCCAACAAGTTTTAGCTAGTATTTTCTTCAATAATGCAGTTTATCCCAACCACTTGGTGCGATTTCAAAAATTGGCACCAAACTTGGCGATTTTTTTGTTTGGCTGAATGTTAAGTCCATAAAACGGTCCAGGGTAGCCACATTTGGCAAAATACTGCCAAATAATTCTTGTCGCCAAGAGTGATTGGGTTAAACTGCATTCCAACCATTTAATTTACCGGATGAATTAATTAATTTTAGTTACTTTTAACGTTTTTATGTATTTCACTTGGTGTGTGTTTCTGTGTGTGTGTGTGTATCAGTGTGTCATCAAATTTTCTATCGTTAAATTAACCAACTTCCCATCAAGCTAGTGCTCTGAAATTTCGGGAACCATTCTTACTTGCCTAACAATGCAATATTTAGATATTTGCGACCAGTTTTAACTATTATTTCAATAATTTTTCTTAATAAACTTTGCCACTATATAAAAACGTTGGTTTTTATCTCGAATTATTTCCAATATTTTCATGTCTAGAACACAGTTAAATCTTGTTTGGCACAGCATAGCCACATCTGGCTCTTGTGCCAAAAACCTTTACATTCATTCCTTACCATGATTACATGAAAATAAGAACTGGTTTGTTACAAACGACATTAAGGTTTATTTTCAGGGATGTAATAATTCATGCACAATAAGAAAAAATTATTCTTGTTCATTTATTCTAATATAGCTTTGCCTTATTCTAAAGCAATGTCATAAGCTCCACACCTTGAATGTCAGCCTGAATTTGTTTTATGACTATTTCCGGCAAGACCATTGGTCTTAATCTCTTATCAAACTGTATCTGTCTATATAGTTTGTTTGTAGAGCATTAGCAACACATCTGTCCATTATTTTATCCCAAACTTTTTAACTCAACTTCTTGCAACCGATGCTTCACAATGTTTTCCCACTGATTTTTCATTTTATTTTCAATACAGTCATTGATTTTAATGTACAAATGGTCTTAGAATAGCTTAATTATTGTATTATCAAAAATTGGGAATTTTACAGTCATTCCTACATATTTGATCTGTTTTTTCTGCAAGGAGATTCTTCATGTTCTTCATTGTGAATGTTGGGACAATCCCACATTTGATTACAAAAATTGAGAAGCCTTATAGCTTATTTGCATTCATCCTTGTGTTGACAATAAGTTTAGTGCCATTGATCTTTACTATAGCTTAAGTTGAAAGTATTCTGAAAAATCATACTAGAGCTTTTATGTATATATGAGAAAAATTTTGATATTTAAATTCCTGGTATGTTAAGTTTGAAATTTGTTATGACAGTTTTAAATTGCTCCAATCATTTTAATAAATCTAGTAATTTCTAATATTTGAATTAGAATATTGAATATGTATTAAAAAACTAATTTTTTAATAATCAGGAGATGTTCACTTTTTAAAATTTTTCTGTACAGTGTGACAATTGATAAATTGCTTCATGTTTCTGTAATAGAAATTTCTAAAATAGGAAAGTTCTAAGACATTATTTTTTTCACTGTTGCAAAAACTATACAGGTATTCCCCCCCCTCTTTATATGAAAGATAGAATAAATCATGTAACATAGTTTATACTTAATATCTATTAGCTGTAGCGACATTGTAAGAAGGAAGTAATAACATTATTTTATCATACATATATTTTTTTATTCATAGCAACAAGGTTGACAAGTAATATGTATATTTTAACAAAAATGTTTGATCTAATTTTATTACAGGGGATATTGGAAATTATTACTATGGACAAGGCCATCCTATGAAACCTCACCGTATACGTATGACTCATAATTTGATTTTAAATTATGGCTTATATAGAAAAATGGAAATTTATGTAAGAAATTTTTCTTTATTTGGATTATATATCTGTAATATTTTTGTTGGATTGAAACATTATTTTTAACAGGAATCTGTTATAAACCTTGAGTATTAACTTTAGAAATAGCAATGAACTTATTTTTTAAATATTTTCTTTGTACTTATTATTTTTGATTGTAAAATGTAAACTAAAATTTTTAAAATAATTTGTATTGGTCACTATCTAATTATTTAATTTATTAAAAAATTATCTCTTTCCAGCGACCTCACAAAGCAACTCAAGAAGAAATGACCAAATATCATAGCGATGACTATGTGAGATTTCTTCGCAGTATACGACCAGATAATATGGGTGAATACAATAAGCAAATGCAGAGGTGTAAGTTCTAATTTTATAGTTTGAAATTTGTTACTAAAGTTATTCCTTTAAATGTCAATGTTTTTAACTAATTTGTATATACCTTGGTATTATATTTTGAACAGTTAAATACCAAAGCTTTTTTTTTTTTTTTTTTTGCTCTATAATCAGTTCTGGTTAATTACTTAACAAAAGCAAATCTCAAAATTTAAATGTCAAAGATGTTCCAAATTTAAAATGCTTTAGCTAAGTTATATTTAATATAGTTATATTTAACGAGTATATATTCAGCTAGAATTCATTTCTGAGATTGTTTTACCACACTTGCTTTTACTTTGAATCTCCAACTTATACTAACTTTCTTTTGTATATGCCAGTGTACACTCTAAGCAATTATAGATGGATAAAACTTTTTATAGTATTTTGTAAATAAAAAGAAATCTTAAATTTATTTATTTAGTATTTTACCTTAGTTACCTAGTAATTGTGACAAATTTCATAGCTGGTAATGATTCATTCAAGTCTTATTCAAATCCAAAGATTGTTGAGTATTGTGACTTCTGTCAATAAATTTAATCATGCCTCATAATCTTCACTTATAGTAGTGTAAAAGATGAAGACTTTAAAAGGTTGTTTTTAAAATTACATTTTTAGTATTAATTAACAGATAGACATATATGTGACAAAAGAATATTTAAACTTGTATTTTGAAAATATATCTTCTTTAATATACTAATTATTAAATATATTTGTCATTTTAATGATTAGTGAAAATTTTCTTAATCCTTTTACTCCAACTGTCATCAATAATTGATTTAGCAAGTCTACTTTGCATTCCAACAATCATCAATACACGATACGTATTTTTCTACTCATGCATGGTCACCTACAGATTTGCAGATATCCACCACTATTTTTTTTACTTCCTTATATATATATATATATATATATATATATATATTATTTACATTCAGTCTTTTTCATAAGCTGTTCAGTTTCAGTTAATTATGTGTTTTTATAGTACTTTTCAATGTTTTCAAGTTAATTTATAATGTGTGAATTATCTGTGTCAATGGAAAAGCATTTTAAAGTGGAAAGTTGTGACAATGATACAAGTATTGTAAGTAGAAGTAATCTTTTTAATAGTGACTTCAAAAGTGACAAAGAAAATATAGTTCTGATATTGAAGAAAGATTTGATAGAGAATCTAGCAAAAATGTAGTAGAGAGAGGGGGAATTTGACACTGATTTTCATTGGGAGGATTGTGACGTATTTGAATTTGAAATTTAAAATTTTAATGATACTGAAGAATATGAACATATGAGGTTTTTTTACTTGCATCTAAAGTATATTATTGTGACTGAAGCACTCAAATGCTACGAGTGTTATACAAGAGATAAGAATAATGGAATAAGATGAAAAGGTGTGTAGACACAAGTTTGATGAAATGTATTCATTTCCAACTTTGATTTTATTATTGACTTGAGTTAAAAAATCTACAATTCTGATCATTGATAAAAAAATCCAATGGTAAAGCAGACTATTTTGCAAATACTTGTCTTGAGATAGATTTGCTCAAATTTTACAATACATGTATTTCTCATGTAATGACAATTTCCCTAAAAATGACGGACTGGAAAATTTGATATGCTTCAGACAATCTGAAATTCTCTGCATTTTTCACACCATTTGAAATGTTATGTATCAATGAGTCATTAATATTGTTCAGTGGAAGGCTACATTTTAAGTAGTATATCCCATCAAAACAGCATTGAAATGTGCTGAAATCATTTTTGCTGAGTGATTGCAAGATTTGGTTTAATTTTGAAAGCTTTTGTTTATACGAATTCTACATGAGATGTGCCATAGAATGATCAAATTGGATTGGCTCTGTTATGAAAAAACTCATTGTAAACTATAAAATGAAGAATCTTTTGTATACTGAATATTGGTATGCCAGTTCAAAGTGAGCTGCCTATTTGGACCAAAAAGGTACTGTGATAAAAACAATTACCTAGATTTACGTAACTAAGGCATAGTGAAATAAAATTGTAAAAGTTTGAAAGCTTTTTAGTCCAGAAATGGAAAGATGAAAGAGATGCACATTTTATCAACGAAAATTGGTGGATAGTGAAAAGTAAATCATTGGACAAATAAAATAATTATGAAACCAAACAGATTGCATGATTGACAATATCAAAAATATACTAATAGTTGATAAAACTAACTTGCAAATGCCCTTTATTGAAGTCTGTCAGTAGAACAAAAAAAAAAATTCTTTTATTTACTAGATTTGTATTATTTATATTAAGTGAAAACAGGAAAAAATACCTTGTCCCTAAAAATTGTATTAGAAATATAATTTTAAGAGAGACAGTATTCTTGCTTCAGTTAGACCTAGTAAATTATTTTTTGTATTAATTACTGCTCCTGATGAAGTTAATTAGAACTTCTTGGATTTCTTAATTCTCTCCCCCCCCCCCTTCTATTAAAAATAAATTGCATCCACCCAGAATGCGTTTCATACTTTTTTATGACTTTTGCATAAACTTCTTCAGTTTACATGTATATTTCCATTTACCAGTATTTAAATAATCAGTATTTGTGTACTTAGTATATTTAGATTAATCCTCTTTTGTTTCTCAGAATTGTCATTTAATTCAAAAACCTCATTGGTAATCTTGACAGATTTGAGTAAATTTGTCTAATTGTATTATTATTTTTTTTTTTTATAATTCATTTCATTTTTGTCATTCATTCATGTATGACTTGTCTAATTTATAAATTTTTTGACTAAAACTTAATTACTGTTAAATTTTTATTTATATTCTCATAGTCAATGTTGGGGAAGATTGTCCAGTATTTGATGGTTTATATGAATTTTGTCAACTTTCTACTGGTGGTTCTGTTGGTAAGTTTTTTTTCTCTTTAAAATTTTATATATATATATATATATATAAAATCTCTAAAACATCTCTTCATTTTTTTGTATGTGCTTTGAAAGAAATATAAAGGATGTTTGAATTTCATTTTTGTTTTTTATCTAAATTAAATTTATATCTTTAGTAATAAATATTTTTAATATATATTTAACCTTTTGTTTATTGTACTTTAACATTTTTATACTAATTATTTAAATTAGTAGAACCTCCCCCCTCCTTTATATACTTCACTATATGCATTTTTCATAATATAAGCTGGTGCTGTGAAATTGAACAAACAAGCTGCTGAAATTGCAATTAACTGGGCTGGTGGACTTCATCATGCTAAAAAATCTGAAGCATCTGGATTTTGTTATGTGAATGATATTGTTTTGGCTATTTTGGAACTTTTGAAGTAAGTTATCTTTTTGCTTGTGAAATTTTTAATCCCTTTGTTTTTATTATTAGTAATAATAATAGTACTTTTCCATGCTACAGATTTTCTTCTAATCACATATTAGTAAGTTAAATCAATGATTAAAAGTGATGATAAAATTTAGTAGTGTTATTAATGGAAAAATAGTTATTCTATTGTGAAAGTTATGTCCATATGTGTTGGTGTTAAATTTTGGAGCATTGAAAAATCCATTTGTGTATTACCTGAATAACTGAAAATTATTAGGTCTCAATACTGTTTTGGCCTGACATTAATTTAAATTAAATATATGTTTATGCCACATATTCTCTTTTTAATCATTATTTCATTATATTCTTATACCACTCAATTGTATTAATAACCTAAAACTTAACTTTATTTAATGTGTAACTTTATATTGGATGTTAGAAATTCAGGGAAAAATGTCTTTGTTCTACTTTTTGTCCATTCTAAATTTACAATAATTTTTAAAAAATAAATGTATATTTTGTTATATATATATAACACATTTTGTAGCTCGAGTTTTTACAGATTGCTGTAAATATATAGTACTTAAAAATTTTATGACAAATAATGCTCTTATAAATTTTTTAAAATACTAAATACTTCCTTTATGCTATTTACTTAATGTGAGTGGTAAATTATAAATGCACATTTTTAGTAAATTATTAGAAATTTTACAATAAGATTGTTTTTTGTAGATATCATCAGAGGGTTTTATATATTGATATTGATATACATCATGGTGATGGTGTCGAAGAAGCCTTTTATACTACTGACAGAGTAATGACTGTATCATTTCACAAGTATGGAGAATATTTTCCAGGAACTGGTGATTTACGAGTAAGATTAATCTTTTTTAAAATCCTTAATTTATGCTATTTTATTTTATCTTATTTATACATGTATGGCATTTTAAAAAGGTGATTTTACAAATGTATTAATGTTTGAGTTTTGAAATTTTTATTTAGAAATAGTTTTCAACAATATTGTTTATTTTAGGATATTGGTGCTGGCAAAGGAAAATATTATGCTGTGAATTTCCCTCTTCGGGATGGAATTGATGATGAATCTTATGAACAAGGAATTTTCCAACCTGTAAGAAATTTAGTTTTTATACTTTAAAATGCTTTCATATTCCTACGATATCATTTAGATTTATGATCTTTGAATTGGCATATATGCTTTAGTTCTATTTAAAGCTTATTGGATAAAGTTTAGTTTTTTTTTTTAATCCGTAGTTATGTTTTTTTAAACACCTGTATAAATAATAAAAATACAAAGTAGTTATTTTATAGCCCATGAAATCATTGATTATTTGATTTTACAGTTGATTTCCAAAGTAATGGAAATGTACCAGCCTAGTGCTATTGTTCTTCAATGTGGCGCTGATTCCTTGTCTGGAGATCGTCTTGGATGCTTCAATTTAACTCTGAAAGGACATGGTAAATGTGTGGAGTTTGTAAAGAAATACAATTTACCTCTCTTATTACTAGGCGGAGGAGGATACACTATCAGGAATGTTGCTAGATGCTGGACTCATGAAACATCAGTTGCTCTAAACTGTGATGTTGCAAATGGTAAGGTTTTTATTTGTTGCATTTTGAAATTTTCTTATTTCTCCTTAGTTGAATATTTTATAAATTACTTTCAAATTCGAAATTTTCTTTACTTTCCTTCTAATGAAGGTTTTTAAGTAGATTCGATTTTTCTTTTGTTACTTTCTTTTATAAATTAAGAAGTAATAATTTAGAATAAAAATTCAAAATTTTAATCATAACACAATCCTATTTTCATGTATCAGTTTGAACTAAGTTTTTTAAAACTTCATGTAAGGTTAAAATAAATATATAAATGCTACAAACTTATTGTTGATTTCAATGAAAATATATAAAGTTCTGTTTATTTAAATTTTGTTATTATTTAAACTATTGCCATTTAAAACTGGGAAGTTTTATATTTCAGAATTGCCCTACAATGATTATTTTGAGTATTTCGGTCCAGATTTTAAACTTCACATCAGCCCATCAAATATGGCCAATCAAAACACTCCTGAATATCTTGAAAAGATAAGGCAAGTAAAAATTTGTATTCTTTATTAAACTCAATCATTTGTAAAATAAACTACTTTCGAAGACTGTTTAAATTGCTTCTCTTGTTTATATTGTAATATTCGGAAAAACAAATGAAATGTAACCTTGATTATATTTTAATTTTTTTTTTTTTTTTAGTGAAAAAAAAGTATGACTTTTTCTTATCAGTTAGCAAACTTCTCTCTTTAGAAATGAACAAAAAAAAATTTTTTTTAGTGGGGCAAATTTTTTAATTTATTCTAAAACTTAAATAGAGTACAAAAATTCAATGATACAAATATTTATGAGATGAATGCAACTGTATGATTCTAATTCTGAGAAGTGATGCTAAATGCTCATCTGTCACTATTTGTTATATAATTCTTAAGGTTCCTTGTAGGAAACAATTCTCATGTATAAGATGAGACAAGCATAGCTCTAATTTTCTCAGCAGGGAGATTCATTAAATTTAGGAAATTTGCTTTTGATAACGATTTATTAAGCTATAATTTTGAAACTTTGAAAAACAATTGCTTGAGTTGCTTGTAGTTCATTTAATTCACAGTACACATCTGATTTTACTGCTCACCAATTTATGTTGAAAGGATTCATGAAAATATCCAATTCCGTCTTAATGGCATTAAAATCTGCATTTGAAGGCTCTTTTTCTCAACTTCATAGTTTTCACAAGCTTGTCTTCATTTACTGAGGGCATTGAATTTAATTTTTGGAAATGAGACAAGTCATTCTTAGCTAGCTAGCTGCCTAGCAAACATATCAAGTTTTAGTTTAAAACTTTTGAGATGGGCCCAGATAGCTTCAACAAATAGATTTTTTCCTTGCATCTTGACATTTTAGCTCTTATGACTAAGAAGATTTGCAAACAATTCTAAGACCACACTGTACCTTCCAACATTTCACATTGCATGGGTTGAGGAAAATCTTGAAATTGCTTATGAGTAAATCCATGAGATCAAATAGCATTTATATGCCTCATGATTGCATCAAGCACAGCTTTCATATTCAGTATAAATTTATACCTAGCATCTTGATATATAATACTTTGATGAAAGACAACATTGTTCCTGGGATTGTTTTGATAGAAAAAAATCCAAGAAATCCAGATTTTTCCTGTCATATTTGGTGTTTCATCTGTTGCTAATAATATATGTATGTTATGGGTGCTATTAAAGTTAAAAGCCCTTCCAGAAATTCACGAAAAATATCACATCCCTTTGCAGTTCTACATATGCATTCCAATTCCTCAGAAATTTCAAAGCTCGCATCAACACCTCTTACAGTGCTAGTTGAGCAGTATAATTTATATTAGTGCTTTCATTCCAGCTTTGGAGTAGAATTAAAACTGGCCGATCTTGACTAACTGTAATGTTAGATTTATATTGATGGCTTCAACTCTGGAAGTCACCATCTTTAAGATAAACTTAGTCTCAAAATCCTTTTTCATATCTGGACATAAAACATCACAAACTTGGAGCATGTATTGTTTTACCAACTCCCTATCACTGAGGCATTTATTACTTTAAGCATTGTTGTAAACTAGAATTTAACTTTTAAATGAAGCGGCTTTATGTATATTGTTTATTTTCTTAAAAAATTTTTTGTCAACTTGATAACTCTTTACAAAGATTTTCTGCTTTTTGTTTTCTTTCATATTTAGAGATTTCTTCGTAAATGGAATTCTTATACTTTGATGTGAAGTGACAGAAAATATATATTTTTAATCCTCTTGCTTCAATGCAGATGAGACACACAGGCATATATTTTACAACTGTAAAATTATTTCCTGGTCCATTCATCTTTTAACCCTTCAATGGTTGTGAACGAGCCCAGCTCAACATTCGAATAACACATCATAATGGGCACTGACGAATTCAGCTCGTCCGAAATTTTTTGACCTAAAAGGTTGTAGCTGAACCATACTCTTGCAGTGAAACTCTCCCCCTCCTCAATGGATGCTGATAGGCTGAGTTTGTCTATATATATTATTCATGTTCCTGCATTATTCATGTTACAAACTATATTTACTAGCAAAATTTAATTAATTTGATAGTGTACAGATGGGGCGGTACAGGTAACGAAATTTTTTTTACATAATAAGGGAAAATGTTGCTGATCCAGTTGGTTATCTAGTTATTTTTCTTGGGTAATTTGTCGGGAGTTTGTTATAGAAAAGCGGTGCATTTATTGCAAAGACAACTGTAATGCTCCATTTTGTGCGTTTCCCCGTGTTAAAAGTGTATCACACACAGAAATTTTGGTAAATATAAAAGTTATATGTTTTGTAAAGCTTAAAATTGCATATATATTAATTGTGTATTAAAATATCTAAATTATTTATTTAGGTAATTTAATATTTTACGAACTAATATGTATGATATTTAACATTTACTGAATTGTTTAAAAGTGCAATTTATAATTGGTGTAATTTTACATTAATATACTGCAAATAATTGTTTAAAAACTCAATATTTTATAAACTAAAATATGTAATATTTATCATGTACTGAATTGTTTAGTGGTGTAAATATTGCATAAATATACCACAAAAAATTGTTTAAAAAATATTTTAGAAACTAATATATATATAATATTTATTATTTACTACAAAGGCAAAAAATCATCAAAACACTCAGTAAAGTACTTATGCAAAGATTCAAAGTGTTGACAATAAATTTGTTTTTCATCGAAAGATATTTTACTGTTTTTATGTAGATTTGACAAGATTGTAAGCTAGCTGAACTTGTTGGGACCAAAATTCTGCTTCCACAAAATGAGTTTGTTTAGGAAGGAAGGTTTTTTTTTTTATGATCAAATTGAACTCATTGTGTTGAAGCTGCAAATTAATTCCATTGAACTTTGCAAATAAATTACTCATGTAACCAACATTGATCTTAAGTTGTAGCATTGTTTCAGAAGTACAGCATTCTCTTCTAGAAACTGAAGCACTGAGTTAAAAAGAATCCAAAACCTACAGAGACATGTACCATTGGAGATCCAGAGAACTTCTGTGAGTCAAACAATTATTTGAATTCATCATTGTCCTTACACAGCTATCCCAATAATAGATCATCAAGATCATTACTGCAAATTTTTGTTCTAAGCAGAGATGACGCATTACAATGACTGATGAAGGATCGCCGAAGCTGACCACTTAATTCTGTCTTAGAAGGATTTAAACCCATGATAAGGAACCACCATTGTAGAACCTCCATCAGCGGCAACAGACATAATGTTCGCAAGAGGAATATTTAAAATAATTGACAGCTTCAAAAATAGATTTCCTTTGTATTTTCAACTAAGCATCTCTCATGTAACTTTTCTTTATTTTACAAACCAGATGTACGCCAACAATAAGGCCTCATTATTTGGCAAGGTTGATTCCTTAACTTGAAGAGAAAATTTGATTCGTGTCAAAGTTTGCAAAAGGAAAAAACTTCAACATCTTCAGCTACCTCATCAGCTCTCTGTATCGTTGCTTAATGGAATGGTTTCTATTACATTGGTTGCAACTAGATGGTGTAAAACAGTTTCTAAAACTTTCTTGATACCTGATAGTATCAACTCTTCACCTATAGAATGAGCTTGAGCTTTCCTCAGTTTAGGAATTATCTTTGACGTATTGTAAGATGTTATTAAACAATTGTGATGAGGTTGCTAATTAGCCTGAGACTGGATCTTTGATGTTCATGAATAATGATAAATCTTTAATTTGTTTTTAAGAGTGTACTCTGTAAAATCTCCTGCTAATGAGACAATTTCATTGCATAATTAGATAAAACTTTGTAACTGTATAAATCCGTAAGTAGTTGCGAGTTCAATGGCAATTGAACAAATCATCAAAACACACAAATCCGAATATCAAGTACATGGCACTGTATTGATAACACTTCATTTTGTTAACTGGCATCATTAGCGGTTGCAAAATATGATTAGGGAAAGATAACTATTTTTCAAAATTAATAATTCATGATATAGCTCTAAGTGCATCCATTTTACTGATTGGCCAATTAAACATTGAAGATAACTCAAAACTGTTTGAAAACAGAAATAAAGTGAATGAAAACCAACACAAGAAACAGATCAAATCAAATGTTCATACTCAAAGGACACTCAAGCTGTGTGCTGTGACTAATCGTGATAAAGAGGATTCGCTTCAGACAACTTCCTCTCCCCAATATGATAATTGTGTTAGGAAACCTGTTTCGTTGTATTTTCCAACATCTGAACGATAGGGAATGTTGAATGTCATTTTGTGTTAAAACATATTGACACAAAACTATTAACAATTACCCAGAGATAAAATGCTGAACTCTTGCTTCTATGTGCTTTCTGTGTTTATAACATAACAGAAAGATACTGGACTTTGAAAAGGTTCAAAAGGTGAATGCATATGAAATGAGATAACAGATCTATTCTGCAATACTCATTTTCCTCACCAATCACATGACATCTCTTTCTGTTTGGGCTTGAAATTTATACGATATGCATTGTAATATTTGATATATAAAATTTTACAATGAATAGTAATATTGTAAATATATTAAATAAACATAATATTCTTCAAATTTGGGGTGAGCTGAAGAGAATCTTCAACAGGGCTGGAGCTGGCCTGCAGGTAGTAGTTTGTTCATCCATGGTTTAGGCTTTTGTTTATTTTAAATTTAAGTTTAGGAATATTCCCCATTTTTTTTCTTCTCGATCATTAAAATTTTGCCTTTTTTTTTATATCTCTGCTTATGGTTTCTTGTTGCCTTTAAATTTTCAAATGCTGTTGAATAGAGAGAAGATATTTGTATCTTAACTAGGAAATGCCCTACCAGTTTATCAGTAATTCTATAATGTTTTTTCTGGCAAATTCAGTCTGCATGAATTTGTTTGATATCTGAAATTACATTATCAATAAGATATAAATCTAACTTATTGATCAAAACAAAAACAGAAATGCAACATAATTAATACAACATTTGTCATAATTGATGAGAAACAAATAAAATATCTTATGAATTTTTATTTTATAGTAGCAGCTTATAGAATTCATGGTAGTTTACTGGAATACAGATTTGTTTGAAAATTTTACCAAATCACTTAATAGAAAAAGTTGTTAAATTTGCAACCACTTATCTTAAATATTCTTTAAATCTAAAAGTATTGCTTAAGAATTTTTGGTTTGAACAGTGAATTATATTATTTTTAGTAATTTAATCGACCAACTCCAATTAAGCACTCAAATCATTTTGAATATTTTATAATGTAATATTGATATTTCTTTAATTTATTGATATATTTCCTTTAGGAGAGGTATGATTTTTATAATAAATATTTTGGAAGCTACTGTTTCTCTCTTTTATTGTTGAAGAAACTGTAATTCATAAATTGTATTGAATGTTTATACGTGTTTCTTAGATTCTTTAACATTGTAATTTAAAGATTGTTTCTTATAGAACAAGGTTGTTTGAAAATCTGAGGATGTTGCCACATGCTCCTGGTGTACAAATGCAACGTAAGTGAGATATCTGATATGTTACCAAAAGATAAATTATTTATTTTATATTTGTTAGTCTTTATGAATAAATTTGAATATATATTTATTTGAATTAGTTTTCCCATCAATTTTTTTATTTTTTTAATCACTTATTATCTTCAGTTTTATTAAATCATATATGTTTATATAATGTAATTTAGATTTTTAATATTTTATCTAAGTTTTCTTTTAGCTTTGAATACATATTCTAGTTTCATTCAGTTATTTTGTTTATATTTCATATAGACATTACTAGCCTCCTTAAATTGATCTAAAGCTAATTAAATTAATATAAAAGTAAAAATATGATGTATTTTTATGTATATTGAATAATTGTTAAACTGTCATTGTTTGAGCTAAATTAGCACCCAGTTATTTGAATTTGCTTAATGAAGGCAATATTCATTAAGTATGTAAATTATATAGGTCTGCAACTAAAAAACTGCTGAGGATTTTTTTTTACTTTTTCTTATATATTTTAACTTACTAAAAATCTATCTTGTCACGTTTTTCATGAAACCTCAGTTAAACTTAAAATCTGGTATTCTATTTTTGATTTTAAAAAACTCCATAAAATCATGACTTCTCGCAAGGACTTTATTAATTATATTTGAACCCAAGAATAAATGAAGAAAACTAAAACTGGGTGGGGGGTGAGTGTAGGTTTGGTGGTTAGGAGGAAGATCAAGAGATTATAAACAAGTTTAATTACTTAATAGTGAGTGGTGAATATTATTGCCTGGGTTGAATATTTTTACATGTTCTCTGGAATATTAAAAATATACAAACAAGCCTGCTGTCAGATTAGACTGTATTTCAACAACCTAAATAAATTTTGTATCTTGCTATATAAAGCCACACTCGGTTTACATCCAGCATTCAAATGTTACTGTGCTTATGTTTTTATTTCTGGGTTATGACCCCCCACACAGGAGGTTGTGTTATTTTTTCAGACAACTTTTGTTTTATTTTTGTGAATACAAGATAAAAAGTCAACTAAGAAACATAAGTGGTTTCATGAAAAATTATTTTGTTTGCTTCAAATCAAATTTTGAGAAATCAAGACGAAGCATGGGCTGTTCAGATGGTGCAAGAAAGATCTTAGTTTGTGGTTTGAGGACAAAAAATATTTCATTCTGTTTCAGCAGGATCAAAATAACCACCTTACTGACTGCTGTTTCTTTTTGTTAGATGTAAAGGGATTTAATACAAAAAATTAGAAATTATATTACTACCCTAACAGTGGCTCTGCTATTTGTCCAGGGGCCGCGGTAGCCTTGTGGTTTGGGTTTTGGATTTGGGGTCGGCGGTTTTGGTTCAATTGCGAGTTGAAGAACTGTGTAGCCGGGGCTGATGCACATTAAATCTGTTGGGGACCCAAAAGGCGTGACATGAAAGTTAGGAATTGGGGATGCCAGCTCAGGTGTCGCCCTCGTCACTTGAATGAGGTTCGAAATTACAAGGTTCATCGCGAATAGCCCTTGTGTTGTTTCCAGTGTGACGTTAATAAAAACTAAACCGCCATTTCAAAGCTCTGAATTACCAGTTCTTCTGCCACCTTTGAATTTGTTTGATATCCCGAGTGAGTCGGTGGAGGGTGACACATTATCTTTCCAAGACGAATCCAGCTCCGATTTTTTTGTTGACAAGGGACCTCTACTTTTTTCTTTGTGTGAGCTCAATGTTCTAGTTAGAGATTTAGGACTTTCAAAAGATGCAGCTGAATTATTAGGAAAAACCTATTACCTGAGACCTCATTTATTAAGTTTTTATCCAAGGAGGGAACTCTTAATTTTTTATAGTGTCCTGTAGCAACAGACCTGTGTAATTTCATGTTATTCTCAGTTGGACAGAAATTATATGTATTAAAGTTGACAATTGTATTAAAAGGGGTTCTTATATTTCCATCAAAACATATTTCTTTTCAAATAATGTTTCTTACTTTCATTTTTTTTTTTTTTTTTTTTTTACTTTAGCATATCTTGTAGACAGTGTGTTATAATAATAAGACAAGATGTATTTCTTTATTTCAATTCTTGTTATTGGAAATACCACACAGTGGTTTAGGCTCTGGTTTATTAGACTACTGGTCAAGTAAACATAATTTCTGTATCCTAACATCATACAACAAAATATTTAGTCATTCTTTAATTTTTTATAAATGTAAAATATTTTAAAAAGTATGATGGTATATAATTTATCTGTGTGATATTTTGCAGCGATACCTGAAGATGCGATTGATAACGAAAGTGAAGATGAAGACAAGGAAAATCCTGATGAACGTATAAGCATCCGTGCTTCTGAAAAAAGAATTGCATGTGATGAAGAATTCTCGGACAGTGAAGATGAAGGAGATGGCCGTCGGGATGTACGTTCTCACCGCCCTAAAAAGAAACACAAGAATGAAGACACTGAAACTGCCAAAAAGGAAACGGATATTAAAGGTATTTTATAAAATTTTAAATTGTTTTGTAAAAAGAAGTTGAATTGTTGTTTTCATCTTGCATTTGAATGAATTTGTTGTCTTTTGTGTATCATGAAATTTTTGTGTAACATTGCAGCTAATGGTATAAAATGCTTTAATATTTCACGAATTATTAAAATTAAAGAAATACTAATTGTTTATTCTTGAATTTTACCAATAATTGTATATTTTTACTGAAGATCTTCCAGTAAAAAAATGCAGTATTGTTAAAATAAAGTAATCTAAACCTATTTTAACTATGTAATATGAATAATGGAGAAACTGATGCAATGTAAATAATATAACTATGCCCTTTTGATATTTCACATGGTTTTCCAATCATTTACATATTTTTATTTAATAAGATTTTGATTTTTTTTTTTTTTTTTTTTGTTTTATCAAAAATGTAATGAATTATTTGCTCATGTTTTTCATTCATCTGAATTTTTTTTTTAATTACCTTTTTTGTAATAAATTAAAGCAGTTTTTCAATAAAAGACTTAAAATCGGCCTTTTAACACATTTTCCCCTTGTATTTTAGCCGAGAAAGAAGACAGAAAACCAGATGCTGCTGCTGCAGATAATAAAGGGTAATTTGATAATTTTTCTGGTGCATATATTTCATAATTAATATACAAAGATATCTTTTTACCTGAAATTGAGGCCATTATAGCTTAGTGCTCCTACTAAGCTCAAACTCCTGGCTTGCATTCTTTTCATCTAGTCGTGGTTCGTCCGGGTACCTCTAAAGACCTGTTGTGTAGCAGGGCTGATGCATATTAAATCTGTCAAAGTCCCAGGTCCTCCTGTTGGCTTCGTTGGGAAGTTAGGAGAGGGATGTACCAGCTCAGGTGTTATTCTCATCACTTGACCCAGGTTAAAATTATGAGGTCTGTCGTCTCCAAGTGCAACGTTAATAAACAATCAATAATCTGAAGAACATTATTTATATTGAGAACTCAGGAACCTATCAAAATATTTTTATATATATGCTTGCTATTTAAATCTGTAAAAATAAAATGTTCAGCTCTTTGCATAGTTATGTAATTTTTCAGTAATTATATTATGGAAATAGATATATATTTTCAATAATCAGGCTGATAATAGATCTCTCTTTATGGAAACATTGTTATTTAATTATCAAATACATCAAACCTACAAATGAAAAAATTTTCTGTGGCATTTTCCTTTATTTGGGTTAACTACAAAAATCAACAAAATTATCTATATGTAATAAATTTTTTCCTTTCAAAAACTTTATGCATTAATTTATTTTTTGTATGGTTTTTGAATGGGTTTCAAAACCATTTTAAATTACAAATTCATTTTTATCAATGCTAATTTTAGTGTCTCTTTATCTTCTATTACAAAGATTAATTTACACTTACTGATATATGTAGTATATACTCTGTAAAAAAGTGAACTTATTTTATAAATTTAGAAATAACATCAAATTATGTATTCCCCCCCCCCTCCCTATTTGTAAGAATTCAAATTTAAAATACCATGTTGTCAGCTCTGGTTTTTAGTAGATAAGTTTTCATTTGGATTTTTTTTATTTTTTAGACTTAAATTTATCAAAGTTTTTTTCAGTTGTAAGCATTATTAGTTACAGTATTGATTTGTAAAAATATTCTTAAATATTATATTATTTCATAAAAAATCCATGAAATGTTATTGTATTAAAAATCATTTTCCTTCTTATTTTAGAACTTCTTCATAATTATTTGGATGAATGTTTAATAAAAGTTACACAGTTGTAAGTATTTTTTTTACTTGGTTTCTGGCATATATATAATTTTTTTTTTTTTATTAAAGCTTAAAGAGAGAGAAAGTATCTTTTAAAGGTGGTGATGTTTATTGCTATTTTTTGCATCTATATTGGATATTTTTATCCATTTGTTTTGTTTTCTTAAAGGGTTCCACATTAATATACATAAGCTTTTTGTGTGAAACAACAATGCATATCAACATAATTGTGTATGGAAACTTTTAAAAGCATGTATGTATTGTTGATAAATTGTTTTCTGCATAAAAACTACACATGGCATCATATGCAAATGCTGATGTCTAAAAATAAATTAGATATATATTTTAAAATTTCATTTGGAATAAATTTTGTATTGTTTATCATTTCTGTAATTTCTTATTGTTTTGAATTGGAAGTTTGATAACGGATAATTGCATATTACTGAAATTCCAATGTTGTGTTTTCATGGCATTGAACGTTAAATTTTTCTGCCTTAAAAGTTAGTTTTTAACTTAATGAGAAAAACAGTATTTTTTATACTTCTATCCCTCTCCCTTTTGAGTTTTTTTTTTTTTTTATGATGACCTAGTTTAGACAATTCCTTGGGTATGAATTCTCTTAAATTGTTGATTTTTGAGAATTTTATATTAGATTACTTATTTGCTGTGTTACTTTCTGGCGCTATTGTCAGAATTAAAGTTTTCTATACTAAGATGTTCTTTCTCTAGTGCACAGTTATTGTTTCAATCATTTTATATTGGCAAAACCCAAAAATAATACAGATTCATTTTGAATTAGTAATATGATAGCAAAATTATTCCTTGAAAGAAAGCTTTTGATTTTAAAGATGTGCAGTTTCACATGGGGAAAAAATTCTTAAAGAAGATATTTAAATTTTTCTTAACCTTTAGTCTACTATTGATTCGGCCCCCCCCCCCCGCCAAGTAGAGCAAAAGTACATATGCTTCTATAATATTAAAAAATATATTTCTTGTGCTATTTTATTGTTAAATGTATTTAAAAGTTTTTTTTCTTTTCTTTCATAGGATGTATTCTGTCATTTTATTTACTGAAAGTGATGTAACTCATTTTAAAGAATGTGTATACTGTTAAAGCAAAATTTTATTATTCATCATCAAAAGGGCAATTCTCACCTCCATCCTTAAAAACTTTTTGTACATAGAATTGCATTAACATGTATTAATGGTTGTCCCAAGTGTTAAAAAAGGTATACTTTGTGTCTTAGTTGAAGAATATTTAACATACAATCATATATATATCATTTTGAGCAGTTCATTTAAATCTTTAATCTTTTTGTTTTCTCTCCATCTTTTAATATTTTTAATTAAAGAGCTGGAAACTTACTTCTTGTATTGGACAGAATTCACAAATTGTTTTGAAATACTATTTTGAATAATGTTTTAAATTTTCAAGTATTTCGGTTTTGATTTTGTGTACTTGTATTTCTTTTAATTAAATAGAAATGTAAGTGGACTACTAATTAATCATTATTAGCAATATATTTTAAATTCATTGTAAGCTTTCCCCCTCCCTCCTTTGTAATAAATTTTCCTCAATTTTAACATTCTGTGTAAAATAAATAGAATTAATAAACTTGCATGTAAATTTTATATGTATATTTATTAATGTAGCTGCAATATATGTTATACTCTTGAATAAAAGGATTGATTTACATGTCACAAAAATATATTAGCATTTTTTCCAGAACAAAACAATGACTGAATATCTCCTAAACCTGTATAATCCCAATTTCATTATTCTGTGCATTTATGTTTCATTTTATTTTAGTTGATATTTTCAATTAGTAGTTTTTCTTATGATCTGGATATTTATTTCTGTAAGTTTACAAAATTATTTTCATTGTCATTGCACTATACTTTAAATTTTGTAACATGTAAAGGGGAATAAAATCATTTTTTTTTAAATTTTTTATTTTGGTCTCATGATTTGCACTGCCTCATTCATCCTTGTTTAAAAGTTGCTTTTTAATTGGGTCAAATAATATATATATATATAAGAAGCATCAAGACATTATGTAAATGTGTGTTTCCTTTCAAATTACATTTGCTACATTACTATTTAATGACATCAGATTAAAATGACTTGTCGTACTGAAAAACCATTTATGAATTTCAAGTTGACATAGGTTTTTGTCATCATAGGTGTTTTATCTAGATGCATCTGCTTTTGTACTGCTGATTTTAACTTTAGAATCATGCACAGAAAGATTAATGGAAACAGTTATGTATTATAAATGTTCGTTGATACAAATCATCTTGTTCATTTTTCTAAAAAAGTACTTTGCCGTCATATCTAAGTATATGGTATTGGAATATGAAAAATACTCTCAATTTCTTTATTTCTATCAAAAAATACAATCATATCAAGTAGGCAAGATAAGTTGGAGTCAGTAAAAGTAGCAGTGGTGTGCCTTGGACATATGCAACCTCTAAGATTTTTTCCTGAAATTCAGATATTTCAGGATAATTTTCTTTTATTATACATGTTCTAAAATTTGGATGAATCTTTTTTTGATTTAGAATTGAGTAAAATAAAACAACAGTCACTGTTAAATTATTTTGACTCTGATGAAGAAAGTTTCAAATGTTGTAAAGCTGGAAGTATACATTAAATTACAGTGAAGTTGAAATTCAACTTTCTGAATCAGAAACATACAAGTACAGATGTCAATAATTTACTATTCATCATAAATTTTCAAATTGATATTTTAAAAATGACACCACAATTTGTAAAATATGACATCAAATTGCGTCAATCATAAGCTACCTAACTAAAAAAAAATACATATTTTTGGAAAATTTTGGATGCTAACAGCCACATGCATTTCCAAACTTTTAATTTGGTAATGAAAAAGTTAGGAGGAAATGACAATATAATGGACTGATAAAATATCCATGTCTTGTTTATTACAAAATTGGAGATGGGATGTACTGTAAGTTATTGTGTAATTTTTGCAAGTAACATGAGGACAAATCAAACAGTCAACCATTGGAACAATCAGTTAATCAGACCTTTCATTTGTGGCATAAATCAACAGAAAAACTTCGTGAGCATCAAGAAAAATTATACCACATAAATTCTTTGATATCTCCTGACATTTTAAGGAACATTGTACAAGGACTTAAACAAGTTGTAATTGATATTGATACGACCAGTGTTCTACAGATAAAAGAGAATAGCAGAAAAAACTTTTGTGGTATAAATGGACTTCCTTTGATAAGTAATTGTTATTACAGCCAATTTAATGGAACAGATGAAACAAAGGAACATAACCATCACAATGGAATTTTTCGTCAACTGCTTAAATTCTTAATTGATGCTGGAGATGATAGAGCTTTTAAAATCTGCTAACAATGCATCATATATATTGCCTGAAATACAAAACGAAATTATACATGCTTGCGAAGAAATAAGTTTTAAAAAAATAATTAAAAAGTAAATTCAAGCATATGTTTTTCTATTATAAGCAAATGAAACCACAGATATTTCTTTCACAGAGAAAGTATCTTTTTGTGTAAGATTTTAGGAAAATGAGGACAACAAATCGTTACTAGTGGAGAAGATTTTATAAATTTGTGCCAGTTATTTCAAAACATAGATAAGATCTAGCAAACACAATTTTGAAAACTTTAGAATCATTAGGTTTAGTTTTAAATCAGGATATATAACAGTTCAGAGATATGATGGTTATACTGCCATGTTGGAGCATTTTAAGGAATACAAGCCGAATATTCCCATCAGCACTACATATGCATTGTGCTTTTAATTCTTTACATTTGACTATTTCAGATGCATGCCAAATTAAAGATATTTGTAATTGCAGTGGAGTCATTGAAAAATTATTCCTTTATGAATACTCCTAAATGAAATAATGTTTTGCTGGATAGTATATTATAACTGTGCTCTTCCAGGAAAGAAGCATTGGGAAAAAATCTCTTACTTGTTGGATAGAATAACAAATCTATTGTGGTGATGGTGGAATTACTCCCATCTTTTGATTCATGCTCTTAAATTATTTGGAAATTGGCATTATAGGGATTTATGTTGTTGCAGCCCACATTCTTTTAAATTCATTAAGAAGTTCTAATTTTGTAATCACTTTATTTTTGAGTGAAAAAATATTTTCTCTTGCACTGCCCTTGTCTAGGATTCTGTAATCTAAGGCAGTGGGCCACATTGCTGCAGTCCAACTGAACTGTGTGATGATATTGTAAAATAATTCACCATCAGTCAGAGATGATGTTCAGTTTTATTTTCCTAAAATCGGAATCTGCTTTAAGTTAATTAATGAGAATTACAAAATTATTCCTCCAGGAATAGTGAAGAAAGCACTCTTAATACTTCAGCAAACCACTAGAATCTAATTTTAGGATAACCAGTTTTTGGATTCTGTAATTTTATACCTTAAAGAAAGATTCACAAAGCAATTATAAGTTCATTAAATATTTTAATCATATCGGAGAATGTCCTCACATTTGCAGGTAAAAATAAATTACAAATGCTGATACAAACATTTAGATTTGTCTGACTATAATATACATATTTTGACTACAGAATTCCAGTTAAAAAAAAAAGAAATTAGTGACATAAATTTATTTTTTTTTTTTATCAACCCTTGAACAATTTTAAATAAGCGGAATAAGATTGATGTCGCGTATTCTTTAGTTTGAACTGTGATAAAAGCTTTACAGGAGTGCAATGCAAATATTTTGATGAAAATTCATGAATGCTTAAAAATCTTAGTCTCTTTGCAAATTATAAGATGAACTGCTGAAAGATTTTCAGCTATGAAATATTTAAGAAACAATGCATCTGAAATGCGTTTAAAAGGGATCTATTTGTTATGCATGCATAAAAATACAAGTATATCTGTAAGTGACAAAGTCTTAAATGTTTTGCAGAAACAAAAAGGGAGAATAAATCTAATTTTACAAAAGCAAAAATATGTGTAGAGCTTTTCATTTCATTCTACTCGAACCTTTTTAACTATTTTCTTTTTTAAATTATGATCGTTTTTTCAATCTTTAAATTATTTTTACCCATTTTTCAATGATGCTGAATTTCACTGATTCTGGTGGACACAGTAGCCTAATGGTCATGGCTGCGGACTGGCGGTTTTCGTGGAGTTAGGGGTTCAAGCCTTGATGCCACAAAAGACTACTGTGTAGCTCTTGCTGATGCACGTTAAATATTTTGTGGCCCAAAGTTCTCCTGTTGTCATTGTGTGGAAATTAGAAGAGGGGGTTGTCACCAAGATTCAAAATTATATGAGGTCTGTCAACAATAGCCCTCATGTTGCTTCTAATGCAACGTAAATAAAACCAAACAAACAAAAATTCGTAAGTGGGAATTTCATTCTCATGGTATCTATTGCTTTTTAATAAATTATCTTTATTTTTGTAATTTTTATAACTTGATAAAAATTGTATCAATCCATGAACAATTTTAAATAAGGTTGATAAACTGCTTCTGTCATGGCAATGATATGCATCTTCCAAAATTAAACTGGGTATGCCACTGAAAAATAGCTTTTTATTTTTATGATGACTAATAAACTGAAATTTTTTCAAAAATAGACTGTAACATCTTTCGTAATTAAGGATGTCTGAAGTAGCCACTCGAAGAAATTATAAATGTCTAGATTTGGCTGAAATCTCACTGGTGAGAGAAATTTGATTGTATGCTTATACTAGACTGTCGGCAACCTTTTTTTCCTCTCTGTCTGGTCTTTGTATAGCTGTTGCGTGTGTACATACCTTTCTAAATACATTTTCTTCATGTATAATATAGCGAAATATTAAAAGTGAGCAGTTATATTTATTTCTCGTTGCTGGAGCACCATCAGATGCTATGGAAAACAATTTACTTTTGGAATCTTAATACTTGTCCATTTGTGAAATTAGTAAGCTCTTGTACTTTTCGAAGAAAGAGCACAAAGCTCTTCATTGACTTTCGAACTATTTATTGTTACATATTTAATACAATTGCAAGCCTACCCGTACTATTTGCATCGGTACGTTCATCAAGTCCAGTGCTAATTATGTCACCAGATAAATCATTTTTGACCTCTTCATCAATAGTTTTCGCTATATCTTCAATGTGATGTTGAACTGTTCTAACTTACTAAGGTATTGCTTTAATTCTTTGTTAATTTTATTTGAGATGTCATTAAATAAGTATTAGGAGCACATTATATGAACGAGTTTTTCAAAAATTCACCATCCGTAAATGGTTTTCCATTGGCAACAAAGCTGGCAGGTGTAGCATGATTGTAGCTGGGAACAAAACTCTTTAACATTTTTTCCCCAAAATTTAAGTACATGCCTTACAATATATTCAGATTTTTCTTCATTTAGCATTCATATTTTTGTGTTTTGAAGAAAAATGTTACTCAGTATTGTAAATTCTGCCGGTTATTACATCTGTGCATATTGTATGGACACAACATATATCTGTGAAAAGTATTGACACATCAATTTGTCAATACTTTTGTTACATATCGCAACCAATATGGTGTGTTGAACACCATTCGGGTGCCTGCATTCGATGTTATTTGCAGAGCATGCGAAACGGGTGCAGGTCCTTCGTTGCTGTAATTACCTTAGTCTCAAACTCACAGTCATTTGCATCTACAATAGTGCAATGTACGACAGACATGGACAACTGAATGACACAACATTGTCTTTAAAGACGAATCATGCTTATGCCTGCAACTTCATGATTGTCAGATTAGAATCTGTTTCTTCATGCGCTAACATATTGGTCCTGCACCCGGTATTATGGTTTGGAGTATTATTGGATTCCACTCCCTCACACCTCTATGTAATACGCATTGCCGGCACAATGACCAGCCAATAGTATACCTCTTGAGATTTTGGAGCCTGTTGTCCTCCCTTAACTTCTGACCGGGTGAGACAGAATAGTCCCACTGTAGCTCATGCATGTCGTAAGAGGCGACTAAAATGAGTACCCAACCTCTGGAGGTATAGCCGGGTGCCCTGCCCCAGATGATTATATTAAGGGCCTGTCTGAAGCACCGTATACCAAAGCACCCTTGTGATTTTTTTTTCTTTCCGATGGGGTATACTATCTTTGGTAAACATGGGTGACACCCCCCCGAATTACCCTAGCAATCGTTCTCTATTTTCGACCCTTCTTATCAACCAATTTTTGCTTTTTTTTTTCACCGTCTAGACCACAGTTAAATTTTGTTTGGCACAGCTTAGCCACATCTGACTCTAGCGTCAATAACCTTCACATTCACCAACTCTCTCACCTCCCTTAACTTCAGAGTTTGCCTGCGACCGCATTCCAACATGACAATGTGCGACCACATGCAGCAGACTATGTTCAAAGCTTCTTCATCTATCAGATTGCATTGCTGCCTTGGCCTGCTTGTTCTCCCAATCTGTCACCTATCAAACACGTCTAGTCGATTATAGCCCATCATACCCCATCTGCTGTTACACCACATTAACTTGGGATCACCAACAAGACATTCAAAACCTTTTTCATTCATTTCCGTTTCGTATAGCAGCAGTTATAGCCAGCCGTGACAGCAACGTTCAATACTGATTTCATTATCTTCACCCTGTGGAAGGTTGTATTTTCAATCATTTCATATTTGTACTGTGTGTTATCTCTTTAATAAATGTATCTTTGATATCTCTTGTCCGTGTTTTTGCATTTTGGATGACCAGCAAAACCATTAACTAATTTAGCAACTACTTTAAATTTTCCTTCCTGCTCGTTTTGACTTTATTAAAACTTAGGCGAAGGAAAGTAAAATATAAAACTACTGATGAAACTTGAAACTAGATGAATAGAAAACAAATTTTGAATCATTTTTTACACATTACAAATTGAAGAATTGATGAGAGAAAGCCAACTCGATGCTTGATTGAAAAATAATGTCTCTAAACCTTAACTGTTTTTGTAACCCAATTTTCTCAATTTTTATTGTACAAGAACGCTATATGTTGTCCTTTCTGCAATATACTATTCATTTTACGTCATAGTGAACATCTCTTTCCACACTCATGTGACAACGTGTAACTGATCGAATTATCTTGGTTGTTAACGCTAGGTTTTAATTCAGGTTCACCCTACACCTCATCATCAGAGCGAAAGAGATGCCCCTTAAGGTAATCGTTTGTCTTTAGGAAGAGGTAAATGTTTTTCAAATGTTAAAATCAACGGCAGCTTCCTTTGTTCCCAGATGTTCAGCTCACCACCGATATCTGGGAACCAAGAAAACAAATTTAATACATAAAGGACGTGATGCTTTCAGGTACTAGAAGAATTTCGAAAATCGGGTTACAATTAGAAAAAAGTTAAGACGAGGAAAATTACTTTTCAATTAATACCACTAAGTTCCAGCTCATCGAAACTTTTTCTCGATTGAAACGCCATTTCCGAACACAACGCTTCTTGTGTGTACATTTTTGCATTACACTACAACGGCCCGAAATTAGAAAAAGATATTCAAGGTGATTCTCTCCCACGTCTTTTCTTCATCTTAAAATATCTTGCATTCCCTTTAATTAAGACAATGAACTAAAATCACATGGTCTTGCAAATCCTTACGAAAGAATTTATCAACGCTACATTTAGTGGGAAAATGCATTAAATGATTTTTTCCGCTTTTTATTTTTAAAAATACTACTTAATCAATATTTTATGTCTAATAAATGGAGCATAAAAATCACAAACGAATGATTCAAAATTACAATGACTAATGAAGCACGAATTTAGTACAGGTCAACTGATATGATCTAATCTCTATTTTGAAATCGAGGGTGGTTTTTTTCCTTCCCCGTTGTTTTTTTGGCCACACAAATTACTCTTCTCGCCTTGTGCAAATTACTTTTTGGGAAAAAAATGAAAAGTATTTCTCAATACACTCATTTATACCATGGGTGCAAGTTGCATAGATAAAAAAAAATTGTTTTAAGGAGTATGAGATAGTTATTTAAATTATGGTTATCAAAGCACATATTTTAATCATTCCTTAAGTTATTCAATGCATTAATTTACATGCATTTATTTATTGCATCAAAAAAATTAAATAATCTATATGTGTTGCATGGACCTCTCATGCTATAATTACATCTGGTAATGATATAACCCTTTGGAGTTTACCTTCTTTTGGTAAGTAAGGTAATCGTGATCCCTAGATACCCCTGAGATCTTTTTCTTTCCTATGGAGTTTACTGACTTTGGTCAACATGGGTGACACGTCCCTGGGATACCTTAGAGATCCTTCTCTGTTTTCGACACTCCATATCAACATTTTCTTTTTCTTTATTCTTCAACCTTCCTTTTATCCAGATCACAATTACAATGGATTGAGCCGAATATCCATATTTAACTTGCACCATAAACCAACTTTCAACTGTGTTGACATGTAACTCACTCACTGGTAATGATATAATTATTTATTCCTATTATTAGAAATGTAATTTAAAATCGTGTGAAATTTATCAGTATAATAAGGCTTATAAAGATTCCATCCTAGAATTAAAATATACGTGATTTGAGAAAAAGTTTGATCTGTGGTAGAAAAAAATACATATTTATTCCGAAAAAAAAAATCCGGTTTGTAGCATCAGCGAGATTTGTTTAAGAAATTGTTCTGGTTTTTTCAATGCGTGCTGAAGGAATTCCACGGACAACCATTGCTTTTTTTAAAAAAATTGTGCAACGAATAGGGGTATAATATACACTCATGTCCATAAATTAAAGATAATTCAGAATCATTCGAAAATTGAGTTCTAAAGTAAAAATTTCATATGTAGAATTGTCCTACTCATCTTCAAGAATAATATACAAATTACAAGAAGCCATCACATGACACCGATGAGGTGTATATAAGGAATGGTAGAAAAGAGTGTAAAATTGTTGGAAGTTGTGATAAAAGTTGGATTCGATTAGATCGTGGAAAGGTTCGATTTTGGAAAAGTTCAATCGCTCTTGATTATTTTTTAGACGTGTTTTTTCGATCGCACTCCTAAATAATTTTGTTGTACCCTGCAGCCCTTTTTAGTGCTTTTAGTCAGAGGGTATATTTTCCTTCATAATTTCTCCTCTTGAACATCGACCTGGATACGAATTTGGATCGGACCAAGGATATGGAATTAGCATGAAACATGGAACTAGACGATGAAATTAGTTCGTGACCAGACACGCCCTTACTATAGACGACTCTCAAGAAAATTGCGAAATTAGACAAAATTTTCAAAACGTCATTCGGAAATATTCTAACCTCACAAGGGATCTCGGCATTCTTATCAAGAACTTGGAAAGCAAACGCGTCTATCAGCCCGGACAATCCAGTCCATACAGTACACAGCTAACGATACATCCAATACAGTAACTACAAATGGAAGGTAAATTTAAATCTCTTCCACTTTGTTCTAAATTAAGTTGCCTAATTCATTTTCCCTGAATTAAACCTAATTCAAATAAGAGAGAAGATACTGATCAGTGCAAGGAAGGATTCATTACTCCTTCAAACAAACAAAATTATTAAATGAAAAAACTCATTAACTAAAAATAGTGGAAAAATATTATTATCCATACTTCTAATAAATTTCAGGCCCTAATTATTGATAAACAAGAGGTCTCTGATGCTACTAATAAAAATTTAACTATTGAAAATCTCCCTAAAAAGAACCCCCTATTATGCTAAGGATTACAACTAACTACAAAGAACAACTGAAAGCTATCGTAAAGCATTTTCCTCAGCTTAAAACTAAACTTTTAGGAGAATATATCAAACTCTTCCTCAACACACTTAGCAGGGAAAAACCTTTCATTAAACCTAAAATTGGAGAAATTACTGAAAATTGTTGTAAAGGTCCTACTAAGAAATACGAAGTCAAATGACATTGAGGAGGAACTCTTGGAGATGGGTTTCAACCCAAGTAAAGTTGTACAACTTACAAATCGTCGATCCTAACTTCCTCTGCCAGTCTTTTTAGTTACTCTTCCAAGAAACAATGGTGATGAAAAAAATTTCAATGTGGACAGACTAGGCTTTATGACTGTTAGAATCGAAACTTATCTTGGTAATGAAGTAACCCAGTGTTACTTATGTAACTCTTTTCACCACAGTTCAGATAACTGCCGTATGACTCCATGTTGCCTAAAATGTGGTCACACGCAACCTTACAAGAGACAGTGATATAAAATAACGTATTAACAATCCATTCTGTATAAACTGAAACTCAGGGACACACAGCCTCATGGGATGGATGCCCCAAATATCCAAAACCACCAAAGGATTCCAGACAAAATGCTATAAACTCTTAAAAGAAATCTAGTCAGAGAAAAATCTCATTTGCTCACACAGTCAAAGCAAAAATTCGAGCTGAACAACATTTTAATATTCTGTAATCAAAGACCTCTGCACAGATTGAGGCTCAGATCTCAACCTGGACTAATCCTCCCCACATGAACAAGAAAAATTACTTAAACCTTAATAGTAATAAAATTCAAAATTACAGCAAAAATAACGCTCAAACAATCAAAACATTTCGGATTAGATCTTGCCACCTCAGTTGATATTGTAAGAATTATTGCCTATATTTTTAATAACATGCCAGGATTTATCAAAAGACCACCACAAATTCAATCTACAAAAACACTAGCTGAAAAGAAATACGCCTTAATTGAAGCAATACTAGACCCAAATAATGATTAGGATAAATCATCGCTCCTCAGTTAGACTTTTCAACTGTCTTCAATAGTTTTTTAAATTAATTTGTTCTCCTTTTCTAGCAACTTGTTTAATATCTTACCTTCCATTCTACAAATATTACAGCAAAACTCAAAGATCATTCTTCTATTTATTGTATATTTCTTCAGGCTTCAACTCCAATAGACTTTTCACGGACTAACTACTCTGCATGATAAATCTTCCACACACAGCCATTATTCATCACAGCTGCAACACACGGGTTTGAAGGTCGCAAGCGACTTAAGCACATCAACAGAAGTAAAATTCTTCTCAAACGTTCTGTAAGCCGCTCTGTGCCACAACCGAATAGTTATGACACAGAGGACGCAAGTGGGTATTTTATTATTATTAGCACTTTTTTTTATTGGTAGAATTATCGGCCGCCTGGAATGTGGGCGTACTCGGATGGAAGTATCCAAGGAACTTGGAATCGGCCAAACTGTCATCTCTAGACTTTGGCAACGATTCCAAAATGATAGAAATGTCAGTAAACGTTACAGTACAGGGCGCCCTCGAGTTACAACGCCGAATGATGTTCAGTGTTTAGTAGTAACTGCAAAAAGAAGCAGACTGAGCACAGCATCAGACCATTCTCGTCAACTATCTTCAGCCACGGGTACGACAGTTTTAAGGCAAACCATGTACAGACGATTGGGACATTTTGATCTATATGCTCGCAGGTGTGTTAGATGTGTTCCGCTCACGGCAACTCACTGTCGCCAGTGGTTTGCTTGGAGTAGCGAACATATATGTGAACATCATCACAGCGGGCTTGTGTGATGTTTTCCAACGAGTTCAGGCTTAGCTTACTATCTGATTCATGACTGACTTTCATATGGAGAACGCCAGGCACCCGCTACCACTAAGACAATATCATTGAACAAGACCGTTATGGTAGTGCAGGATTGCTCGTTTAAGGTTGAATTATACTGGGCTCCAAAACAGATTTGCATGTTCAAATCAGAACCGTGATAGGTCAAATTTATCGGGACATCCTTCTGAAACAACATGTACGTTTGTTTAAGAATGCCATAGGTGAAGAATTTGTGTTTATGGATGACAACCCCCTTTCTTACCGTGCTTAGATTATAACGAATGACTTCAATCTGAGGATATCACCAGTATGGAATGGTCAGCATTATCACTTTACTTGAATCTGATAGAGCACGTGTGGGACATGCTTGGCCGACGAGTTGCAACCACCTCCTACATGTACCGGAACTTCGGAGAGCACTGCTTGTTGAGTGGAGATAATATGCTCGATAATTTGATACTCAGCATGCGTTGTACGGATTTTATTTCATTGACTGGGAGGTATTAATATCATACCGACCACGTAATGGTCACTTTTTGTAAGGGAGATAATTTTTGTAATTTCTCCAGGGAGCAAAAATCGTAGTTTTTATATGAATGGTATCATACATACACTATCTTTTTTGTTCCTTATCTTTTGTTTATTAAATAGGCTTTATGAATAAGTCACGTTTGTTTTGCTTCTGGACCTTTATTTGCCAAAGCTGGCAATATCCGTAATTTATATACATAAGTATATTATTTCGATCTTCAATGTAATTTAAGTACCTAAGTACCATAATTGTAAGCCATTGATAATTAATCAATTGCAAGCTATTATTTTTAAGCACATTTGTATGTTTAAAATATATTAGTACGAAATTTGCGTTTTTTGAAGGATTTCTTATGTATTATTTTAATACATTCAAAAATTATTATGATTTGTGATTCTTACTTCGCAATCTAAGAACGATTTTCTTAAAGTAAATTTTAAGTATTTAAACAAAAAAAATTCGATGTTACTTACAAAAATAAACTTCAAAATTTGAATTTTTTTATTTCCTAGGTTCTAAGACGAAAGTACTCGGTAAGTTTTTGGAAAAATATTATTCAAATCTCCCCTCTTCCCCACTTAAGGTTCCTGTCTACCCGCCATTTTGATTTCGTGGGCGTAATATTAATCCTATGGAATTTCGACTTTAATTATCACATTGTACTATTTGATCTATTTGAATGCGATAAAATGCATCTGAAAGAGCAAAAAATAAAGAATGTTTCTGGGGAATTACTTTCCCCCTCCAATTTTGAAAAATATTTTTACTCCAGTATTAATGTTTCGTTTATAAGTTTTTCGGTCTTTAAAAAATATTTTTAAAAATCCGAGGGAAAAAAATTATTCCACACACAGAAGCGTTCATTTTTTTTTTTTTTTGTTTTTGTTTTTTAGGATGCACTGTACTGCATTCTAATAGATCAAATAGTAAATATGTGATAATTAAAGTTTAGACGATAGCCTTAAAAGGAGGGATTTGTCCATATCTTTCGACAATTATTAATGGGTAAAACTTAAATTTTAAACAGAGAAAAAAAATTAAATTTTAAATTACTATTCATAATTTTCCATCGGAATTTTGATATTTTTTAAATTTCTGTTTTGATTATGTCTTATATTGTTTAATATAAAAGAAATCGACATTAATTTTTTTATGTTAAAAAAAAAAAGAAAATACAGATAAACCTGAGGATGAAATCCATATTAAGTACAAACGATAAACAAGAAAAAGAAAAAAAAAAGGAGTTTTCATCTAAACGCATTCGAAGTATCACATTTTGAATTTTTTCTATTGTTTATAACATCGTTTTATGCTAAGAATTGTTAACATTTGTAATGAAAAAACCATTGAAAAGTTTGAATTTTAAGTTTAATTCATACCTTTGCGATTGTTTAAGTATTTATATTATTAAGTGGCATTTAATGTTTCCTTTTCACATTAGAAGATCAAGGATACTCCAAATGAAAAAAATGACACAATCTGTAAATTTTTTTAATAACTAGAGCTTAGCAATTATTATATGTATTTTTACTTTCAGTTCACTAACATATATTTCCTTGTGTGTTATAAAGTGTAACTTACAGAAGCAGTTCTTGAGAGGGGAATTTTTGGATGCACAAAATATATATACACATTTGGTCATGACAACACTAAAATGGCACGAAATTTAATGAAGATATTTGGAGTCATTCAGGCTTCCGAGAATTTTCCTGTATGTTATTTTACTATTCCTTTTTGGAAATTAATTAATATCAAGAAATTATTAAACAGTGTTTGAAATTAATTTCGACCTTTAATTATTTTGCAAAACTGTTTTTTTTTTCCCCTCTTCATATTTCAGTTAGATACAAAATAATTCTTGTATAATTTATTTATAATATCTTATTTAAATAGAAAATTTTATTTTGACTTATGATTCAAGATTTGTTGAAGCAAAAATGTCATTTATTGAAATTTTAGAATATTGACTGATCAAGTGTAATTTGCATTAAAAAGATATGAATCAAGTGTACAACCGATTTTATAGCATAAAATATAATTTTATCTTATTAGGAATTGTCGAATATGAATGAATTATAATATAAATTATGATGAATAGGATAAGCTATTCAGATCGATAAAAATTGAATGGAATGAATTTTTTAGATTGGCAGTGAGGCCATCATTTATGTGTTTATATATACATACATATATATATATATATATATATAAACTCGTCCTATTTGAATCTACAAGGCGTGACTATTAAATAACAAGATTGAGGTTGCAAAACATTTTATTTTGATATCATACATATTTATTTGTTATAACCTTCAATATATATCCCTCCTCTATCCCTACAACGCTCCACGCCGATTTTCCATTGTTCAAATCAGTGCTGGAAGTCTGTCAGCTTCTTCAGGACATGTGCCGCTTCTTCTTTCACAGCTTCAGCGGACTCAAATCTTGTTCCTTTTAATGCACATTTCACCTTAAGAAACAGATAGAAGTCGATTGACGCAAGATCCGGCGAATAAGGGGGAATGGTCTAACATTAGAATGCGGTACTTGTTTAGAAACCTCTTGATAGACAATGCGGAATGGCTTGTCCTTCAATAATTCAAATAACCTTTTCCTTATTCTTTCACGGAGTTTAGCAAGAACGTGAAGATAGAAATGTTGATTAACAGTTTGATTCTCAGGAACGCTGTGAAGATACAGAATCCCATGAATATCGAAAGGGAAAAAAACCCAATCATCATTGCTTTGAATTTTGATTTGCTCATTCGAGCTTTTTGTAGTTGTCGTTGATGGACTCTTTCAATGCATGAATTGGCGCTTCGTTTCGGGACCATAAGTAAAAAATCATGATTCGTCCCACATTATTATCCTTTTCAATAAGTTTGGATCATTTTCAATGGCAAAAATGTCAATTTTTCGATCTTCTCATTATTAAAATGTGAGAATTTTAGGCACCATTTTGGCACACACTTTCTGTATGTTAAAATTGTTATGTGAAATTTGCCGTACAGATTCTTTGTCAACTCCAAGCAATCAAGTCTCAGCAATTATTCGAATACTTAACCAACCGTCAGATCGAACCAGATTACCGATTTCTTTTTTATATTGTTATCCGTTTTTGATGTGGAAGAACGATCCGGGCGTGAATCCTTCCCAATGCCTTCTCAGCTATCTTGAAAACGCTTAAATCACTCAAAAACACGCGATAAACAATCACTGCCATACACTTCTTTCAATATATTATAAGTTTGAGCAGCGGTTTTCCCAAGTTGCATGTGAAATTTCACAACAATTCGTTGCTCACTTATCATTCTTCCCGCGAAACAAAAAAATAACTATACTGCGAAAGTGTTCTTCGGGTATATGGATTTGTTTACAGAAGTGAGAGGCACTGCATTCGAAAGAGAAGGTTTCATGCTAAATGGCTGTCGGTTTCTGGTATTTGGCGCATTCTTATTTCTTTTGTAGCAGCATCAGTCTACAAAAGAAGTAAGAATGCGCTAAATACCAGTTATCTCGTTATTTAATATCTACTCCTCGTAATTTAAGCATATTAAGTTATTTATTAAATGTATTACAATTTTCCCTTTGAATATAACTTAAATGCACGCCTATGGTAATAAAAAACATTGATGAATCGAGACATTTCCTCCATAAATTTTCGATTAGCTATATCTAGAATAAGCTATTGTTTATTACGAAACAAGTTACTTCCATTCTGCCTTGATGACTTTAAAGACTTAGACCTCCCCCAACAGGAAGACGGGTACTTTCAAAACAAAATATGCTTCATGCCAGTGGATACTTTGGCACCTTCATCAATTTATAAAATGTTCTTTTTCGTACAATTTTTTGCAAGCTTTTTTGAAAACGACCTCTTCATTTCATTTTCCCATGCGTTACGCCTTTTTTTCTGCCATTATCATTTAAAACGTTCAGCGATACGTACCACGCAACTCATAATTGCTGTTGTTTATCTTCTCGAATCGGTAAAACATCTGCTTTCTGAAGAAGTAAGCAATTAATACGTGATCCGTGAGGGAAAGTCAATGTTATATCGTCGTGACATCAAGGGCACGATGGAAATGCCAATCGGCGTAGGTGTTCGAATTGCTTGTCTACAGGTTCACCTGCAGGTGTAAAAGGTCACGATTTAGAGAGAGAAGGCTCAAGTTTTAATTATAGTAAGGCACCCAAAATAATGAACAGAATCCTCCCCATGAAGAATCATGCGGAAGTTCGTCAATTATTTTCAAAATCTACAAATTGTTTGTTTGTTTTTCCCTAGTAACTTTTATTAATAATTAAATGAGACTCTTGAATTTATTACACATGCCTTTTGACCTATTACTTCGAGCAAAATATTTCTTCAACTAGCTTCTTTTGCAGTAAGAAATCATAAATTTTTGACTAATGATATATTTACATGATAAGTACTGTCATATTAAAATTCATTCATATAGAAATTGGATATATATATATATATATATATATATATATCACTGTTTTTCACAATACGAAGTTAAAAGAAATTTGAGGAATGTAAATCAATTTTTAAGTTAATATACTTCCAGTCATCTTCTAATACTTTATTATTATAAGAGAATCTTGTTCTAAATAATAAATTGTTATTGTTATATAAATTATGAAGTCTGCTACTGTCTGCAGTAGATGTTTACTGTTTCTTTTCCTTTCTTTTTTTTTTTTTTTTCTTTTCCTGTTAATAAAAGACTTGAGAGAATGATTCCTCAAAAACGTGTTTTATCTTCGTAACATTAGAATGTGTCTTATACACTGTAGAATAAAGATATTTGTTGAAAATAATACTTCACTCTAAAGAGCTGTTTCTCTACAGTATGATACTGTAATTATATCTATGAGCTTATTCACATTAGTAAGGAATGGGATCTCCTTAATTGATGTATCCTGATGCAGCTTCACACTCTGAATAGCGATTTTTTATTTTTTTTATTTTTTTTAGAACTATTCTAAGCAAAAAACTATCCTACAAGATTTATCTGCTTTATTTCCTAAATACTCTCTTACTCTAATAATTACTAAAATTCTCAATTCACGAAAGTGAAAACTTCTTCGACTATTATAAACGAATTTTTTTTATGCCAACTTTAAGTAATCCTCACTTCTTAAAATTAAAAGCAATAGAGGTCATATTTTAATATTCAGATATTTATTCTTATGTATCTATTTACGTTTAAAGAATATTACATTTATAAACGTAAATAATTATGTATGAGCCATTAATAATCAAAAGCTGTGTTTACCGTTATGCAAGTCGTATACTTACCTTTCGGTACAACTCGCATAAGTCCTTTGTATTTATAGTGGCTGCGGTAGCCTAGCGGTCATGGTAGCGGATTCGCGGCCGGCAATTTTCATCGAGTCGCGGGTTCGTGACTTGATGCCACTAGAGACCAGCCGTGTAGCTGGGGCTGATGCACGTTAAATCTGTCGAGGCCCAAAGACTTCCTGTTAACTTGTTGTGGAAGTTAGGAGTAGGGGAGGGGGGTGCCAGCTCAAATGTCGACCTCGTCACTTGACCGAAGTTCAAAATTACAAGGTCCGTCGCCAGTAGCCCTTGTGTTGCTTCTAGTGCGACATTGATAAAATCAACCAAACATTGTATTCATAACTTTAAAAATTTGTAGAATATTTATAAACATAGCATTCTGTACATTGAATATAATTTAAGTTTCAAAAGGAAAATTTCATAAAATTTTAAAAATTTTAATATTTTATGACTTAAACTTCCGTTAACATTTTTATACAAATTATTTTACAATAAAATTTGTGCTTTCTTATTAGAAAAAATTCTGATTACTGTATAGGAACTAACTTCATTTAATAACGTGGGGAAATGGGAGCATTATAGTAAAGTAGATTTTGTGGCAAGTGTACCAGAATCTTAAGGAAAATATAAATCTCTGCTGGATCTCCATGAATATCACTCCTGTTCGAACTCCACTCTCCCCCTCTCGAATCGAATAATAAGTAATATTTTTACTAATTTTTAACTAGTGTAGTTAAAAATTTATGAAGTAAAGGTATTTTAATAAAAAAAACCTTTTCTGTTTAAACTAGATTTAATCTATTATCTTTTTAATAGCACTTGAATAAGAGGGACGAAATAATCAATTTTGGTATAATATAAAATATCCTAAATTCTTTTATATATTGCTTTTCATCTGCTGTCACTGTAGCTAGAAAATAACGTCGGAGATTGTATAATTCAAATATTTGACCATAGGTGATACAATAATCGTAACATCATACATGTGCGCAATTAATGAGACAATATTAATTATCAGTTAACTACTTTAATCATATTTATTTTTGATATTTAGTTTTATTTTATTACATTAAAATTAATTAATTTGCTTCTAATATCCAAGTGAGAGAAATTAGAGGTCTATGGCTCAAAAGCCAAATAAGGCTATGCTGTACCAAACAAACTGCATCTGAGATCTAAATGTTTGAAAAAAGGAAAAGATAAAAATTGTTTAACAAGAAGAAGGTCGAATCACGAGGTGGGCCACCCGTGTTCACCAAAGACAGTAAACTCATGGAAAAGAAAAAGATGATTAGGGGACCTCGGGTTATGATGCCATACTTATTTAAAGAAAGTAAGCCCCTGAGAGGTTCTAATATCCAAAATGAAAAAAAAATGTAGGTAATCTTAAAATACGCATTTAAATTTTGATTAAATTTATAAATAATGTTTTTGAGTTTTATAAATAGTTCGTGAAAAAATAAACCGAAATTAGTAAATCACGTGCGTAATTCTTGCAAGTAAAATAAAATTTTGTGTTCGAAAGAACTTCTTTGCACATGATTTCAACTTAATATCGATAATTTGCTTGCGGAATGTTAAACGTAAGTTTTGCTACACTATGCACTATAACTATAAGCTACCATGTTAATGCGGAAATGAAGCTTGGGTAATTTTCATGAACGTTACAATAAGTTATTAATGTGTGTGTATTTCACAGTAGTTTCACATAGATTTTATTCATAAGGAATACAATGATTCCAATTATTAGCCTTAAAGAAATAATATCTTTTTTTGTTTTTTATATTTCTTCAAAAAACAAGAATTTGAAAATTCCCAGTTTTTTTTTTAATTGTGAGTATTAATTTCAATTTAATAATATCAATTTTCTTAGCAAGAACTTTTAGAAAATAATATGCCAACGATGTGCATAATGACTCGCTTTCAAATGATTTTTAAAATTTTCACAGATGCGTACATTTTACGCATATAAAGATATTTTATGTACATTGGCCTTCAAATGTTAAAGTACAACCAGTCTGAAAACAAATGAACACAAAAACATAAAAAAATTATAACTATTGTACTTTAAATCGTTATTTATTGAATTTTACTTAATTTTAACTCAATCATAATTTACAAATCAAATATTATTATTATTTTATAAGAGTCCGCTGCTTGAGAAAAAAAAATAAACATAGATTTTTGTGAAAAAAACAAAAGATAAATGGGTTAAATGAGACCAATCCTAATTGCAATGCATTGGTGACATCGACTTCCCATGTTATTCATTAAGTTGTGGGACACCGGAACGAGCAAGAAACGTCCATACATTTAGCAACGCTTTTCCAACTTATTTAACGACCTTAAAGGAAAAATTAAGGCAGCTATATGTCTGCCGAGGTCATCATCGGAGATGTTTTAACGGATTAAGATCTGGGGAATGAACTGACCATTCCATTCGCTTCAAACCTTGATTCTCAAGATGTTCATCAACAAGTCCAGCTCGGTGGGAATTATCATCCATTAGGATGAATTCATCAACAATAGCACCAACATATGGTGTAACATATGGAGCAGGGATCTTGTTCCGATATTTCACTGTAGTTATTTCTTCCAGCGAATATATAGGGGTCAGTGTGAACAAGATAGATTCTATCCCAAATCATGGCGATTCCTCCTCTTCTGCAAATGTGTCTTTCGACAATGTTAGATTGGTAGTATCTGTGCCTAATTTTCTTCAGATCAGCGCACGACCTGAATCACTCTTCAACTAAATTGAAATGAACTGATTTCTATAAAGAGTACCGAAGCCCATTGTTGTTTCATACAGGCCTCAGAAGCTTATCATCTTCATATTAATAAGGGAATCACTCACTCGAGGCTCCCAAATGATCTTTTCCCTTTCCATGCCTTTGATAAACACGAGTTACGCACTCCAGGGATACTTTGGCGATCCTTCTCTATTTTCGACTCTCCTTCTTCACAACCAATTTTTCCATTTCCTCCCCCCCACCAATCATCTGGAACACAGTGACATCTTGTTCGACGCGGCATAGCCATATCTATCTCTTGTACCATTAAACTTTTCCAGCACGCACTCAATCCCTCTTCGGTTCAGGTAACATGCTCTCTTATCCAATTCAAACAGCCACTTTTACGTCGTCGATTAAATGTGATACTTGCAAGGAGTTAACAGGAAGTGAAGACGTGACGTGGTTGTGAAGACGTCTGCGTGCTGTAGTAGTAGATATTGTTGCTCTTATTGTAATACTAAGATCTGAAATGCGCTGATACACAGTTGTGTACCCTTTCCCTCAGGCCGGAACAATTAGAAAATGATTTTGTGCAAGGTTTGTAACCCGTAGGTGCCCTGGAAGGTCTTCTTGAATATGAATTTTCGGATTCAAATGGATCCCGGAGTCTTTGGACCATATTACGATACACTTTAAGAAGTCTAGTTGTATCAGCTTGTGATAGAATTGGGTAAACGACATCGCCTAGACAAGGCCGACAATATTTTAGTATCAACAAGTCGATTGTATAGAACTTTTTGAATTCTATGCAATTTGTATAGAATTCTAAAAATTCTATGTATGTAGATAATAGAAAATGGCAATGTATGTAGATATTTTCATCCTGATAAAGGCAATGAAGCTAAGGATGGTTTTTGTTATAAAATATAAAATGTGATTTTTTTTTAAATATAAAAACAAACTCTGAGAAAATCGTGAAGAAAAATGCATGATCGACTTTTTTCCAAAAATTCAGTGTCAAACAAAGATTTTATAAGTATATAACTCAGTGAATATGTCACCTTAAAGATAAATTCAGCTACTTTGCTTTAACTAAATGTTTGAGCGAAAAAGCAGTAAACAGATCACATCACAGCAATGTCAAAATTCTTTGTTGCCTTCCCTCTCCCCCTCTAAATATGCCTAGAAAACCACATGAGGGAAAGATCAATATTGCAATTTTTTTTTTTAATTTGTCTTAATTTCTGATTACTTTAAAAAAATTTTTCATTATTGACAATTTAAAAATAATTAATGTATGATGTGAGTTTTAATTGAATCCATTCGAAACTTCTAAGAGAAATTTTTTTATGTAATGCAGTGCAACAAAGTGTTTCTCTTCAAAAATATTTTTCAAAAAGCAATTTAGCAGAAAGAAGTAAAAATAGCTAATGCTTTGTAATGTTACTCGTAAGTTTGTATTACGTAATGGAATTGAATGTTCTTTACTTAAAGTAAAAAAAAAAAATCGTGGTCTTAATCGCAGGTATAACAAAGGTAAAAGAGAAATTTTCGATTGGACAAAAAATTAAATCCTATTAACTTCGAGTTATCTTGTTATTTAGGAGTTTTTTGATCCCTTAAAAGTTCTCAAAAGAATTATATATATGACATTTTAAGATGTTTATTTGATCTTTTCGCAATTAAATCCTACGATTTAGTTTCCATGTTTTTATTCATTTTATATGAAATGATTTTTCTCTGAAGAATGTGATTTGATGTTAATTTTCAAAAGAAATTGAAATTTTTACTTTAGATAAAAAAAAATTAAAAAACTGATGAATTTTGGAAAAGTTACAAAATAAATTATCTCTAATCTTTTTAAACAAGCGGAAAAAACTCATTCATTATAAAGCAGTGTTATTTTAAAAAGTGATGTAAATTTATTGTTATGAATTTTTCTCCTTGTTTAATTTTTTCTATGTTAAATTGAAGTTTGAAAAAACTTTTTTAAAAATCATGTTTATAAAGAAATGAAATTTCTGAAGCTGCAGATTCTATCCCTTAAACCTTCTGTAATTTAATATTTGATTTTAAACATTCTTTTTAAAAATTTGAAACAAAATGAGGAGAGTTTCCGCTCAAATTTTTTGTATAAATTCTCGAGTAAGTGAGAGAAAATTGAGGCTTATTGTAACAGCCCAAGTCTGATTATGCTGCGCTAAACAATGTTTTTCATTTATCTTGACGCAATAAAAAAATAGGGTAAAGAGTGAACATTGATTGACAAGACAAAGTAACGAAAATAGAGAAAGATCGCTAGGGCATCCTCGTCCTGTTTGCCAATGACAGTAAGCCCATGGGGGAAAACGATCACTAGGGTACCTCGGGATTATGATTCACGTGCTAACCCTTAGAAGGAAAGGCCTTGAGGAGTGTATAAATTAGTAGTAATCAACTTAAATAAATAAAAAGCTGTTCTTTAAAAGAAAAACTATAGATTACATGTAAGTATAAATATAAAATGAAAAAGTTAAATTTAAAACGGCGTTCTTCAACAACAAAATGCCATACGAGACAAGACATAATACTGTTAAGTTTTAAAAAGTTCGTGATGTAAATTATTTGACCGAGATTTATTGTAACTATGCTCATCGGAGTAATTATTTACGTAGTGAAACAAATTAAATACGTGGTGTGGCTGAAAAGTTTTAGGAGAATGAACTCTTAAATAAAACAGAAAGTATAGTACGCAAATTTTTACTATCAATTATTTCATATTTGACCCTTACAAAGCTATACATGGATTGACGCAATCTTCTGATCCTGCTGGAATGTTTTGTAGTTCCCTCAAAACGTTATCACGAACCACTGTTAGTTTGTTGTTCTTTTCGGTTCAATATCTATCTGGGAAACCAAAAGTATTCTGCCTATACGAATGGTGGTTTAGCACAGAGACAATTTTTTTGGGGAAAAAACAAGTGAATAGCAGTTGCATAGTGGGATAGAGTGTTGTCGTGCAGCAAAAAGCCATTTTTGTTTACCTCCAAGTCTTCACACCCATTGTGTTTCAATAACTGATTCAGCGTATCCCTGTAGAACGCTATATTCACAACTTGGAGCAGAACCTCAGGAACAAATTCCGAACTAATTATATTCCACTGCTATAATAAAAGCTACCAACATCATCTTCAATCGAGTTTCTTGGAACAGAAGTTTCTTTACCTTATGCTAGTTTTGTCAACCAATTCCACACTCTATATCTTCATTTCCGTATCGCAGGTGGAGCACCATGATTTGTCAACAATAATTATTTTTAAAAAATATACCAGTATATGGGTTGTGGTTATGCATTTGAAGACATTGACAAGCAGAGCTCCTTCTTTCGTTCGGTTCAAATGACTTTCTTTTTCCTAAATCTCCTAAAATAATTGGAATATTTGTTTATTGAGGCTTAAATGCTCTTCTTTTATTGCAGTCTTCTTGTTAATCGGTTGTCGTTTTTAAAGCATTGCGGACAGCTTCCGGTTCTGATCAGTTCCGCTTGTGCTAAGATGCCTTGTTCTTTTGTCATCCTTAATAACCACCCTATTACCTGGAAATTTCTCAAACCACAAGATTACATTCGATTGAGACAAGCACCTTCAGTTTAAACGCATTGCATCATTTCAAAAGTTTAACTTGCAGGTTTTCCTCTTGTAAAACAACACTTATCACACACCTCTGTTCTAAACATGACTCCGTTACAACTGGAAAATACAGACGATACTCAAAAAGCCGTATCTCAACACGAAAGCCCAGTAAAAACTTATGCAACTTGTCAACAGTATTCAGAAGATTTTGAACATGTTTCCACTTGTCACTCACAGATGGCTCCCAATACACCGCTTCTGAAAACTTTCTAGTCACATCATGCATAGTTTCATGTTGAAGTTTCGATTGTCACATTCGATTTTTTTTCACAATTCTATCCCCCAAGTGTATTTCCTTCACTTGATCGTTCTATTATTGATCAATATTAAGAACAGTCACAAAAATAAATAGTGTAATTAATGGTTACACACGTCCGAACCTAAAGGTTAATATTATAAATATTCACTTATCTATCTCTTACTAACAGGGTCCGAGTCAGTAAAACAGATTTGTTAGGTGAATCCGTCTTACTGTCCATATTCGGATTCTCTTTTCTCACTAATTTCCAGTACAATTAATCTCTTTTTTATCAGCACAAGCGTAGTCTAGCTCTATAATGATCTCACTTTTTATCTCTCTCATACTACAAATCCTTTAACTTAATTTATTTTAAATTCTCAATGATTTTATAAGCGCTATTTCATCAATCCTATTCGCTACATTTCAGTATTTTTATATTAATTTAATTAGGTCATGGTTCATTTGCTGAAAGAGGGTCTCAAATCAAATAACATCATATGAAAAATCCACAAAAGTTAGTTGAAAGGAAATACGGGAGAGTGTTCGTCATACAATAACTTAAAATTTCATAAAATGATTTTTTTGAAAGCATATACACAGCCTTGTAATTCCATATTTCCTACATGATTTATTTGTCTTTCTTTTAAGTATCTTTTAAACAATCATTTTCTACCTCATATATATAATTCTTAAGTTTTGAATGAATGCATTCTCCCCTTTCTTTAGTGTTGTTCTTATTATTGCGAAATCCTGTTTGAATTCTATATATTTTATCTACTCCTTATATAGCGTTATCCTTTTTTTTTTCGTAGCAAAAAAAAAAAAAAAAAAAAAATCCAGCCCATTTTTGCGATCATTATCAGCCATTATCAGCCGTGATAGTCATAAATCAAAGCAAAAACTACCTATTTCAAAAATTGTTTGAAAAAAGAATTGACATTTAAAAAAATCACGATTAAGACATCAAAAAACAAGTTAAGCTGGCTTTATTCTCTATTTTAAATAAATAAAAGTAATCACACCAATCAAGATAAACTTGCTCCTTATGATCCAGATAAAACATTAAATGTAGTTAGTGCCATTCCGTGGGGATATGCAGGTTATGCCCTGCACTTAGACGCTTCTTCTAAAGGGGGTGCCTTTTCCCAGGTAATAAATTATTACAAAATTTCTAAATCTAAATTTTTTTTAAAGCTCTAATTTCCCTTGCATTGTAGGGAAAAAATAACGTAAAGATATTTTTTCAAATATCGTAATATTTTTTTTAAAAAAAATACACCATAAAATACTCTTTGAAATTTAACTCATTTAAATGCAAGGTAAACACATTCTCTTGATGCACAGAGATTTAAATATCTTCTTAATATTGCATTTAGTTATGAAAAATCGTTTGATTAGATAATTATTTCTTACGCGTTTTTCTCAGTCATATATCTTGTCAACGATTTAAAAAACTGCATAAGATCCTAACAATAAACTTCCCTTAAAAATCAAGCCTCCTTCCTTCTTTAAGCTTCATTTCAGGTTTTAATTTACTCTTCAGAGAACATGCACTTGTTATTTATACAAAACTTACTTTCCTTTTCAAATTCAAGTTAGTATTTTTTTTTTTTTTTTTCATGAAGAGGAGATTAATTTAATTTAATTCTTACGAGCTCTTTGAATACATTTTCTTCTGAAATTTATTGATTTTGTTTGAAATGTTTCAATTTTTAATTTGCTTCTTTAACGAATTAAGTTGAAAAAAATATCTGCTTTAAGTTCCGATTACAAGCCTTCACTTGAATTACAATTTTAACATCAGTTAAAGGGAGTATTTTCGATAATTTACTATAACACTTTCCGAAAGTAAATGTACCTTTTAACTCTATTGTAAACTACCTTTGAAATTCTAGAGGTTTCCCAATTGTAGAACGAGAGCTATAGTTACAAGATTTTGCAGTAGGTATAATCGTAGTCTATGTGGGCACTTATCTTGATTATAAAATATATTTCATATTAACGTCCTCGCTTTCAACGTTATGACTAAAATGAATGAAAATTTGTTGCAGTGAATATAGATTTCTGCCAGTGCGATTATTTTGATGGGGGGAAAAAGAATTGGCATAAAACACAATTTTTTTTAAAAAATATTTTTGTAAGAAATGAAGTTAATGTTATTTGTTTACCCAAATTGATCAAACGATATATATATATATATATATATATATATATATATATATATATATTCGCACAACAACAAAATGTTTTTCCAGACCACTTTTCAATATAAAGTGTGAAATACACGTGATTTGTTTAAACAGATTTCTTCCAACGATTCCAAAAATTCAGTTTGAATTGTAGTCACCTCAATGAAGCATTAGTGTTAAGAATAGATTAATAAGCAAAAAGATTTTCTTTTACTTTTATTTTACGTCAGCTATAACTGCATTTATCTTAAAATATGTTCAATTTAATTATTTATCGTTTGCTTTAATTTTTAATATACAAAAAGCATATCATTATACACTTCAATACTTTATCGTTCGCTTTAATTCTATTATTTAATTTAAAAATTTAATAATTATATAAAAAATAGCACCTTCGATGTTTAATTCTATTCTTTGCAAAACTTTGACTACAACGATTTGTTGAGGGTTAGTATTTCTATTACATAACATTGTTTTAATCGAATAGAAGAAAAAGAACCGAAATCTTTTAAAAGACTTATTTTTCAGCATTTGATTGATTGTTTTTAAGGACCATTATAATCAGAAGTATTAAAATACATAGAACGGCTGTGGTTTTCATTTCTGCCCCCTTCCCTCTTCTAGATAAAATACTATTTCATGTGTATTCATAAGCGGCTCAGTAATCATTATTTTCTGCGGTGTTAAAGGGTAGAATGGTAATTTCTACAGCAAAAAGATATAAATGAGTATTATGATAAATTTTTAGTTCAACAAAATAAGCACATTTTTAATGCAGAGGATGAAGATACACTTCAGCTGTGTTCGTATATCATTCTGTAACAATTTTTAATACTATTTAAATCTTTCAGTAAACTAATAAGAGTTCTAATTAGTGCTATGATCTTTCTCTATTTAAATACTATCGATTGCAAAGGCTTTAAATTATTTCATGATATACTTATTTCTTTGAAATAAATATTTATGATATTAAAGTAAATGTAAATTTTTTCTGTTGTTCTTGGAGAGATTTTAGTTTCCCAAACAATTTCTTGGATCATTTTAGAATGCAGTAATTACTTCAAAATATCTCGTCAAGTGGAAGTAAACGTAAACAACGCATAATAAAAAGTTTACTCTTTTAATAAAAGTATTATAAATATCTGAAATTGAATTCATGGAAAAAGAATTATCTTTGGATGGATATTTATTTATTTAGAATTTTTATAAAACAATCTTTGCATAAAATTTAGACCACTATTTTTTAAGAAGTTAAAAGGAGGGGAAATCAATCCTTTATTTACATTTATACTGAATTACATCTATTGTGCTGCAATAAAATATTATAATTTATTAATTTAATGTGCATAAATGCAACATGTATATGTTTTTATAACACATGTTTTAATTATGTTTATGTACGATATGTTTATTTAAAAAATATTTTTTTTTGAAAAAATGCATAATATGCTACAGTGAAAAATATGTTATAGCAAAATTATTTTGAAAAGTAACCAAGCAGCTTAAATATTTGTAATGATATAGGTATTAAATTATTTTAAAATCAATATTTCTACATTTATTTCTAAATTAATGTAAAGCAATAAAAGTGTTTTATCAAATTAACTTTAAATCATTTTCTATGGGATAAGTCTCAAAAAGTTAAACAGATTGCTTAGTAATGTCTCACTTAGAAGCAACACGAGGGCTCTTGAAGACGGATCTCGTAATTTTGTACCTCGATCAAACGCCGATGACGACGCCTGAGCTCGTACCTCCCTCTCCAAACCTCCACACCATGTCTTGGGAAGATTTGAAACCTCGATAGATTTCACTTGCATCAACCCCGCTACACGGCTGGTCTTTAGTTGCATCGGAACTCAAACCCATGACTCGACGAAATAGCACCGGCAGCGAGTTCGCGACCATGACCATAAGGCTACTGCGGCCACGAAAGTTAAATGGAAGTATGAACAATGTAAATAGAAAATAAAAAAAGTAGAGCTTTCTTAAGCTATTAAAGTTCAATTAAGAATTTTGTGGAGGCTAAAGTCATAAGATTAAATATGTAGCCCTGCGATTTTCAGTTTCTTTTAACTATTATGAAACTTAAAACATCATGATTAATTCAGAGGTATACCGAATATTTGTCATTTATATGACAAATTTTTGTTACTATGTAGTACATTGTACAAAATAAACAAGGTAATAGTTACTTTTTTTAGTTTTATTTTTACGTATTTAATGTATTGTCTAAAATGTAATCTGAAGTATTTTATTTCCATGAAATGGCCTAAAAAATAATTTAACCTTCATTAGCTACGAGCTTCATTAAGCTATGGGAGTAGATTGGATACACTGATATACGAGATAAGTTCAGAAAGCATCCTTGTTAGGAATTGAAAATGGAAATCGAGTAACTGACTGTAATATTATCCGTTGATCGTTTCCCCCTTTTCTAAGAAGTCTATCAGTAATGAACGCCATTCTTATCCCAAAAAATTATCGCCAAACCTCTCCGACCGATGAGACCATTTGGAGCAGTTTCGTGGGAAGCAACAAAACATTATGATTATTGCTTGATTTCCGGTGTTAAATGATAAATCCAAGTCTCATCGAAGACAATAACTTGACATGGCGGCAACTGAACTTTGATTTGGCAGCAAATAGTTGCTAAAGCAAAATTAACCCATGAATCAGTATCAAATTTTTTTGGCACAATTTAATTGATGGAAACACATTTACCTTTGCATCGCCGCCTGTTGTCCAAAGCAAATATCTTTTGAACCTCCCTCGTAACATGAAGCACAAAATAGTTTCTTTCTCTTATAAAGCTCATGGAGGATGCTTAGTAATATTAAGAACTGTTGTTTGATTGAGGAAAATCTTAACAGATAAACTTTGTGTGATTGAGAATGAGAGAAAGTTTTAAAAACACCTGTGAAAACGAGTTTTTTGAACATGTGTTTTCTTTCGAACTTTACACTTTGCGTAACATTATTTTTATATCTTAAATCTTAAGAACAAAAGGAAACGTTGAGTCAAATTGAAATTATTTTATCAATAATTCAATTTGACTCAACTTAGTCGAATAGATTCGCAACGCCTTATGTATAACAAATTCGCCTGTATATTTGCGTCGCTAACTTTCTTGTTAAGTTCTAACAGGTGATCTTTATCAAACACTCCAACTAGAAGGGCATTGAGGATGTCTTTGAATGTATTGTCCTGTTGTTGTTTCATATTTTGTTGCAGCTCAACCAGTGTGAACAGTCTCCATAAATCTGTTGCAGGTTGCAATCCCACTGATTGCTTGAATGGTTGCGTTTTTCGAATTGGCGGCAGCTGCATCAAATCTCTGAAGAGTAGCACATTTATACCTCCAAATACATTGCTATTATTCTTAAGCTGTCTCTAGCGCATGTTGATCATACATAAAATCTCATAGAGGGACCATTGATATTTCGTATACGAACAGGAATTCACTATCTCTCCATTGTTGTATCATAATTCTTGGCGAGAAACTAGGCGTAAAATTAAATTCTTGAAATAATTAGTTTTCATCAATTAATTTTTGTAGTTAAATTAATGTACTGTCATCCAAAACAAACGTATATAGAAAATTTCAGGGCAATTGAGCGCTTTAAAATGTGAGAAAAAAGCTTTTAAAGTTTTGACCCAGACATGCAATGTAAGTAGAAGAAAACCCATTAAAATCATACTTACTGGCCAAGATTCAAAATCCCATGTGGTTTCGTTTTAAAACATTCAAACATGTTAAAGTTCTACTGGTTAAAAATAACAAATGTCATAAATAATCCTTTTAAGTTAACAGGAAGCAATCTTTGTTCCTATGGCTTCATGTAATTAAGTATCAAATTCGCAATCTTCTGGCTACTCAAAGCCTGGACTTCACCATCAACTTACCACAAGTCCAACGATTTAACAGCAAAAAAATATTAAAAAAAATTAGAATTTTAATAAAGAAATTTCTTCGTTTTAAAATTTCGTAACAATTTTTTGATTTGAAAAATATTTAAAAATTATAAACAAAATATCCAGATATATTTAGGAACAATTAGTAAAAAAAAACTTTTATATATAAATAAGACATAAAATTTTAGTAATGCAATCAATGCGTTCGATCAGTGTACATCTGAATTTTTCAAATGCATTCAATTGATAATATTTTTTGTGAATAACTGCATCTGAAGCTGGGTCTTCAATTTCTTATCCAACCCTGGCCCTCATAATTTAACCTTTATTTATAAAATATTTTTAAATGATTTCACTTGTAGTGATTCTGCTTCTAATAGACTAATAATAATAGAAAAAGAAATGTGAGTTTTATAGTAAGGTAATGTAGTTCTATTTAAATCTATATATAAGTCAGTTTTACATAAAAAAATTGTGAGAGCATTTATTCTTCTAGGCTTTTATCATTTAATGACTAACTTAAAATTTATAACTGAATTTAATAATGGTTAATATTATGGTGATATGCTCATACGCCAAATATCTAAATTGAAAAAAATTGGGGGAAATATTTTGATTGAAAGAGTTTTTTAATATTTTTTTAAAAGATATGTTTCCTGAACTAGTTTAACAAATTTAGATAATAAAATTTATGTACTTATGAACTGAAAATTTGAACGTATTAAAAATGTAATTCTTTCATTATATTTCATACTTTATTACTAAATTTCAGAAAATTTAATTTTACTTATACTAGAGTGTGTGTGAAAAAGAGTTCTTTAAGAAATAATTCACTTAAAATGAAACTTAATTATTCGTGATATTACAATCTTATTTTTAAAGTATTTATTTCCTAAGAACTTCAGAAACATTTTAAAGCAATAATACGAAGAAAATCTTTTTGTGCTTCCTAATAAATTATTTAAAGAAAAATAATTTTAGTTAAATTTAGCATGTTAGTTTATCATAGTTATAATCCTGAAAATTATGAGATGTTTTCTGTTTCAATAGCTTTTCTAATATTACTTTTTAGAGTAAAATAAATTTCAAAGACCTGATAATTAAAATAATGTTTTTTATACAAACATACTCATTTTTATTCCTTTAAATGTTTGAAGTGCTTGAATTAAAATTTGATGAATAATTTTAATTAAAAATGCATCAAATTAGTTCACAACCGCCCTGTTGTATGTCAAATTAAATCGCAAAAAACCAACGCTTACAAAAACCTAATAAATGTGTTATTTAATATTTTTAAAAACATTTTATTGCATTAGTAGAAATTTAATAAATTAGTATAACTTTTTCAAAAAAATTGCGATTAATTTAATTTTAATTGCTCATTCAGTAATTTGAATTGCATAATTTTTTACAGAAATATATTTTTCCATAAAAAATATTTAATATGACAATATGACACTTACGTTAAATGCCTTTTTTATAAGTTTTTTTTATTACATTTGAATCTGAGTTTTATTGCCAATTCTACTATATTAAATGCATTTATTTAAATCTGATCTTTTCCATTTTCTTGGCGGGAATAATAATAATAATTTAGATTCTCATATCAACTCTAATCTTCTTTTCCCGCTCTCTGTCACTATCGTATTCTAAAAATCGAAATAATCTTTTTAGATAACTGGTTCTAGGTAGATCCCATTAGGTCAGTGGTCTTTTCTTTGAGGTTTAAATATTAGTCTAATTCTTTGCGGAAAAATATTACTCTATTCTTTTAATTTCTTCATAAGTTTTCTGATGCATAGTTTAATATAGTAAATAATAAGTGTTTTTACAATAATTTTTTAGTCTCCCAAGAGGCTATTGTTTTAGTCAACGATAAAATGGTCATTTGACCACTTTAAAAAAAAAAGGTTTTCTGAATATCTTTTCTGGTTAAAATAATGCAATAAATAAATGAGAGGGAGAGAAGAATTGAATGAATTAATTAATTAAAATTCCGTTTTGTTGTCATATTATCGTTTGTTTTAATTCTAATGTTCAGTTCAATAACGTAATAATTGTTTTAAAAAAAAGTTAGCACCTTTGGTGCTTAAATCTGTTCTTTGCAAAACTTTGCTATGAACAATTTATTTTTAATTTGTTTTCATCTTAAAAAATACACTAACGACATGTTTGCCTCATAGTTTTTCTTTCGTTTTCTCTTAAAAATGCTTAAAGTAGAAAATAAATAATGCGAAAAATTATTATTGCAGAAGTAACTATTAAAATGTATTAGTTAAACCAATAAAGGTCACCCAACTTGAATATTCTTAATTTAGAGGATTCCTATTTAATTTTAAAACTTTCTGTCATTTTTTCAAAAGTACTTTTATACTTATAAAATCACAATTTGGTTCATTTAAAAGTATTGATTTTTCTTACACTATGGTAATTTAAAATGGAATGTGCGGTATCAATTAATCAGTTACAGATGGCAGATAAAATAATGGATTACTGAAAAAAAAAACCCCGCTAAATAAGATATGATGCAAATTTTTAAAATGATGTAGGCTAGTTACTGTTTACCATGTATACAAAGAGGGTAGTTCGTTTCACTTGGCATTGAAAGATTTTCAGCAATTAACTATGAATGGTACAATTACAAATAAGATTCTAGTTGTGCAACATTATTTTGAAAAGTCAGATTTCAGCGATTTGCAGAAAAAAACACGATTATTGGTGCTGACTAGAAGGGGTTTCAATGCATAAAGCACCCGCAATTGTGGATGAGACTTGAGGTCATGTTTCTAAGATTATGGCGTGCTATATAAAGCAACAATGTGGTACTTCTAAACATGGAAACTATGGACGAAAAGGTAGAGGTCAGATAGGTAGTAGCGAGCAATGGCACGAATTATTCGTCAAAAAACGTAATTCGATGGTTGCGCAAATAACAGCAGATTTCGATCGACAAGATCCCATTTCCAGTAGGATATTTCATTTTGGGAGCTTCCTGGATTAGATTTTTATGGCCATTTGACAAATCGCAAAACCTCTCATTACTGACATCAATGTAAAAAAAAAAAAAACGCATATTGCGGTGCAGAATGAATCAAAACTGGAACCTTGATGACTGAAAAGTGAGTTGAATTGATGAATCATTTTTCATTTTATTTCCTCCACAGAATGAGTTAGTCCTCAGCATTCTATCCTGAGTGCTTGGTTCCAGTTTTGAAATAAAATGGAGGCATAGCTCTGATCTTTGATGATTTTTGTGTGGGGTGATATTTTTTTTTGACATTTTGTTGGACCTATAATCATTCTGAAGGATCGAGTAACAACCTAAATCTATTTGAGCGATCTCCCGAATTACTTTTATCCATTGGTATTCGCAATCTTCCTTGGCAGGTGGATAATGCTTCTATTCACACAACAAGATGCATCACAAATTGATTTAATGAACGTGAGAATGAAGTGGCTCAGTTGTTTTGATGTCCTCGGTTAAATTTTAAAAACTGAGTTAAATTTTATTGAACCTTTGTGGAAATATCTTGAACGAAAAGCGAGAGGACGATTTTCTCCACCTTTATCACTAGCAGAATTGAAAGATATTTCGGTGAAAACTGGTAATAAAATATCGCTATCTCAAGCGAGATTTATATATACCTATACCAAGTCTTATAGTTGCTGACAATGATGCTGATAGTGGACCAACGCAATATTATATTTAATGATAATTCATATGATCCAGCTTTTTCCAAAATTTGATACATCATCTGCATATTTTCAAGTAATAACTCTAAATTATATTTTAGCAGGAAACCTTATAGAATATTCTTCAGTTGATAACATGTAATAAGTTGATAACTTATTGCAAACATTATTTTTTAACTGTTAAGAATTTCAAGTTTTGATTCACTTTTATTAAAGTTAATTTAATGGTATTTATTAAGAGCTGAAAGCTTCATTTATTTAAGGTATTTATTGATAGCTTTTCTTTTAATCCGATGGATTTTTTCTGGAACTCAGAAGTTAAATATTGAAATAATCGAAAGAGCGCGTTCTTTAAATACGTACATACTCATTCATTATTTTTGGTTCAGTGTTAAGGGTCATCCAATCTCGTATTAAAAATTTGTTTTTATGTTTAAAAAGGTTTATTTGAATAATTTCTTAGTCTTTATTAAAACTAGACTACCGGTTACATTTTTCAGAGTAATTTAAGTAATTTATCTTATTCTAAGGTTTGACAATTTTAATAAGACAAAATTTAGCAATATTAAACTAAAATTTTGATATCATAAAATAATAGATTGCCATTTTTTATTTATTTATTTATTCCTATGAGCTGAGTAACATTTTTCGCAATGAAATGCTTCTAAATATTTTCATAACATTTGAAAATTCATCAAAATTTGATGAAATGATAAAAACATTTTGTATTTTTTTATGTTTCAAATAAACTTCTAAAGCAATTATTCAAATTTTCTTAATATAATAACTTTTTTGTAATTTTTACTCTTAAAATTTTAATTATTTGAAAGATATTATGAATTTAATAAATGAACTACATGCTGCATGATTTAAAATCCATTAAAAGCTGAATTTAAGGATAATCATTATTTCATATATCATATGGCAAAATTCAATTACCTTTTAATACAAACAATATCCTTTTACAAAAAATGACTATTTGCTTTTCATTCTCACTTCTCATTACAATACGTATTTCGTGTTCTTATTGTTGCATAACCATTTAGAATCACGAATATAATTCATTAAGCAAAAAAGAAATTTTCTTGCCTTCACCATATCTTTGAGTACGTATTCGTCAACAAGCAATGAGTAATTGCAGAGTTTGTGTTCTTTACACACATACATAAACTCCATACATCATTTGATGTCTGGAAAGAACTGCATTCACGCTTCGGGTTTTGACCTCGACGGATCTTCCACAAAAATACCAGCTGCTATAAATGTGACATAGTCACGCGCGATCACAGAACAGTTTTTTAATCGTCTGCACGTGATCACCACATCCTTTTGCTTCGAAAATTCTCGCTTTGGACTGTGATTTGTTAAATGTTTATTCGAAAATATTTTCCGTTTCTATATATTTGTAAGTTTAGAAGCAAAATTTCGAATCAATGAAAATTCAAGCATCTTTATTACTTGTTTACACGGTTTTCAAAACTTACTTCGCCATAAGTTGTGGATTACTCCATTTTTTTTTTTTTTAAATTAAGAGTTGTTGAAAAAATTTTTACGTAAAAACGAAATCATTAATTTCAAATAAATAATAAAAATCTAAGTTAAGGAAATATATACATGCTGTTGTGTCGTAAGTATCATCTCATAAAGTATTTTTTAAAAAAATGCATCAGAACCTGACAAATCATTACGTATATCAATTTTAATTTAGTAATCCATATAATTCACCCTGAAATTAAAAAGAGAACCAAATAAACATACTTTTACATTGATCTTTGATTGCTTATTGGACCATTGTATCAATCGACCTCTGTTTTTCGAATTTCGTAGAGTGGCCACAACTCTTATCCTGTAGCAATTTTGGGATTAGCTGACTGTAAAAAAACGCTCTATTAAGGAGAGAAAAGTGAAATATGCATCACTTATTGTGTTGTAGATATATATAAAAAAAAAAGATGCTAAATCTATTTATTATTAATGTATTTGACTATATAAGACTATATTTAATATCGTCAACTTATCAATAATATTTTGTGGGGTTTTTTTTTTGTATTTTTTCACCGGAAAGTATACATATACATACACACACACACACACACACACACACATATATATATTCATTGCTTGGCGGTTGTGAACAATGCGATATCGCACAATACTGAAAGAATTAATTCCTGCCATAAAATTTTTAGTGAAGGTAAAAGTTATAACTTTTTAGCTTAAAAAAATATTTTTTGGAGTATATTGATGGGTTTTGATTAATTTTAATTTTATGTGTTTTTTTACATTGGTTTAAATGTATTTGTTTCCCTTTTCTAATGTTGAACATCTATTTGGTTGTGGAATTTTGGCTGTTCTTGGTCGACACCATTAATGATAATGTAATTACTAGTGCTGTGATGGTTGGATCTTTTAAACAAGTTTAAACACAATTTTCTCATTCCAAAGTCTAGTACAGTATTAAATTTATTTTTTTCTCCATTTTTGTTTTTTCTTAATTCATTTTTCTTCAGAATGTTTTTTGCTAATATTTTGTTTTTAATTTGGTTGCAATTTTTATTAATGGTGTACATTGGTTTTAAATTAAAATTATTATGTATAATTTGTACATCAATAAATTTAATGCTGTTTTTTATTACAATATTTTGTAAGTTTTGAGTTAAGATAATATTTTTAGAATGATTGTTTTAGTTATTTTAATATTTTATGTATGTTTTCAGTAAATTATGTAATATTTGTAGCTTTTTAGTTTTGATAAATTTTTAAATTTGGTTTTTAGTGGTTATAATTTGCAATTTTTTTATTATGATAAGTTGTATGATTTAAAATTATGTCTAATTAACGTTAATAATTATATATATATATATATATTTATATATACATATACAGTATATTCTTGCTACAACGATATCCTCTATAACGATAAAACTTCGTCGAAATTTTGCATTGATGCTCTTGCTGATGAACTATGGTAACGAGAAGGTGCATTTCTTGTAAGAGGGAAATATAGAGTTGACTTTTTCTGCAAACACAACGTTGAAACTTACTCCTATCCCCTCCCTCTTCGAAAAATGGTCAAGAATTCCTTCCACCAGCATTGATTGATAAAATCTCGAAGCGTCTGGGAGTAAATTTTATGATACTACGTTCTTTTGTCTACATTTGAGTATCATAAAAATTTTAACCTCCAATAAATTGTGTCAATTATGGTAATTCAAATAGGGAATTATTCTCGTACTACGATAGAAGATTTTCATTAATTTATTGATGAGTTCTGTTTTTATTTTTAAATTTGTTTAGTGAGAATAGATGAAAATGGCCCCAAGAAAACAAATATCCATCGAAGTGAAATTCAACGTCGTAAAAAATATTGATAGAGGTTTGAAGCAAGTTGAGATTTGTAAAAAAAATACGGATTTTCACAATTGACTGTTGCAATATTTTTAAAAAAGCGGAAGAAAAATGAAAACATTTTCAAACATTTTGCCTTGGGCATGGCCTATGGATGGGCCTATTATTTGCTGGTAAGCCAAAAAAGTTGTATGTATGAGGGGGAACCCAGATTTCTAAGCTAGCAATGGATGGCTAACAAGGTTTCAAGGTTGACATGGGTTACAAGACGAAGAAAACTCAGTGCCGTTGGATGATGTATGTACATGGGGAGAGAGTAATGTGTAAAAATTTTGAAAATATTCCGTTGATAATGTCTATAACGCAGATGAGACGGGGTTATTTTTCCAGATGTTACCTGAATGAACATTAACTTTCAAAGAAGAAACCTGTAAAAGGGACAAGAAATTCAAACAGAGATTAACTGTTATTGCTGTGTACAAATATGCTGGGAAATGATAAATAAAAACTCTTGTAATTGGAAGACCCTTAAAGCCAAGTTGTTTTAAAAACATTAATAGCATGCCAGTAAGCATACACGACGACAAGCGAGCTTGGATGACTTCAGAAATATTTAGCGAATGGTTATTGAAACTAGATAAAGATATGAAATTGAGGAAGAAAACCATTGCTCTTTTAATTGACAACAGCTCTGCACATAAATTCATTCTAAAATTGCCGAGAGTAGAAGTTTACTTTCAACCAAACGCTACTGCAGCACTTCATCCTTTCGGTATGGGCATTATAAAATGCTTCAAAGGGTATCACAGATAAAAAAAAAAACGATTAGTGGATAAAATGATTTTTAATATTAATCAAAAGCACACAGTGTTTGTTTCTGTAAATGATGCATGTGAATGGGTTGCTGATAGTTGGTGGAAAATGAAGCCACAACTCATATCTAATTGTTGGAAAAAAGCTGACATCATTCAAAATGACGAAGAGTTAAAGTAATACTTTTTGCGGTTATTCTGAGGAAGAAAATACTAAAAAGTTTGAAATATCTATTCATGATTATTTAAATGTCGTTGATAAAATGCAGATCTTTCCAGAACTAACAGATGAACACATTCCTTTTAAAATAAGAAGTAATAATTCTGAAGTAGAAGAATCAGAAGATGATGATGATGTAAATGAAAAGGATGATTCCACTACAGTAATGGTAAACTTTTCTCCTGGAGAAGCAGTGTACTCAACTGATGCTCTATATAACTTAATTTCTAGCTTACCTAATGTACCAGAAGAGCATCTTTTGCATGAGATTGTTTCTGGGTAATGCAATAAATAAATAAAAAATTTCATTTCTTTTCACAGAATTCCAAATAAATAAGGATTAATTAATATTTTCTTTTATTTATACTATTTAATACATTTTACAGAAAATGTTGTGTGGTTTTAATTATTTATATATTAAAAATTTATTATTTAAACATGCAATAAACATTTACAGGCTATGGCATTGCTAGAATCCTGGTCAAGGGTACTTCACAAAAACTTTTTTTTTTTTGAAGGGGGGGGGTGTAAAAATTATTCAACACTGTAAACTTGTTATTCTCATTCCATTTAATATATAGGTATTGATTGCGTGAACGCGAGATGTTGTTGAAAGAAAGTAGAACACCCCTGGTGACGCCACTGGATATGAAGAACAACATTCCTTTCGTTCCAGTATTCATTCCATCTATAACAATATAATTCTCTTTGGAACGATATGTTATTTTGACCACTTCACTGGATTTCACTGTAACACATGGATCAATACGTCCCGAGACTAACATTGAAAACAACATTTTTTTTGCAAATTTTTTTTTTATTCATCAACATAACACCTTTTGTTAATCACCTTTTAGGGTGATACAATCGTTCCAACGCTTTTTCAAATTTTTTTTTTTTTTTTTTTTTTTCCGCAAGAAATTTTTTTTTGTTGCGAGTAAATAGCGATAAACAGCTTTCTGAATCATCGACTCGTTGCTGTTTTTGTTCCATCCAAAGCAATCGCGGCACCCACTTGGAAAAAACCTTTTTCATGCTCAATTTTTCATGAAGGATAGTAAATACACTTCCATATGATATCTGTGTCATCTCAGCAATCTCACGGAGCTTCACTTTACGATCTTTCATTATAATTTTTGTCACTTCACTCACATTTTCCGGTGTAACGGCTTCCACAGGTCTACCCGAGCGTTCCGCGTCATTTGTGTCGGTACGACCACGTTTAAACTCGGCAAACCACCGACAAATCGTTGCTTTTGATGGACAAGAGTCCGGGTAACATTTTTCAATCCATTGTTTCGCTTGCACGGTGTTTTTAGCCATTAAAAAACACTGTTTTATCAGAACACGAAACTCGGTTTTTTCCATTTTTTAAACAAACTACAAAACGACTTTACTCCAACCTCGATAACTCAGCTGTTTCTGGTCCGATCGACTTAAAATTTTGACACGTTTCAAGCAAAGGTTAGTACTCTAGAAAGACCTGGTTACTGGTTTACTACGAGCGCCATCTCTGGGTTAGTCTCGGGAGTTATTGATCCATGTGTTATATGTACCACTGGGATTTCACTATATATGTGTGTGTGTGCGTTTAAATGAAACTGTTTACATAGCAAATAAAAATTACTTAAATATTGTAAATATTATTAAAATTTGTTGAAGAAGACAAAGAAAGTCAAATGTAGTAACATAATTAAAATACCATTTTTGAGGTAGAAAATTTCACCCTTAGAGGTCTGAAAATGATGAAAATTAACAAATTTTGTTTTTATTTTTTTTTCTTTATCATCCACCTTCGTGCGCTATTAAAAAAAGATTATATTTTGCTTGTATGGATCGATTAGACCCAGTTGATTAGTTTTATTTTTTTACATAACTTTAACTTTTACTAATATTTTACATTTAATAAATACTTCTACATAATTTAATTTAATTTTTTTCGTATCTTTTATTACTCCTTTTCCATAACTTTTTTTTGCCTTTCTACCTTTTTAACCATTCAATCTCTTGTTTGTATAAACAAATTGAGGTATCTAAAATCTCAAGAAGTAATAGAATTTTTTTTATTGCAAATTTTTTTTGTGATTTACATCCATTATTCTTGATACATAATAAATACAGTACACATTTATATGTTCTTGACAAAGAAAAAAATAATCTTGAAGGACACATTGTTTGCGTTTTCTGATCTCTCTTTACCGCATCCTTTACATCTTCCTATTTTTTTTAGAAGTTCTTATATTTTCTGATTTTTCACCTGCTGCAACAGCCTATTTCTTCTTTATTTTCATTGGAATATTTTTTTCATCCTAATATATTTCTGAAGTTTAGTCAGCTGTTTTCCGAATTCCTTTAAAAAAAAGGCATCTTTTGCATATCCTATGTTGTTTGTAAGAAGGATTTACATACATAAAAACAACTTTCACATTTATAGAAACCAGGTCAGTTAAATTGTACAATAAATATTCAGATCATCTCCAAGATCCTCTTTGCATGTATACGTGGCAGCTAATTTATCACCAGTACCATCTTTACTTTAGTTTCGTTATAACACATGAAGTTATATCGATTGTACAGATATAGAGTTTATGGATTATCCATTTTTATTCTTTTTTGTTCCACGTAAAACATGAGTTATATCTGATTTTCAATCAGATTCTGAAGGAAATTATTTTTCTCTCAAATGGCACTTATCGAGCATTATTTCCACTGCAGACCATCCAAATTTCTGATTTTTTTTTTTTTGTGTGTGTGCATATTAGTGATATGAAACGATTAGAAATCGTGGGTAGTTTTCTCAAGAAAAATCAATTCTACAAATCTAAAAAAATTATAAATTAGAATAATTTATTGATTTGAGGAGAAAACATGAAATAAAAGATGTCTGAATTAAAATCTACGGGAGTTATCCCAAAATGAACTATGCAAATGAATCGAGAAGACCCATTCAGGGTATGAGTGTTTAATGAATTTTTTGAGAGAAGTCACTTAAACAGGATTTTTGATGAAGGAAATTTTTTTGCAGTTAGTTGCACAGGATATGTTTGTTTCTTTACCTCCTCGTAATTGCATCAATAAGATATATATCTATATAGGATAACCCAAATTAAAACTTGTACTGTGATAACAATTTTGAAATTTTAAGCATAAATTAAAGACCTTTATCTAAAAATTTATAATAAACAATAAAAATGAATGAGCACATTTTTTTTTAAAAAAAAGCAAATAAAACACACACATATATATACACGGGGGTGGGCTGACAGATTTTCGACCTAACGAAGATACAAGATATCTTTTTCTTTTGATTTATTTTTCTACATAGTGTCCTTGTAAGTCTACATACTTCTCTCAGCGATGCTCCTATCTCTTTAACCTGTCCAAATAGTCCTAGGCGTCTTTCTCCTCAAAATAATTGTTTACAAAGGGGATGACCTCTTCATTTGGAGAAAATCTCTGTCCTTCGTGGGCAATTTTTAGATCAGGGAAGAAAAAGAAGTCGCTTGGTCCTAGATCTTGTGAGTAAGGAGGGTGATCAAGCAGTTCAAATTCTAACTCGAGGATTTTCACCGTGGCAATCGCTGAGATGTGAGACAGCGCTAAGTCCTGGTGAAACAGAATCCCCCTTCCTTAATATGTGGTCGTTTTCCCGCAATTTCTGCCTTCAGCTTGTCACGAAATGATGCTTAGTATGTTCCTGTAATATTTTCACCTGTTTGAAGATAATCGATTAAGATAAGTCTACGACTATCCCAAAAAACAGTCATCACTTACCCTGCAGAAAAAACAGTTTTTCCTTTTTTTGGAGCCAATTCCCCCTTCGCAGTCCATTGTTTTGACTGTATGCTTGTTTCGGGCGTGTAATGGTGTGTCCAAGTTTCATCTGCAGTAATTAATCGGCACAAAAACTCCGATTTATTGTGCCTAAATTGTGTCAACAGAGCATTAGAAATGTTCATTCGAGCATGTTTTTGGTCTAATGTGAGTAAACGCAGCGCTCAACGCATGGACAACTTTCTCATGCCTAAATCTTGATTCAATATGTGACAAACACATTCTTTGGACATATTCATAACCTCTGCTATCTCTCTCACTTTAATTCAACGGTCGATTAGCACCATTTGGTGAACTTTAGCGATGTTATCTTCAGTAGTTGAAGTTACGTCCCGAACGTTTATCTTCTCTCAAGCTAGTACTGACACATTTAAATTCAGTTGTCCAAAATTTCACGGTGGTAAATGATGGGGCAGAGCCCCCGTGCTCAGCATCCAACTTATCTTTGATTTTCGAAGGTGTATTGCTTTTCAAAAAATATTTAATGACACCTCTATATTCGATTTTTTCCATTTCCACAAAAACACTCACATCGACTCGTTTTAGTGAGTAATTGTCCAAAGATGCGTAACACATTTTCTAGCTTTTATTTACGAGTGCGTCCATTTCACGTTAAGGTCGTAAATTTTTCAAACCACCCTCGCATATATAAATAATTTAAAAATTTGGTCTAACATAAATAAAAACAAATCCGAATGCATGGATGAAATGAACTCCAGGACCACAGTAACGGTCTCTTTTCGTGATGTTATTGGGATGAAACCGTGTCCCGACCTCTCTCGAAATCAACTGGCGTTGAGATTCGCTTATGGGACTGAAACAACTCACTTCCGTAAAGAGGACGCGACTTTATTGACAAAATGTCCAGTTTTTGTGCTCCTTACACCATTCTAAATATGTGCCACCGATGGTCAACTTTCAAAGGGATTTAGCATTCAGGACGGCTGGAGAATAGGCCACCTTTGGGAAGGCGTCTGGCCACAGTAAACCGCGACACTTGTCGCCCTATTGCTGTACACAATTGCTGAGCAATGGCGCTTGCTGACTGGTATCGGACTCTTTTCGCCTGCAGGACGATATATCGGTCATTCACTGCAGTTGTTTTCCTGGAGCGGTCACTACCGACCTTTCTAAAAGCTGTACCTATGGTTTGGAAGGCTTTCCAAAGCGCGCGAAACGACACTTTTATTGATTTTGAACTCTTCAGCTACACTGGTCAAACTGCCTCTAAACCCTCCTTCAGGTTTCCAATCATTCATCCGCGTGTGAAATCTTCCAAGTGATTTCTCTTAGCCATATTTCACGAAAGAACTCATTTGCACTTGCCACGAATGTCTTTAATTGCGCCCCCGTTCTTCCTTTTATTGTAGTCTTGAGCTGCGAGCGCAGACCGTATGCGTTTTGCGTACACTCACGTCGCCTATGACGTTTTATTCCTAACATTTGTATGCGAATCACTTTTCTTCTGAATTGTGTGTTCATCGTACTGATCGCAATTACTCCTTTTCAGCAATTTCATGACTATCTTCTTAAAATTTACATAGTTGCTTAAGTTTTGCTCACCGAAGTGTATATATAAACAGGTTGAAGTTGCATGACTCAAGATACGGCGAATAAGGCGGATAGTCTAACATTGGGATGCTGTACATGGCAAAAAACTTCTTGGCAGACAATGCAGAATGAACTGGCGCATTGCCTTAGTGGAACAATTTGCGATCTGGATTCTCTGTCAATTCCTACAGTTTCAACAATCGCGCGAATACTTAATTGATGATCAGATTGAACCAGATTACCGATTTTCCGACATTGTCACCCGTTATTGACGTAGAAAGGGTGACTTGGCGTGAATTACCTTCAACGTCTTCTCGGCCTCCTTGAAAATGCTGTACCACTTAAAAACGTGCACACGCGTTGATCATTCATTGTCATACACTTCTTTCAATAAATTATAAGTTTCAGTAGTGGTTTTTCAAGTTTCATATGAAATTTCCTAACCAATTCGTTGCTCTCTTATCCGTTTTTCTGGTAGATTAGTAGCACAAGAGAACAAAAACATATGCTTTCTCATTAAATGCTAATTTGAAGTTATTTCTATATTTTTTTCTTCTTTATCCCCCCCATTGAGATTCAAGAGGTTATTCGTTAAAAACCATTGGGTTTTAACACTAATTGCTGGCCAGGCGATTTATGTTACATCATCTTGTCGATGATATTTGTGATTCCTTTTGGATTAAATACAGTTGTTATTTTAATTAAACACTGTGATTACGTAATTGATGTTTGATGAACTTAATAGATTTATGGCTTTGTCCCCACTGTGATGAAGCAGCGGGCAGAGTTGCGTCTTACGCGGCAAGCTTCAAATGTAGGAATGAGGGGAGCCGTGGGAGTTAGAGGGGAGCCGAAAGCCTTTATACTTTGGAAAAGAAGATTCTCTCTCATTTTTACTGATTCAGCAGCTAATTGGGACCCAAGAAGCTAACAGGTAATCAATGCGTGATTCAAAATGAGTGATGCTAAGAGTATTTAATTTTAAAAAGAATTATACACACTATAATAATAATAAAAAAAAATTTAAAAAAAAAAAACCGACGCACCAAAAAGGAGTTGCCCGATTGTAAAAAAATTTCGTATGCAAAGAAATTTGGACCGAACTTGCAAATGATTAAAATTTGCTATCCAATGATTGAATAGCAAGAGCTACAGCTCATCGGAACCGCGCACTCAGCAGGTGTGTATAAGAAGCTCTTGTATATCTCCAGTGAGAATACAACGTATGTATATTCAGAGACGTTTGGGAAAAAAAAATAATTTCGTTACATTTTCAATGAACTCAGTTGATTCCAATGATAAAGTTGATCTAATAGAAACTAACAATGAATCAAAAATGCATAGGATAAGACTTATGAAATTGGTTTTATGTGCAATAAGCTGTATTGAAAACACGAATAAATGCTTAGTAAGAATCCATTTTTAAAGATAATAAATTACAACAAAGCTTATTAGATGTCATTGCACGAATTAGCTTCCAAAACTAAAATTATCCTTCTGTATTGCAGAGACATTCTCATTTCGCCCGTGACTAGAATAAATGTTCTTTAATATATTTACTCACTTAAAGCTTCCTCACGTAGAGTTAGCTAATCACATTGACGTAATAAGCGTGCCAACCGGCATTAAAGGAAGAAGAAAAAAAAGTAGACGCGTTTACAAAATACCTTGAGGATTTAAACTCGTCTGGCGTAGCATTTATTTAAAATGATTTGGTGTCAGATCAGCGGGAAAATAGTTCTAAATTTTTATTTGTATGCTTTCGCAATCAGGTGTAAAACTTGTTTGGAGATTTAACTTTCTTATAGATTCTTTTCAAATTTATTTTTAACGATATTTTTGCGTTTTCTAGAAGATGCCACATTTTTTTGTAACATTTTTCCAAACTTTTTCGGTTGAAAAATTGCGCATTTTAAATGAATTTTTTCAACGTAATTTTGTTTTTGAAATCGGTTAAAAAATAACGGAGCCACTTTAACTGTTGTTCTAGCCAAAATTTATAATCATAAAGGGAAGAGCTTGTATATGTGTGAGGACGGTGAAACGCTAAGAGGGAACGTTCCAGAAGCATGAAATTTTGTATTTTGAAACTATGGATCATGATTGATGTGCATCACGAAGAGGTATTTTTGCGATATTGTTTCATATTTCTTAAAATTCGATGCTGAAGTGACCTATAAGCAAGAATTTATCTCGTGCATAAGTCTCGAATATATTAAGTAACGACGTCATGGTCTGCTTCTTACAATTTATACATAATAGAGTTTTTCGGAGATCGTTACATTTACTCATTGTTTATACTTTGTAACAAAATTGTGGTTCTTTTCCTAATGAATCATTACAAAAGAAGTATTCTTTCAAAAAGTAAATTTCAGCCTTGGCAGTTTCCGTGCTCTGTTTACCTTTCGTCAAACGCTGGTGTTTATTCAACGTGAAACTAAAGCTGGTAAGATTATTGCAAGAGCAAACATGAGAATTCATGGATGATATTAGAAAAAATATAATCCCAAGGAAGTCCTTTTACAAGTTGTGATCTGAATCGGTAGAGCTGAAAATTTCTACACTTTTTTTATCTGAATTGAAAGACAATAATTTTTTTTTTATCAAAAAGCTCTTCAAATTGCTTATTAATATTTTTGCATGTGCCCATTAAGCTATAATTTTATTAGCGGATATTTTGTATCGTCTAATTATCATTTAAAGAAAATTTATTGGTGATAGTTGGCACTGCTTAAAGGCTATCCTTTCACCACAAAATGAAACTGTAAAATTAATAAATTTTTGGATATGCTGTCTTGCACCGTGATGGATATTAAAAATATATTAAAATTTTAAAAGAAAAAATTATTTTTAAAAAATGCAAAATGTTTTATGCATGTTGCCTGGATTGCTGAGTTTTTAAATACACCCGTTTGAAAAATGGGTGCTTCATCTAGCAAAATATAAGATACACTATTAAATAATCATATAAAGGCATCTCAAAAACCCCAATGTGTGTAATCTATATATCCACCCTTTGAAATAGGGATCTCAAATTTTTTACAGCAAAGGGTCAAACAGAGCTTGGCTACTATTCATTCATTCATTATTTAACGAACCAAAGCATAAACTTTAAAAAAAAAATGGTTTTTCTAATCTGCTGAATTTTTTCAATTTACGTAAAAAAACTTTTCATCATAATTTAAATCTAAGTTAACAGCAATTTTCATTTTTGAATCTTAAAACGCAAAAAATTATTATTATTATCATTATATATATATATATATATATATATATATATATATATATATATATATATATATATATATATATACATATATATACACATATATACTGCTCAAAACAATTAAGGAATTTTGTGAGTTCTGTATATGAAACAACTATATAAACGAAAACTTTTTTTTTAACAGAACTGAAAAAGAAGATATTCAAAAGAGAATTTATAACGTTTACAAAAGTAGGAATATGCAAATTTTTTTCTGAGATGTAGAAAACTATGCATTTTAGATTAGGAGTGAATAGCGACCTGTGGTATTCCTTCGGAACGAGAAGATAAAAAACAATTGATACGTGTTGAATATTTTGTAACAGTGAATGCTATGTCTCAGCAACATGACTTAGATGAATAGGTAGCTTGGAGGGCTATCGATCGATTAGAGGCGGGTCAAACACAATCCGTTGTAGTTAGCTCAAGCGTTAGGAGTTTCTCAAAATGTGATTTCCAGACTATAAACAGCATTATGAATGCCACTTTATTGCAACAGCACCTTCAGAGCGCTTCTGGTACCAGAGTTTCGACTCAAGCTATTCGAAACCGACTCCGGAATGTGGATTTATATGTTCGCAGACCTATGGTTTGTGTTTCGTTATTAGTGGCCCGCCTTGCTGCCCGCAGTTGGTGGGCTCAGGAACATCTTAAATGGGGAACGAGCAATGTACTCTTCACGGACGAATCCCATTTTAGTGTACAACCTGACAATAGGCGGATTCTCATATGGAGAGAACTTGGAACTCGGAATAATCTTGCATTTGTGCATGAAAGTGTCCGATTTGGTCAAGACGGAGTGATGGTCTGATTCGGTATTTGTATCAATGGCCTCACCGACCTGTCTATTATCAGAAACGGAGCACTAATGACTCAGTGATATAGGGATGAGGTCTTCAGACCTGTTGTGGTCCTTTTACCTGCCGCAATCGGGGATGAATTCATTCTCATGGATGATAACGCCAACAGCTGGTGGACAATTTCCTTTGTGACGAAGGAATTCTTCGAATGGATTGGCCAGCCCTTTTCCTCAGATATCAGCCCAATAGATCACATTTGGGACGTTCTGAGGAGAAGGGTTGCAAGTCGCTTATCACCTCCAGAAACAATACAAAAGTTGGAAAACTCTCTTCTATTGGAGTGGGAAAAAATATCCCAGACCCTTATTGATAACCTCATTGCATCGATGATTCGTTAGGTGTGCAACATTACTTTCGGTAAGGGGAAATCATACTCCTAATTAAAATTCATTTCAATCCAAGAAATCACCTTTTTTTCTTTGTATAGTACGCACGAATTTGTGCATTTTTTTAAATTTTAACGCTAAATATAACCAGTAAATTTTAATTATTCCCCTTTCTCATACCTTACATCATCTACACATAATAAATTAGTCACCTAAAGATTTCCTCAACCGCAGTTTATGTCCAAAATCATAATATTCTCTACTTGTTTTGAGTTGTATATATATATATATATATATATATATATATATATATATACAGACAGAGAGACACACTCACACACACACACACACACACACACACATATATATATATATGTGTGTGTGTGTGTGTGTAATTAAATCATATTTTTCTTTTAAGAAAACTATTAAAACTGCATTATTCTACCCAATAAAAATAAAGATTTATACCCAGATTTCAATCCTGAGACTCGATGTCTTATCCTTTGGACTAAAAAGTCAATATCTGTGTTTTCGTTTCTTGATGTGGAATGATTAAGAATTACACTTAATCTTGAATCTTTTATCCATGAGCTGAACACTTATTTATCCAGACCCATAATTTTAAATTATTGCTCATTTATTTAAATACTTTTAAAGCTTTTTGCAATAAATTTTGGATCTTAGGTATTAGGCCACAATTTTAAGAAAGTTGGTTTGTTAATTTCATTATTCTTACTTTTTAGCTCAATATATCATTGAAGCTCAGTAAATTCCATATCTAATTTTTCGCCAACATTTTCAGAATGAATTGGAAAAAATCAACTGAATAACAATACATTTTCGGTTTTTTTTTTTTTTTTTTTTTGAAGTTAGACTCTTTTTTTTTTAACATTTAGTTTTTGAATGTTAAAACTTACTTCTTCTTCATCTTTTACTGCATGAGTAATTAAATAATTTAATGATCACAAAATCTACATTTATGAAAATGATATTAAAACTGTACATTTTCTTATACATGGAAATTAACGATGTTTAAAACGTGCAAACTACGTCATTTGGTCGAAAACCTGTAGTTCTTGAAGAAAAAACAAAAAGAAAAATTACAGAAAACTAATCTATGAAATGTTAAAGGAAATTTACAAAAAGTTTTACAATATATATATATATATATATATATATATATATATATATATATATATATATATATATAACAGATCAATTGAAAAGTCACCGGCCTGACACATAGATGGCACTACCAGAATTAAATCCATATGTTTTTTAGTTAGCCCTAACCCTCAAAAGATGCGTCTATAAATTTGACAGCTGTCGGACCATTAGTTTGTGAATTATAGCATTTTGAGCGAAGCAACTTTTGTTATTGTGAAAAAAACGGATAAAAAGGAATTTCGCGTGTTGAAAAAATATTGCTTTTTGAAGGGAAAAAATACATTTGAAGCAAAAACTTGGCTTGATGCCGAGTTTCCGGACACTGCCCCAAGAAAATCAACCATCAAGGATTAGTATGCTAAGTTTAGACGTGGTGAAATGAGCACCGAAGACGGTGGACGCCCAAAAGAGGTTGTTACCGACGAAAGCATTAAAAAAATCCACAAAATGATTTTGAATGACCGTCAATTGAAATTGAATGAAATAGCAGACACTCTAAAGATATCAACTGAACGTGTACATCATATCATTCACGAATATTTGGGTATGAGAAAGCTCTTGGCAAAGTGGGTGCCGCGCGAGCTCACTTTTGACCCAAAACAACGACGAGTTGATGATTCGGAACAGTGTTTGAAGATGATCAAGCGTAATAAACCGAGTTTTTGCGTCGATATGTGACAATGGATGAAACATGGCTCCATCATTTCACTCCGAAGTCCAATCGACAGTCATCCGAGTGGACTGCACACGATGAACCCGCTCCAAAGCGTGGGAAAACGCAACAGTCGGCTGGCAAGGTTATGGCGTCTGTACTTTGGGATGCGCATGGAATAATTTTCATTGACTACCTTGAAAAAGGAAGGGCCATCAGCAGCGACTATTACATAGCGTTATTAGACCGTTTGAAGGACGTAATCGCCGAAAAACGGCCGCATTTGAAAAAAAAGAAAGTGCTGCTTCACCAAGACAATGCACCGTGTCACAAGTCAGTGAAAACGATGGCAAAAATCCATGAATTGGGCTTCAAATTGTTTCCTCATCTACCGTGCTCCAGCGACTATTTCCAGTTCTCAGATCTCAAAAGAATGCTCGATGGGAAGAAATTTTTGTCGAATGAAGAGGTGATCGCCGAAACTGAGGCCTATTTTGAAACAAAGGACAAATCGTATTACAAAAATAGTATCGAAAAGTTGGAGGATCGCTATAATCAGTGTATCACCCTTGAAGGGAATTATGTTGAATAAAAAAAACTAATTTTGCCAAAAAAATGTGTTTTACTATGGTAGGCTGGGAACTTTTCTATTGACCTGTTATATATATATATATATATATATATATATATATATTATTTCTATCGTCTCTCTCTTCTCAGTCCCTATCGAATAAACATTTTTTAGGGAATAGACTATCTTAATTCAAGGTTGAGTTCGAATTGAATGGTTAAAACCAATAGAATTATCCCCGGACTGTTCAGAGCAGAGGTTCCCAATCTTTTTTATTCCGTGGCTCGGTTTCTTTCAAAGAATCTCCGACTAAGAATCCATTAACCTATCCCCCATACAATTGTTTCACCCTTTACATATTCCGAAAACTTCTCTAAAAAAGAGAAGGTGAATTAAATTAAATGATCTATTGTCCATTGTATTCAGAAACTTTTATTTTTTTTTAATTTTATTTTTGAATTAAGCAAGAAAATTAATATAAAGTTTGGAGAAGAGTAAAATAAAAGTGATTTTTGGGACTGTATTGGACCACAAAATTTTGAAAAATTAGTCTCAAAAGAGGATCCAAGAAAACATCTTAAAAATAGAGATGCCTTTAATTTACATCTATATTTATTTTTTATGTAAGTGTGCAAAAAAGAAGAAGAAGAAAACTGACCAATAAGCTCTACATTACGGCGTTTTTAGGACTGTAGTCCCTTTTTAAATGCGGCTGGGAGGAGGACTAGGCGATCCTACCAACGGAAGCAACCCCTCTTTTATCGAAGATTTTATTGATTGGGTGGTCGGCATCACAACTGACCATCTTAATAAAAACCTCTACATAATTTTTAGAATTCCATTGTTCATTTTTTGTCTGTGTGGCTGCCATAACCATTTCCTTTCGCGTATCCCTTAACATCCTCTCGCGCACCCCAAGGGTACGCGAACCATTCATTAAGAACTGATGATCTGACCAGTTATTTATATGACAGGTGTAATAACAGGTACTGCAAATGCTATTGTTGGTAAATTTAATCTTTAGATCTCAGACCATACTGCTTATATGCCATACCCTTAAGGCCATTATTTTTTTAAAGCTTTATTTTTCATTTGATTCATCATAGATATATTTTGCTTCCTTTTCGAAACTTATACTCCCAAATATTTTATAGAGGATTGTCTTGAGAGGGTATGCTCAGCCAACATAATACTAGGAAATGTTTGAGTTCTTTTATTTAAAAATGTTTTTGTACTTTGGTCAGGGTTTAGAGTAAATTTCTGATATTCGCACTATTTGTGATTATGTCCAAAGTATATTGCTATTTTTTGTGAATAGTATCGAGGGACTGATGGATCAATAAATAAAAAAAAAAAGAAATCAGAATATATTAAGAATTTGACTCTTGTTTCTAATGTTTATAAGAAACCGTATACATTGATTGTAAATAATGCAGGAGAGAGAACATTACCTTGAGATATTCCCTTCAAAACTATTCTCTTCGATGAAAGACAACATATCCACCAGATTTGAAATGATCTGTCTGAGAGAAAAATGTATATCCAATGTGTTATTTTTTGTGTGATACCATTTATATGTAAGACTACATAAATACACTGAATCGTAAGCGCTCTTGATGTCTAAACTAATTTCCACGAATTCGAAAAGCGCCAACAATAGCTTTGAGTATAAGACATGTAGCAGTTCTACTATCTTTAAATGGAACAAATCATAAAAATGTGAATGAAGTTTTCGTTCTATAATCAGAAAATAAGAGATGCGCCCTGGTAAAATTCTTTCGAACGTCTTAGAGAAAACCGAAGTTAAAGCTATTGGTCTATATTATGATACTTTAGTTTTATCTTTGTAGGGTTTTGGGATCGTATTGCATTTTTCCAAGACTGAGATACTCATGAATTCCCAATTAAGTGCTGAAATTGAAAACGATGGTACGTTGACAACAGTACGTTTCTCAAATTTTTGAGGAAAGTGTCTATAATTTGATTTACACCTGGAGTCATATTTTTAGAAAATTTTATATCCCTATTTGATTCAGACATGGGGAATTGCTTATTAAATAGGTTGCTATTTTTACTGAGAAAATCCAAATGTAGCGGTTTATAGGGAGTATTATCAGATGCGAAAAAACCGGCACAAATATTGACCTGAATTTGAGGTTTGGATGATTTATCTATTAAACTTGAAGAATATTTTAATTTGATTCAGGAATTTTATGAGTGAGGAATTTCTTAAGGATGTTATAGAAGGTTTTTGGATTAGATACACATTGTTACATATTGCATCCCAGTACATTCTCTTTACCTTTTTAATGTTTGTTTGCATATCGCTTTTATTAAATTCATAGATGGTGGAAAATATCATTAATGGCCTTTTTTGGAAGAAAAAAAACTTTTTGAGTCTGAAAATGTTGTTACAGGTGCTGTTCCACTACGGTCGAAAGGATCTGTTTGCTCATGGTAGAAACAATTCTAATGAATTTACTTGTACTTCTTTGCGTGGGAACAGTAGCATTAAGGGTAACAAAATTTGAATCCGTTATTCAATCAACAAAATCATTTCTATATTTAGAAGAATGACCTTATCCCTGCATCGGATGATGGAGGTTAAAGTCTCCCAAAATGAAAGCTGAATCTGTTAATGATTCGGAAAAAGATTTTATTAATGTGAAGTTTAGTACCCTTGGAAGGTAGATTTCAATCATATAGGAAGAAATATTTCTAACGTCTATTTTAACTACAAGTATTTCTATTTCTTGGGTTTGCGCTATATGTGAATGGATTTGTCGGATATAGATATTCTTTGGTACAGCTGTTAGTTGTCTTGTTCTGGTTTTGTTTATTTTAATACAAAAATAGCTTTATTGTGAAATTTTTATATGTCCTCGCAAGTCAGGGAAATTTGCAAACACAACCAAAAATCTTCTTGGGAAAAGGCAGGAATATTAGGAATAACCAGGTCATAGTACAGGTAATAATCGTTCATATTGGAGATCCGACTTAATAGATAGATCAATTTCTGGAACCAAACCGATACGACGAAGGTGTCCTTGTAGATAGTCTTGCTCCATCGTAAGGCGGAAACTACGACATCTTCAGCGCTTTCGAAGTGTTGCATAAATGTATGAACATTGTTCCTATTGATTTTTAAAAAAAACATCCCCAATAGGATAGTCATTTACATTTCTAATACGGTTTGAAAGGAATTTAGCATTTTTTTCATATTTTTGATCCAACAGTTCTGAGCATGAGTTTTTAATACTGCGGAATAATTTTCAGTATTAGTATCTTGAAATTGTCGTCCCTCTCTTCCGGTAATATTAAGTGTTGTTTGCTCTTTAATTCCAATATCTGTTTCACTTTAATCAATATAGGATATTATAAAGAGTTAGTCGAATGACTTCTTTCAGAATTGATACAATTTTTATTATCAGTGCATTCACCTGAATGAGATATGATGCAGATTAAACAAGTTGGAGGTTTTTAGCAAAATTGAAATAATTGTATAAACCTAAAGCATTTAATGCATTGTTTGAGTTTTCTTATGAAAAGCTGAACTTTTTGATTTATGAACTAAAGCTTAATGTTTCCTGATACTAGCACTAGAGAAATAGTTACAAACACTAATGAAATTTCTGGACATCTTCTTGATCTTATAAAATGATGAATTGTAACTATTTCTGTATCATTTGTCTCTTGAAATGTATGAAATATATCTTCTAGAGACACACTTTTAGAAATTTCATGGAAGAGGAATAGAGAAATGATTCTCTCCCATGTGGCTCTATCTGGCAGATTCATTAAATTTTCTAAGATAATATTTGTGCATTACATACAGGATCTGCGTGGTAGTAATTCTTACTTTACCATTTCTAGAAAAGTACAATCGCATATTTAGGATGTTAATAAGTCTTAGAATTTTGCTTTTAACTTCATTGCATTAAGTTGTAGATGAGACTAAGAAACATAGGAATTCTTTTGATTATGCTTTCCAAAAAATATTTATCTCAGTTATTTTCTTTGCCCTACTCGCAATATAAGTTTCTTATTGCTCAGTGACGTATTAAAGTATTTTGTACTTTCAGCCTTCATCATGGCCTCCACTGGGGACAACAATCGTTCATCTATATCAAATACCAGAAACTACGAATGACCCAACTTCGATCGAATAGTTATATTTAAAAAAAATGAAAGATTATTCTAATAAATACTGAATAATAATAATAAAAGAAAGTTGATACATCAATCTGGGTAGGCAAAAGAAAAAAGAAGGAAATTAACTCAAACTTTTAAATAGACGAAAATTCTTGTATATCTCCTCAGAAATCAGTCTCCAACCACAATTTAAACTACTTTACTAACATCTACCGGCTTTTCGTTATCCTATGTCCCTTCTCTCGAACACGGATATATGCATTTCTAAATGGTTTATGCATGGATTGACTGATTATTTATTTAAAGTCATACTTAGATGCAAAACGAAGACTGACGTGCCGACGGACCTCGTAATTTTGAGTCTCGGTCAAATGTTGAGAACGACATCTGAGAGAGAACTTTATTCTCAAAACTTTCACATCATACCAAAAAGAGAACCTGAAGCCTTGATGAATCTAACGTGTAACAACATCGAGAAAATTTGGAGAGCGGGTACCAGTGCAGATATCGTCCTTGTCACTTGACCAAGACACAGAATTATAAAATCCGTTTTCAATATTCCTCACGTTGCTTCTAAGTGAAACTTTAATTAATAATCAATAAATTCCTTTTTACTTTCGTCGTCGACGTTCTTTACAATCACCTTCTTTGAACTCCTGTTTACATGAAAAATGTGTAGTATAATTGCATAAATAAAAAAAAAATTAAATTTAAGTATGACAGAAACCGTTCTATTGGGAGGTAAAAATGTGAACTGAATGATGTGCGAGACTCAGGTATCAGAATCGATGGGTAACTGTGACATTGCTGTGACTCCTATCTCGAAATCCTGTTGTTAACTGTGGGCAAAAAATCGACTAAACAACGACAAGGATCTAAAAAACTCGTGTGTCTTAAGGCTTGAGATGCTAGTTATAAAACTCGTACTTAAAAGTACTACTGCCCACGTATATGCTACATATATAAGCAACACAATTCACTGCCTCTATCTGAATTGTATTTCAGTTGTTGGGTCTTTTCATTGGTTTTCTTCTTCACAGAGAATGTCTGAATTTATGATTAATATAATTAATTTATTGGTCTTATAGCATATATGTATTTGAATTGTTACGTTGTTTATATTAAAATAATTAAATAATTAATTTTATGTTTATTATATATATATATATATATAGGATTTTCCAGTTAATTATCAAATAACTTATTGTACTTTCCAATGTACTGCAAAACCAGTCCTACAGTTTCTCGATAGATGGCACCACGAATCAGTGTCATGTGATAGCTCATGCAGCGCCACCTATTACTGAACAAAACTGGGCGACATTTTGTTCTCACTCTCTTCTCCCGATTAAGTGAACTCCGAACGCCAGAGCGCGTTCCACGCCCATCGCCGATATGGGATAAAATTAATTAAACTGCCATCTATCTGTCTCAGAAGAACTGTTTACTCATAATAGAGATAACCTGTATATAGATTAATGTGTATATATTTTCCCGTCCTCTCTCCATTTAATAAACGAAGTAAAACAAGTTGAGCCTCATCATTGAATTCCTACGAAATCATCAGAGAATCCGGTAACGGAATTACTCCCTTAGACAAACCAGCCCTTAGCGTAAAAACAAACCAGTGTAGATTCGGGATATACAATCTCATCACCCCCGTTCTAAACATAAATATAATCAATTTAGCATCTTCCTTTTTATTACAATTCCTTCACCAGAAACCTTTTCTTCTACATTTAAATATCCTGATTTCCACTTCGACGTATAGCTCGTGTTATAATACATCAATAACCTCATTTAACTGCTGACTAAATAAAATTATTTCAGGGAACTCCCGTTATCTACACTGGTACAAAAGCAGTCTGTATGATCTAACGCTCTCTTCTTCTCTGCTAACAATTTCTGGGTAAATCTTGGATACTAACTTGATATTTTCTGTTATGGCTTGGAAGTATAATTAAATACAAATTCCAGAATTATTAAATAAAATCAATTATTCATTTCTCTGAAAGACTGCATTCTTTTGCTGCATATAAACATCAAATGCAGCATAACATTGTAATACACACACACACACATATATATATATATATATAGACACTCTATAACGAAAAAACGATGCACCAAGAAGGAGTTGTCCAATGGAGACAAAAATTGGCGGAGAGGAAAATTATGTACAGAATAGAAAATGATTAAAATTTCAGAAAAATTGAATGATTTATATCAAAGTTACTTAATTACAAAGTAATGAGCTCAATGAGGTGTTGACCCACCTCCTGCCTGGATGCAAGCTGCCACACGACGTGGCATAGAGTGATAAAGCTCTCTGATGGTCTCCAGCGGTATTTCTTGCCAAATTTGCTCCAATTGTCGGGCGAGGTCAGGTTCGATTAGAGAGAGACCTGACTGGCCTAGAAAGTATTTGACAAGTTGAAAGGCAGTTCATAGCAACACGTGCCGTATGTGGTCTGGCATTATGTTGCTGAAAAATAAGGTCTGGGTACTGCAAAAAGAATGGTAGCAAAACAGGTCTCAGAATGTCATCGATGTACCGCTGTGCCTTAAGTGTGCCTCTAAAGGGGCTATCAAGGGAAATGGCATTGTCGTATCATTACAATGATACGACCTCTTTCAAACTCTAACAGTTGCTCGTAATGAGCTCGAATTCTGAAGCGAGGCAGTTTTTCAGTCGTTGAAAGGTATCCCAAATCGCAATGCAACAGAAAATTTGACCATCCGATTGAAAATCACTTCTTACATACACCTGCTGAGTGTGCAGTTACGATGTGCTGTAGCTCCAGCTATTCATTCATTGGACATTAAATTTTAATCATTTGCATGTTCGGTCTGTCTTTGCATACAACATTTCATTACAATCGGGCAACTCCTTCTTGGTGCATCTTTTTTTTTTTTGTTATAGAGTGCACATATATATATATATATATATATGAAATGTAGATATTAAATTACGAGACTAACGCCAATACAGAAGAAATATACATGCGCCAAACATCAGCGACAGACAGAAGTTTAGCTAGAAGCCTTCTCTTGCGAAAATAGTATCTCTTGCTTCTATTAACAAATCCGTATAGTCGAAGTCTTCATTAGCATTAGAATTATTTTTTGTATCGACAGAAAAATTATATGTGTGGCAACAGAGCAACGAATTGTAAAATTTCACAGGAAACTTGGAAAACCCGCTATTAAAACTTTTCATTTATTGTAAGAAATGTATGTCAATGAATGTTTATCATGTGCACGTGTTTTTGAGTGCATATGATAAACATTCGGTATCTTTCATTGATGACATTCTTTGATAAACATTCATTCATGATAAACAATCATTTAATTTTGGCTTTCGCATACGAGTGGTTTAAGCGTTTTCAAGATGGATGATGATTCACATCCGGGTCGCCCTTCCACATCAAAAACGAATGACAATATCGAAAATATCGGTAATCTGGTTCGATCTGACCGTCAGTTAAATATTCGTGCTATTACTTAGACTAGGAATTGACAAAGAATCCGTAATCCAAATTTTCATAACAGTTTTAACGTGCAAAAAGTGTGTGCCAAAATGATGCCTTAAATTCTCACACTTGAACAACAAGAAGCTCTCAAAAATGTTTATACTGACACTTTGAATGCCATTGAAAATGAACCAAACTTATTGTACAGGATAATAACGTGTGATGAATCGTAATTTTTAATTTATGAGACTGAAACAAAGCTCCAATCCATGCAGTGAAAGAGCCCATCTCCACCTAGAGCCTAAAAGGATCGGACAAGCAAATCAAACTTCAAAGCAATGGTGATTTTTTTCCCCCGATATTCATAGGATAGTGTACCTTCATAGAGTTCTTGAAGGTCAAGTTGTTAATCATCGTTTCTATCTTCACGTTCTTGCTAAACTCCGTGAAAGAATAAGGAAAAAGCGATAGGAATATTGAAAGGACAAGTCATGGGGTTCTCCGCCAAAACAATGTGCCGGCCAATTCAGCCTTGTCTGTCAAAAGGTTTCTAGCCAAATACGGCATCCCAGTGTTAGACCATCCGTCTTATTCACCGGTTATCGCGCCATGCGATTTCTATCTGTTTCCTAAGGTGAAATCTGCATTAAAAGGAACGAGATTTAAGTCCGATGAAGTTGTGAAAAAAAAAAAAAAAAAAACGGCACGCGTACTGAAAACTTCCATCACTGTTTCGAACAATTTCGAACTTCCATCACTGTTTCGCTTAGAACGTTGTAGTGTTGGAGGAAGGGTGTATATTGAAAGTTATAATAAGTAAATTTGTGTATGATATCAAAATAAAATGTTTTACCATGTGTCCAGTTATTTAATATCCAAACCTTGTAAATATATATATATAATCTGAAATTGTATATTTATACAATCTGACTGCTATTTGCTATTTTCAAAAAATACTTCTTTGATTTTTATTTCAGTGTCTTCCTGGTGAATTATAGTGTTAATTTTGTCATAATAACATATGATGTATATATTTCATTATTAAACTCAACAGGCATCTTGAAATCTAATTAAATAATCAATAAGTTAATAAAATCCAATGGAAGAGACATCAGAAAAAGACAACACAAATTATCTAAATATCTAATTAAATTATGTAAGGTCGCTCTCTCTCGACCCCTCAACGGCTTATCTTCTTTAGATAAGAATACGCTAGCGATCCTTCTCTATTTTCGGCCCTCCTTGGAAACCAATTTTTATCTTTTTTTCCATTTTCCCTACATCTAAATCATACTTATATCCTGTTTGAAGCAACATAGCCATCTCTGGCTATTATTACATTAAACTTCCCTATCAATCACACGCTCTCTCTGGAATCCTTCTCTTAAAACTCACTTTAATCCTGACTTAAAATTAAACAATAAAGTCAGCTTACCACCTCACTCGCCCTGATTGAGACACTTCTCGATTACAGCAGATTTAACTCTTAATTATTTTAATTCAAAGTCACTTTCAAAAATTTTACTTCAAACGATTAATTATATTTAACAAACATCTATGAGCTTGTCTTTAACATCTATCTCCCTTTTCTTTCCTTTTAATTCTATTTTGTTATGTATCACAATTCCTAATTCAATTCATCACATTTCTTTCTTTTTTTTTTAATCTAATTTACCATATCACGTGTCATTTTGTTAGTAAGGAGTTGTAATTTTATGCAATTCAATTTATAAAAAGGTATTAGTGAAGATAAAATGGCGAATCATCCCATGTCACAAACATACCTTTTATTAATTGAATTTTTTTTAAAAAAATTTGTTATAAATAACTGTACCACAATTTTATTAGATATAATAATCACTTATGTCCCTTTAAGGCACCCAAAATGAGGAATAATGATTTGAATAAGAATACGGACTCTCTCATCAGATAGTGTCATAGTTAAATGAATGTCTGACTCCTAGTCCTAAACTCCTCTGCATAAATTTCAAAGAAAGTATTTTATTTTACTTGAAAAATTCAGTACAGTTTATCTTGGAAGCTTTCTGTGATCATTGAAAACGATACAATTTCTAGAACAAATTTTTTAAATCATATGTAAAATATATCTCTCTTAACGAAAATTTCTTTGACTATTATAAGATTATCCGTAAAATGATTTTTAAATTCATAACAAATGAGTCAGATTTTTATTTATAGGAATTATGTTATTGTTCAAATAGTTACCAGTTACAAATTTCATTTAATTTAAATATGTTAATATAATCTGTCATAAACTAAATTCAGAATATTTAAATGTTAGAGTTCCTTTTCTATTTTGTTTATTTCTCACATTTGCTAATAAAATTTTCATGTCTAGTTTTTTATATTTTGTGGTTTACCTGAATTTTCTAGTTTTCATTCTATAAGATTATTCTATTATTTTTTTGATAATGTCACTTTCTGTTTTCATATATATGTTTTGCTATTTAAAAATATATGTTAATTTTTTTCTATTATCTAAAAAATGTATATGCATGTTACCTTGCAGTTTTAAAGAACTTTATTTTGTTAATTTAGTTTATGTATATAAATTTTAACTATTTTCACCTATCTTATTATATATATATATATATATATATAAGGAGAGATAATAATTGCTTTGTAATATCCATTGCAATATTATTTCAAGAAACTAATATAATTATTTTTTTATAACTACTTAATGTCTGAATTGACAATTAAGTCATTACTAATAATTATTGTTACATATATTAATAGTAAACGCCGTCCCATTTAAGATAGTTTCGGCTACATTCAGCTACTTAAATCGTGAAACGTCACACTATACGTCAACTGCATTTACACGTGCCCAAGTTGAACTAAAAAAAACAACTCAAGACCATGATGTTTATTTCTAGGTGATGGTAAATGAAGTTAATGTCAGCATTGTACTAGTGCTTTCCTTTTCTCATTAAAGGTCAAGATGCTTTTTATACAAAAAATAGCAAATTCTCGATAATAATAAATGCAATGTTCTAAAAAAAAGAACATGACATCTAAATCGTTCTTTAATTATGATTGAAATGTATGTCTCGTGAAGATTATCACGGCAATCGAGAACTCGGTGCAGCAAGGATTTCTACGCTTAATACGCTCTCACTTATGATGAAAAACATTGGAAAGAGCTCGAGACCCTGTTATTTATCTCATCACAATAATTACCTCTTCTCTTTTTGTTTTGAACCGGGGCGATCGCGATACGTCAAATGAAGTGAAAGAATGCCATCGTCATAACGGTTTAGTAATTCGTCTTGTCTGCCAGATGACTCTTTGCCAGGGATTGACATAGACCTCAAGGCAACATCGCGGAAGAAAGTAGTGCGGGAAAAAAACAGTTCGAAATGAACGAATGCGATAGAAACTTTCCCCTTTCTCTAACGGACAATGCAGTCGTCCGCCAAGATTAGTCGTGGATGCAGGGCCCAAATTTCACCTTGGATTTCATTAATCGTGTTCCTCACCATTCGCTTCATGATCCTAATGAAATTCAGTTTTCGAATCTCTGGTTCTTAACACGAACTTCGAATCAAAAGACCGATCTTAAATAGAAATAATCCCTTGGGTTTTGTGGAACGAGATCTTACTGAAAACAACGGTAAGTATTCCGTTCCATTTGTCTGTTGGTTCGTGGACGTGAAATGCGATTTAATATAATGCAAATTATTTTTGCCCAAACTTACTGTAAATTATTGCAATGAAAAAATCAATGTCTGATGGAGGATATATCAACATAATAAAGCAAGATGATAGGTTTTTTTTGGACAAAAAAAAATAAATTTAAAAGTACATTCGATTAAAATGCATGAAAATAATTAATGTATTTTTTTCCCAAATGAATGTGTTTCATTTGTGCAACTTTAAGAACGAAAAAAGGAAAGAAAATATCAAACATAATCTAAGAATTTAAAATTATCAAATAACTTACATAAATTTCTATTTGCGTCGGCTTTATTATTAAGGTTAGATGCATATTCATAAGAAGTAGTTGAAACTCTTAAAATGTTTAAATTTGCCTTTTTTGCAGTATTAAGAAACTTTATGTGAAATTACAACCGAGAAAACAGAAAGTATAAAAAATTATGGTAAAATGAACAATAGACACGAAATTTGTTTTTTTCTTCTTCTTTGCTCTGCTGTGTGTTTGCGTTAGGGTGAACTTAAAATTCAATCTTTGTAAAGACGCCTAAATGTGTGCACGTTAATTTTAATTGTATAAAAAATGGACCTACACTCCTTTGTTCAATAATTCTTACATTTTTTTTCTCTCTCCTTAAATACTACAGAAACCAAGTACAGTAATTTCGGGAAGATAAGCCACGGCTTATATGTATTTAAATATCGAAATTTAACATCTGCGGCGTATCTGAAGGAGTGGTGTAAATGAAAGAATTTTATTTATTTATTTTGTGTTTGGAACTTCGCTAGTGCAGATCGTTAAGTTATGCAAAAGCGAAACGGTTAATGTAGAATTCGCGGCGATATCTTCGCTCAGTTTGTGGTGAGGCAGTGTAACAAGTTCGAACAAGCCAGAAACGAGTTTAATTATGATAGGGTGATCTGTCTCAGTGCAAAGATACCGTAATGTAGGTAAGATTCCCTTGTAAGTGAAAAAAGAACGCTGCAATCAATCCAAGCTAATGCGATTGTATCAGTTTTCATTAAACAGGAAATCATCGAAAAAAAAATGAAGATAGCAACATTGATTTAGAAGAGAGTGACATTGTTAGTCATTTAAGTTTATTTAATTCTGACATTGATGAGTCGGATTTTGAAGATTTTGTAATAAATAAATGTAGCTTTTCGTCACTTATCTTGCGTGTAGCATATACGCCAGGCTGATATATCCACCTGAAATTACGGTATTTACTATAATTATTTAATTTTCAGTAATGCTGAAACTACTTCAATATAACCAGTTACCGAGTTAAAACAAAAGCAAATCAGTTTATGTTATAAGTTCTCAAATTCTTACTCTGTTTTGTTGTATGTACAAAATTGTAATGTAATAATTTCGCAAAATGCGATTAGAGTACCGTGTGGCAAATGTTTAATGTGAAGAAGAGCACTTCTCTTTAATGTGAAGAAGAGCACATTTACTGTTAGTCATTTAACAGCATGTAAGCGACTTTCTTTTGTGCATATGATGACATTTTGCTGTTCGACCAAATTTCTGATGATAGAATAATTCTGCTTAAAGTCGAGTTTTACATGAGATTTAAGAGTTTTATGATTGCGTTGAAGGCTATTTGAATCACACTTTGATGCTTACTCAAATTTTGGATAAATGAGACCGAAAACACATTTGTCAAATAAATACTGTTGTCTTTTTTGATCGCCCCAAACTTTTAAAACATGATTGAAAAGACTTTTTATTTTATTTTATTTTTTGTTGTCGTTGTTGAGAGTAGCTTTTTAAAAAAATCTTAATAATACAAAAGGCGATAAGGTGATGAAGCATAAGAAAAATAAGATTTTGATAACTAAATATTACATGTTTTGTTATTTGCATATTTTTACAAATACCAATTTGTGACGTCTTGGGATCGCTACATTTGATCCATCACAAGCTAATAAAGTTCAGTCTCTAATTATCAAGTCTATTTAATTGCAGAATCTTAGCTAATTTTCACTCTTCTTGATAGAATAATCTAAAATCAAGATATTTATTGCATATGTGAAGCAGACTCTCCCGATACAAAAAGATTTATTTTTCAAAATACTACTTTATCTTATCTCCTTGCATCCGAATCAGTACTAAACGTGTAAACTGTATCCGACTAGCTATTCATTCCCCGATGATCACTTCGCACTAACCAATAACTTTTGTACATCTAAACTTTTATGCGTATAGTAAATGCTCGTTGCTTATAAATGCTATCTCAACCATCTTATTCACTACACTTCAATAATTTTTATTCTTATTTACATAAGTCATGGTTCATCCAAAAGAATGAATCTTCAAATCAAACAACATCATATGAAAGTCCGCAAGAGGTTAAATGAAGGGAAATCCGCTATGAATAGCGTGCGAATACTTATGTGAGATGATTTTCAGCGTTTTCTCAATAAGAGATGTTACTTTATAAAGTTTTGCATACATATTTTTTATTACAACTTTATTATAATACATACATACACACATATATATAGTGCAAATGTTTACGTTTTTTTTAATGCTTAAAATTTTTTTCATATTTATTATGTATTTTTTGCCACTGAAATTTAAAAATACAAATGACCAAAAACAAATATAAGGCAATGATTGAGATAAGTTCAAAATAATGAGGAACGATCCAAAAGTTGAATGAAATCGTGAGGTTTCTCTAAGAGAAACACATTACGATAAAAAAGCTGCTACGTAAAATCAAAACATGTTGAAATATTATAATTGTAGCGCATGAATTAAAGTTTAAAAATAATAAAAACTTATTTCTATATATTTATTATGTGTGCACGTGTGTGGATAACAGATGAGGGAAAAGGACGATACAAATTCTTCTGTTACAGTCATGGCTGGAAGATAAATACAATTCTCCGGGTAGAGTCTATTTATTCCACGTTGAATGAGAGAGAGAGAGAGAGAAAGAGAATGTTAAATCGATATAGCGGTGGATGTGGGTTTACTCTATTCTGTAGCTAGGGGCCGCGGTAGCCTAGTGGTCAAGGTCGTGGACTCGCGGCCGGTGGTTTTCGTCCAGTTGCTGGTTCGATACTTGGCTGCCCAAGACCCGCCGTGTAGCCGGGGCTGATGCACGTTAAATCCGTTCGGGGCCCAAAGTCCTCCCGTTGGCGTGGTGTGGATGTTAGGAGAGAGGGGTGCCGGATCAGGTGTCTTCCTCGTCACTTGACCGTGGTTCAAAATTACGAGGTCCGTCGCCAATAGCCCTCGTGTTGCTTCTAGTGCGAAGTTAATAAAAAATAAACTATTCCGTAGCTAAATCAGAAGAGCGTTAATAGTTTACTTCATGAAAATTGAGACCACATGCTTCTTTTCGCCTTCGTGGCTGAAGTGGAAGAGAGACAAACATTTTTTTTTTTTTTTTTTGGAATTAAGGTGCAAGGATTATTTCGAATCATGGGTCATTGGATGAAGGGATCTTTAGGAATTTTAGCTGGAGACGGAAAATCTGTAGGGAAGTCTCCCTACGGGTTTGAAACCGTGAGAAACTTTTGATTCATGTTCATCTGTTATGCGTGATTACATAAATTAGAAACTTGAATGGATTTGTATCAGAAAATAAAATGAACTTCCTACTAAAAGCATTTAAGTATAGGAAAAATTAGAACTATATATATATGTGACACTTATGAGAATGACACTTAACTTATTGAAAAAACTTTAACTTCTTTTTTTTATTTATCTTCCTTTTTTATATTATTTGTTTTGGAGTTTTCTTTAGATTCTAGGTCTTTCCATTTGAGCCTAATATGAAATATCTTCCTCTTTATTCAATATGGATAACAAGTATATGTGATTTTCTGACCAAAAAAATAGGACACTACAAAAGTTTAATTTATCGAACGTAATTTCAAATTTTAATTTTGTCTATTTAATTGATTTTATTTTCAAAACATATATATCGTGATTTATAAATCAAATTTTTCTTATAATGCCTATAGGTATACTTTTAATAGAATTTCAAAAAAAGTCAAGCGATAGCGTATTGAAATGAAGGGAAAATCATCACAAAGATTTCCCCTAAGCTTACCATTGTTCGTAATGCTATACCAAGGTTCATTCCCAGTATTCTTTTTGGTTCTAATACTTATGAAATCAAAAAGAAGACTTGGGAGGGGGGAAGGCAAAAACACTCACTTATTGTGATAAAAGAAAAACACAGGTAACAAAGCAAATTGTTTATAATTACATTAAGAAGTCTAAATCTTATAAATAACCGAAGAAAAACGTCTTCAAAAGGGGTCAAAAATTCACACAGACCGCTTTGGGTAAAACAAAACAAAAATCACTTGTCTTGGATAGATGAATGAATTTATATATTTTTCTTAGATGAGAAAAAGTTAAATTTGGATAACCCTAATAGGTACCAATATTACTGGCATGGTTTAAAGGATAAAGATGAACTATATTCTACAGACAATCGAGAGTAGGAAGTCTTATGGTCTAGTTAGCAGTAGGTTATGGAGGAAATTCAAGTTTCGTTTTACAAAAGGTAACCATAAGCATACAGATTACATTCAATTATTAGAATCTGAAATTCTGTCTTATAGTATAAATATTGGTGGAAATGAATAGATCATTCAATAAAATAGAACATTCGTTCATTATGCTCAGGCCGTCAAAATTTGGTTTTGTGCTAACAATGTTAGAGGTTTGTCATGTCCAGCTAAATGCCCTGATCTTAATTTCGCAGAAAACACCTTGTCATTAGCTTTACGACGAGTACATGATGGTTGAAAACAATGTGACCCTATTAATGATTTTCAGAATTCTCTCAGTTGTATTTGGGACAATGTATGCCACACTGAGGTTCAGTCTTTGTATGATTCTATGCCAAAACTAGCTGTCTTAAGTTATAAAAGCTAACGGGAAAAAACATAATAATATAGATGTTTTAGAAAAGGCTATGATTTAACAATTGTTTCATCAAAGACGCTATTGGAAGCAACACGAGGGCTATCGGCGACGAACCTCGTAATTTTAAGCCTCAGTCAAGTGATGAAGACGACACCTGAACAGGGAACTCTCTCTTCAAACTTTCACACCACACCAACGGGAGGACTTGGAATTGAACCAGATTTAACGTGTATCAGCCCCCCCCCTCCTCCTACACGGAGGATATTTCGTGGCACCAGGACTCGACCCTACGACTTGACGAATACAACTCCTGCCACGAGATCGCGTCCGTGACCACTAGGCTACCGTAATCACTTAAAAAAGGAGGTTAATCCTTCTACATTTTTACTGTTCAACTAGAAGAAAATGATAATTTTATAAATAATATTTTAGATTTATATTAAATTTATTATGCTTTATTCTTATTTCCAGAGTTTATTTTATGTTTATGACTAAATTTTCAACATTAAAAAATAGATATGAATAGTGTTTTAATTTATATATATATATATATATATATATATATATATATATATATATGGGGGGGAAACAAAAATATTATATTTCGCAAACATATAACACTCTAAGAATATCCAAAACTAAAGCAAAACAATTAAAAGGAAATAAAGCTAAATATTTAAGTAAATAGCCTAAATTCTAATTAATATTTATGCAAATCAAATAAAAATGTTGTTATTTAATCAAATAATCTAGATAAACTCCTAAGACGCAATATCAACACACGCATATTCATAATATATAGTGTATACATATAGAGTATATATATATGTTATATACATATATATATATATATATATAGTATATGCTTATATATAAAATATATATATATATATATATATATATATATATAAATTTTTAAATTATAGAAAAAGAGTATAAGAGAAATGAAAAATACTTAAATGCAAAAGTTTAGAACAAAATAAAAAGGAAAAATTACATAACAAAATAAGAAAGAGATCATATATCTGAACGAATGCTAAACAAATGCAAATAGCAAGAAGATAAAATTCAAATCATGAATAAACAGAAAACAAGGCATGAAACACAATGAAAACAAAGAAGAGAAAACCCGTAAAGAAAGTGAAATATAACATTTATAAAAGCTGAATCTGGCTTTCGAATTATTGGTTGGTTAAACTTGTTTTACAAGCCCAACAATCCCAACAGAAGAGTGTTACAAACCAGAATGGAAATTCCATTAATTAAAAAAGAAAACACTTTTGGTTTCTAATGTTGCTTGGTCTTATGTATGTGTTTTTTAAAATATATTTTAGCTTATGGTAGTTCCATATTTCTTACATAACATTCCTCTGGAGGTGAATGTGGGCCTGTTTAACTATTTAAAACCTGCAAAAGTGTCGGCCAGATTCCGAATTTACAAATTTTATAATTATATTTATGTTTGGTTTATTTCTCTCATTTGTTTGTCAAAAACAAAAAAAATTTCACGTCTAGATATACACTTTTATTCATTTGTTTATCTTTTTAGCTAATTTTCTTGTTTCCTTTCAATTATATTCTCTTTCTTATTAGTGTTTGGTATTGTAACTTTTTCTTTTTCTACTTTTTGCTGTTAAAGACATATATAAGTAGTCTTCAGTAATTTTTCGAAAACTATTTAATTATTTTAGTTTATATAATTTGTAAATATATTTCAACTGTTTTATTTCAATATATATATATAGAAAACTTATTTTAAATCATGATAAAGGCTGGCTTTTCATTCCCTGACTTTTTTGTCAGAAAAATTCTGCCGCCATGTAACCTGGATACATTTCGAATTCACTATTTATCTCCAATTACTTCCGTCATGTCTTGACTAAATGATTTTGCCAAAGGGGAAATTGATAATTAGGCTTTCCAAAATTTATTTTTCCGGTATTGCAAATAACAAATACAGCTAACTCTGTAATCTGACTGTACTTAAATTTCCTTAAATTTTATTCTAAAAAGTAATTGCTAGATTTCGAGAAAATATGAAATAGAATAATTTGTTTTTGAATTTAATAAAACGTAAAATAAATCTAAATTTAATTTCAATGGCACTTATACATCATTTAAAATAATTTGCTTTAAATGAAGAAATTATATAAGAGATTTTACTATAGTTAAAATATATAACTAATTATAAGGATTATTAAAATATTCACGTTCCACTTGGATTTCACAATATATAATGCAATATTTCAAACAACTAAGTTATACGTAAAATTGTTTCTTGCTTTTTTTTTTCTTACCATTTCGAGTTATTTTGTTTTTATTTCTGCAACAACAATGAGAAATTAGTTTGAATTTTGAATGGAAGAAATATTGTTTTTCATTATTTTTTCTCATAAGAATATCTTGAATCGAGTTATTTCCATTCTGTATTAAGTATTGATACTTTCAAGTAATTATTTAAGGAAAAACAGAGAACTTTTTATTGTGTCCATATCTAAAGATTATTTCTAGTCAACCTCCAAGCAGACGCAGTACCCCAGTGATCATGGTCACGAGCTCGCGGCCGGTGTTCTTTCCGGGGAGTCCTGAGTTTCGAGCTCTGATTCTGTTAAAAACCTACTGTGTAATAGGGCTGATGCAAGTTAAATCTATCCAAGTTCCAAGTCTTCCCTTCGGTATGATAGAAGGGTTCGCCAGTTCAGATGTCGTCCTCTTTACCTGACCGAGATTCAAAAGTAGGAGGTTCGTTGTTGCGTTCGTGTTGATTCTAAGTGCGACGTAAATAAGCAATCAATCAATCTAAGCCGACTTACTATATTATATCCTATTTAAGGAAATAGCCCAAATTCTAATTAATATTTATGCAAATCAAAAAAAATTAGTTATTTAATCAAACAATCTAGATATTTAAAACCCTAAAACACACACACAATTTTTAAATTATAGAAAAAGAGTATAAGAGAAATGAAATTAAGAGTAATAATAATTGAGTGCAATAATTCCTTTTTGGTTTGCACCGAGAAATAAGGTTACTTTGCATAGAATATACGACGAGCACACTTAGCACACATTCTGGGGGGAAAATAGAATTCATACGGTAGTCCACTTGTAAGATATAACTCCAGAGGTGTCCTTAAAGGACTTGAAGGACAATTCCCTTAAAAGTATATGTATTTATCTCTTATTAAGGGACACCTATATTTAAGGAACAAAATGTTTGGTTCAGTGGGTGTCCCCTTATTGGGACGCACTACTGTATTTTTAAAAATGTAATAATTTTTTTTTGGGGGGGGGGGGGGGGGGGAGCTGTAAAAGATAAGTTTGGAAACTCAAGTTCGAGAACGCGTTTAAATCTCCTTAAGAATCGTGTCAGACTATAAATATTTTATTCACTTTATGACATCTCTTTATGTTCAGATATGATATCATCTGTGTTTGAGGGGGAAAAAGAAAACACCTACATTTATGCTTTTGAAAACTTTATGTATTTTGAAAACGTTCTAGTCTTCAACTTTATAACAAACTACTTTTAAAAGTTCATAACCATTTTAATTTCTTAAGAAAAATTTAAGAAATGAATAAGGCATTATAAGATGCAAAATAACCCTCCATTATAAATGCCTTTTTTTAAAGTATGCACAGTTATTAGGATATATATCTGTACAACTTAGTGATGCCCTTCATCCTCTGGAAGGCTATACGCCATCAAAATCCACAGGTTGTTAACGAATAACATAACAAAATGCATCGCCCTCCCATTATAATTGTATTATAAGAAACATAAGAAATCCAATCATAAATATTATTACAAATGTAATTAAAATTTGAGTTAAAACAATTATATCAATATCTGTAGTAATAATTGTAATTAGAATTATTTTTAATTGGTATTAGTTGTTATTATAATTATAAAAAGAATTAAATGTAATAAAGTGAGAATTGATTATTAGTACTGCAATTAGATTTATGATTATTTTTTGGTAAAACGAAAACACTCTCTCTCGGGAAATGAGACTCACGTTCCATTCTTCCCTTTCCGTTTTCTGAAAGAAATCATCAATAAAATTTTCTCCTTTACTAACTGGTCTAAACCGCTCGAAACCAAACGATTTTCTTCCTCATTCTAAAAATGCGGTCACTCAGTGAGAGAATTCCACTGATTTTAGTCTCTGAATGAAGATGGATACTAAATGTATAAAAAAAAAAAAATTACTCTGAGTCTCAGGGCGTACCCAGATTATAATTTTAGGGGGTGAATGTCGTCATTGCAGTGCAATTTTTTAGTTTAGAATACCACTTGATAAAAAGTAAATAATACGCTATATCAGTTTTATTTCTTCTATTTAAAAATTTTTAGGTATTGATATGATTTTATCAAGTTGTAAGAATTTGGAAAGTAAAGATCATTCAAGAAAAATAATTAAGATAACATGAGAATAAAATTTTCTTTCTTTCTTTCTCTTTTTTTCGGGGAGGGGTGCATTTTTAGAGATGCATCCCCTCCCTCTTCATCTACAAACACTGAACCAGAGACACTTTTTCAGAGACGGCATTGACTTTTCTATTCTTTTCTCGGAAATCCGTTTATTTGAAATCCTTTTTCTCTTCATGATAAAAATAAATTTAAGTTCGAGGGAAAAAAAAAGTTCTTATGTTTAAAATTTAGAAAATAATATAGTAGTACAATGAAAGAATTATCCTAATATATTTCAATTTCGAGGAAAAGTCTTGAGGGTGTATATGTCCCTTCCCCCACCCCCGGATACACCACTGCTGAGTCTACAACAAATAAAGGGTTGTTATAAGAAATGGAATCACAGAAAGTGTATTTCAAATACTTTATTCTGTTGAATGAAAATGTTTCTTCTTATCTAGTACCTTTTATGAATTCCACTTACTGTCGATGGAATGATTGAAAACAATAAAACTGTTGGTTTTTAAAGCATCTGTTTAAATTTTCTAGAAAATAAACTTACAGAAGTGAATCTATAAAGTCTGTGATTTAAAAATGAAAATGTGAAATGTTACATTAAGTATTGAGTTAGATAGTTGAAAACAAATAGAAAACAAACTTTATTGAATCATAAAAAGAAATAAATGTGTGTGTGTTGTTTACTCTGCGCTACAAAGAAAGCAGTTAAATTTATTTTCTGTGAAAATAAATAAAAATAAAACTTTTGTACTACTGAAATAAAAATAGTGGTCATTCTCTGTCTCGGTAACTCTTGGAACTGAATTAGATTACCTTCAAGTACAAGTAATTAGTAAAAAGAAATGTGAAATAAAGACAACGATGAAAAACGTCTCCAGAGTTCAGAGACAGATTAAAGGTTCAAGAAAAAGAAAAACGAAGAATAGACAAATGAAACAGAGAAAAGGAAGGAAAAAAGGGAATGGGTTGTAGAACACAAAAAAGATGTGCTAAAGCTCTGTCAAGGACAGAACAAATTTATTTTTCTTCATTCCTTCTTTCGCTAATAAAATTAAGCTGAATCAAATGCTTCATTTAAAAAAAAAGTCAGTTTTCAAAATACCTATTACTACTATTCAGAAAAATAGCTCCCCCCCCCCAAATAAACATAAAATACTTGTTTGTAAAAAAAAAGTTTGAAAATATTTTTCTATGAAATAAAAAATACTTAGAAATCTAAACGTATGATTCCCCGTACATTAATGTTCTTTTAAACTGAAATGCAATAACGAAAGATTACCAAAAAAAAAAAAAAAACTGGAATTGTACGGGTAAAAATGATTCACTAAATGTTTACCAGACATGATTAAATACATTTAAAGCGAACTAAATGAGATCTTTTGAGCAACAGGAGTTAGGGCTTTCTGAAAACAACTGAAAAGGGATAAAATTCATTTGTGTTTAGAGACAAATTCCTCCAATATTTTTTTAAGTTATGCGAAATTTCTGATTTCCAACGGTAGGAAAAATTAGAGTTGATTTTGAATACTTCATAATTATAATTGTATAAATCCCTGAGATATATAAAAACTTATTACAGCGAGAATCCGAAGTACCTGACCACACATAAGAGGAAATCATACTCGTAAATAACCTGAAAACATCTTGATGTGAAATTTTAAAAAAAAAGAATTTTATATACATGAAATACAGTGAATAATAAATGCCATATAAATTCATGATAATTATTAATTTTTATTTTATGCACAAATTAGAAGTATTTTGTCAATATTTTCTAATTAATGAAATAAATATGAAACTTAAATAGCATGTGAGATTGTGTGAAAAAACAAAAGAAAACAAAATTGATAAGGAAAAGCATGAATCAACAAAACCTCATATTGGAGAAGATATTTAAGTTTTTAGATTAGTTTAATTTATTGTACTAAGAGTATTTTAAATTTAAGAGGTTCACCAATAAACAATGAGAACCTCTCACTGATTTAAATCTTAATTTTTTCAGTTTTAAAAAATCCAAGTTCCCCGACTCTCATGATTAAATAATTTCTGACTCTTTTATAGGGCAGTTAGAAAAGATATAAGAAATAATTTTTTATTGAATCCAAGAATTTGTTGATTTATTTATTTCTGAGGAATAAGGGAAATAACATGAAATTTAGAAAAATTTCACACTATTTCGAAATAATTTTCACGTATTACACATATTTCTTTTATCAATGGAAGATTGCGTAAGTTGCGGTCAAAGGGGAATTACCAGTAGTGCTGTATGAATAATTTATTACATATCATAAGCTTTACTTATATCTATTAGTTATGATATTAACTTAAGCTCAATAATATCAGATTTTTTTTTAAACGGAGGTCATATATATTTTTACATACAGTTTATTATAATATTTCCTGAATAAGAATACAAATATATATGAAATTTTTATAATTGTTGAAAGTTTTTATAATGTTACTTTTAAGAACTTATGACAGAACAACGCATTGACAAATTAGGGAACCTGTCTTGTGTGTGTGGAATATAAAAAAATCTTATGTAAAAAATTCAAAATATAATAACAGAATGCATTGTATTCACATAATTTCAAACTCATTGTGTTGTTGTCACCAATTTCAATGATTTTTATTATGAAATTGGATTATTATGTAAAACGAACATTTTTAGCAACCACAGTTGTCTCGTTTATTTTATAATTATAGCAAAATAAAACGAACATTTTTAGTAATCCACAGTTTTTGCATGTAAAACGAACATTTTTTTGACAATCCATGGTTGTCTCGTTATTTTATAATTATAGCAAAATAAAATGAACATTTTTAGTAATACACAGATTTTGCATGTAAAACGAACATTTTTTGACACTCCATGGTTGTCTCGTTTATTTTATTATTATAGCAAAATAAAAATAAAAAATGTACCGTCAAATTTCAAATGAGACTCCAAGTATTTTCTTATAATGGAAACTAACTCTTAAACTATATTTCCTTGATATATATATATATATATATATATATATATATATATATATATATATATATATAAATAAAAATAATTTTGCATAAATTTTATTTTCATTTCGATAAGTTAAAAGTTTTAGACGGCTTTCACTTCCAAAAGTAATACTTTCTTTCATAAGGAAAAAAAATGTATTTGTGTATTTAAAACCTTCCAGAAAATCGCAAGTTTTGAAATAAAGAAAGAAAAATCGACCTTCATTATTACGACAAAGGCAGTATTTTCCTTTTTCTGCTAGATTCTTTTAATTTAAGGAAATATGCAAAGGCATATTTAAGTGTGAAGGTCAAAATAAAATGTGGTTAAAAAATGAAATAATGCACATTTATTTTAAAAACTGTATTTTATTTTACAATAATAGCTTCAATAAATTATAATCACCCTTTTACTTTGATATAATTATAGCCAAAAAATGTGAATGAAAACTATATCGAAACAACAAAAAAAGTATGTATATTATTTCAAGTCCCTTTTTGCACCTATAAGGATTTTAATTTAAATTATCAGATTTGAATACATTAATAACTTGTGCGCATATCTAAAAATGGTTATTCAAACTATGCATTTTAAAATTCTAGAACAAATCAGTTTTTATCTGCTACTGATATTCACAAAACCATGCGATGTTTACAAATTATTCTGCTTAACATATTGAACGGTTCATATATCTTTAGAATAAGCAACGTGAAGAGATTTAATTTGTTCTGCACAGATTTTCAAAAGAGCATTTTCACATCTTAATATGGCTTCAGTAGAACCAGTAATATACCAGATTTGAATTGGGTTTAGTACATGAATGTTCTCAGTACCAATCCGACTACCACACAGTCACATTTGTAAGCGGAGAAATAGTGCTTTATCTCGGCTTTAATTTTTAAAATAAATTTATCAACTATCTTAATCTTTCGTTTCTCTCTAGGACACGGTCGCAATAAATATGACAGCTTCGTATTAATTCTATTTCTTTTTTCTTTTCTTCCATTTTAATTATTTACTGATTGTTCAGTCAATTGCTCTAATATTAAAATGAAACACAAAAAAAATAAAATTACAATTATTTCACTCCTACATCAGCGATGAAATAATTTATAAGTAAATCTCTTTTTGCTTATGCAGGTTAAGTTAACTAACTATTTATCATTATACTATAAGAGCCGAAATATAGAACATATTTTACACAGGAAAAATTGATTAATTCTAACGGAAATTATTAATAAGAATTACTATTATCTGTAGTATAGCAAAGTCAAAATTTAACACTAATGACGTAGCTTTTTTAATCAGGAAAAAAAAAAAAAAAACCACACACAGGTTTTGTGCTTTAATATTTGATGACAACGGTCTTAATTTCAAATGTTTTTCACCATTACATGTTACGTTTTTAATGGAACTGAAACACACATTAATTAGCACTGAAGCAGGCAGCTGGAAGCGTTTAACAAACAATACATTTTAATGGAGAGTAATTCAGTATGATAAGTACATCTTTTGGATATGTTGTAGACCTTCATTCAACCAAAGAAGGAAGTGCGACAAACTGGAAATGATGCTCTTAAAAGAAAGCGCTGTTCCTAAATCCTACATTAATTAAATGAAAAAATGTAAAGTAAACGAAAAATGTATTAGATAGTACTTCAGGAGCATCACCGTGATATTGTTTCTAAAAGTTAGAGTTGTGTGGAACGGATCTACGAGAGGTGCAGTAAAAAGATGGCAGGAAATATTTTAGCAAGTAGATAAAACACTTTTTCATGGAGATAAAATTTAACTTAATACAGAGCGTTTCATAAATGTAGACAAAGGAATATTTCGATACAATAACTTAATTTAAAGTTAATGAACTGAAGAAAAATAATCAACTTTGGAAAATACAATAACAATTCATTACTGTACTTATACATCATGTAAATTTCACAATTTTTGGTGGAGAAATTAAAATAAAAAAATATACTGCCCGAAAAATATTTAGAAAAATAGAGTTTTGTCCAATGCAGAGCACATTTTGAGTCAGTTGTTTCTAATGGATTCAAATATCTGATTGGGTATACTTTGCTCTCTAAGGTTTGCTGCAAATTGGGTTTTAAAGAAAAACAATTCTGGTCTATTTGTTGCTTTAACTTCGACAGGGTTGAAAATTGACGTCCATAAGCATACACATCTCGTTCTAATATACTTCAAAGATTTTCCACCGAGTTGGGATCCGGGCTAATAGATAGCCAACCCATAAAGGAAATTGATTTCTGTATCAACTGTGTTTTATTTGATGTAGAGGTGTGTACAGAAGCGTCGTCCTGCTGAAATACCTAATTATTATCCACCTCCCAAAACTTTTCCAAATGAAAACAAATGTATCTGATAATCTTCTAAACATTAACAACCTTATAAAAAACATATATCAGTTAGGCTATTGAAACAAAACATATTCCCACACTATGATAGAACCATCTCCTTGATAATGGCTGAAGAAAGAGTATAGGTTCGCATTAATATGCATTACTATTTGGACCATCCATATTGTATTTCTTTCACCACTGAAGAGAAAAGTTAACCATTTATATTTCTAATGCATGTGTTTTTTAATCATAAGTAGAACTGTGATGTGCTTTGCTATGATATACTATGACAAGCATTGAGTATTGCTATTCACCGCATATTACTATGAAACATGAAATTCGCTTTCTTGTAAATGACGATGAGCTGTAGATCTGAATACTGGGGTGGCTAGGTTATTGACAATTTGACGGACTGACATTATTTTTTGACTTTCAATAGCTCGCAAAAGAAGAGTTCTTTCAGTTCGTTCCCTTACGGTAGATTTTCCACTCTGCCGAAGATATTATATAAACCAGGCCTACTGCGCTGCATGTGTTTGGAAATTTCTGAAACTTTTGTTCAACTCAACATAATTAGGCATATCGTAATAAACTTCAAATAGAAAAACTGGCTTGTTTTTTTTTTAATATTCCACAGCGATTACGTCATAGGAATAACACTTGTAATATGCTAATTTACTGATCCTGAATTTATAATTCTGATTTTTATGTTGTCCATATACTTTTGGAACAGCATGTTATTTATTAATTCCCTTTTATTCTTACTCTATAAATGCGATCTAGCATGCTGGTAGTTTTACAATGAGATTTTACGCTTTTGACCCGCTCATTTTTGTCCCTAGGAACTAAATCCTAAAGATGCTACTTCATTGTACTTTTCATATACTTGGTGGTGGTGGTGGTGGGTTAAATCGAGCGAATTAGTTAGCCAAAGGGATAGTTTGATTTTGTTATTCTTAAACCGGGCAGAGGTGACCTTTGACATGTAGAAAGATAAAGAGTCTTGTAGGAAGATAAAGTCCTCTCCACCCCCCTCAAATAGATCTACCGATGATAGAATCTTAAAATGTTTAAGCATCTCCACGTATACGGCATGTGAGGTCATCTTATGACCTGTCTCGTCAGTCATCTTAAATCTTAATCTATTTATATAATCTAAATTTCAGCTTAAGTTAAGCACAAACTAAGTAAATAAAATAGTTATTTCCATCTAGAATATATGTTTATCAACTATTCTAATAAGGGTGGCAGTGGCTCTCAACTGTTTACTTTCTTTATCCTTGAGATCTAACAATCTCCATAATCTATCAAAGAATACACTTACCAGAATAAAAATTCGAGAACCCGTTGCAATTGCTCCGACAGCATTGAGTCCTAATCTCCTCAAATTCACTATACAAGCCAGAATACTTCCGAGCACATCACACCATCATTCTTACTATCGTAATCTTAATTATCCTCAATTCAATACTCTGTCGCTTTTATACGACTTGATTAAACATATTCACTCCACTTCCGAAGTTTACTTAATTTGCCTCACATTCCATCTGATTTGGAAAAAAGCTGGAAACTTAATATAAAATCAGGAAAAAAACAACAACAACACCAGGTGTCGGTTGAAGGGAAATAATTCGCTAGTAGCCCACTGATAGCTTTCTTAAGCCGTCAACACCAGACACCCACAAATTGCAACAAATGTTCTAAAATTAAGTGCATGTTTCAAGCAATCTGTTGTAAAAGCTTCTGCAATTCCGATTCTTTGAAAATGGTGGGAATCGCAAAACATAAATTTATCTATAAATAATAATGCGTTATTCCAATCCTGTATACCTCATTACAATATATCTTTTCACCCTTGCACTCTTGTCCTTTTTTACTGGTAAATTGTGGATTTATCTTGAGCACACGAGAATGAAAATCAAGTTCATGAAGCTGTTGCAGTGTGAGAGATGTTGAGGCATCTACTACTTGTTCTCGCCTCTTTCCACTTACATGAATCTCAGACTCCTGAAATGGTTTTTTCCTCATGATGCTTTTCAGCAATTTGACTTATTTTAGTTAGGTTATTCATTTACGACTACTATTTGCACTGTTATTTTTAGAATTTTGATTTTTGGAAAAATCTTAAAATTTTACTCACAATTCTGTGAGAGCAATTTATTTTTCCAACAATCATTAATTGTCTAAGTTCCTCATCGAGTAGGTTCACAATCGTAGTTTTAGTAGAGTCCAGCATATCTTTAATGCGACTCCTTTTAACACCCAAAAACATTTCTTTATACGCATACTAGCTCTACAGAGGCGCCATTTATGCAAATTTTATTAGAATAACTGGCGTTTCTGTAGATTAATTAGTATTTAACAGATAATTTCTATTAATATTTGAACAATCACAAAATTGTACAAATATTTTGAATCACCTTTGGTATATTTAAATTTTTTGAATAAATTTCAATTATTTTTTTTATAAATTCACTTTTGATTCTTTTGACGTATGAGAACAATATATCATTCGTCAACTTATTAAGTGCTTTTATAAATTTTTCGTTCATCACCTTTGTTTATTTTTGCAGATATCACGAATTCATGAAAGTATATAATGTCTTTTTAAGTTATTCTAATATTTTGAATTGGAGCAGTATTATAGGTTCATTACAGTATGTCCTTTACATAATATATACCTGCGGTATTTTGTTTCTGATTTAATTCGAAAGTTTAATCTCTCACCAAGTAATTCTCGGAAAATAAAGCTTAATATTTGTTTAATTTTTTAAGGAAATACTCAAAGAAGCCTCTAACAGTTAAATGCAAACCTGACACTACTGACACAATGACTAACGTATGGTTTCAAAGATCATGTACTTCTTGAATAGCTATGACAGTGATTGAAACCTTTAAGAGATGTCCTCAGTTGAGTTAATGCAACATTATACAAACATTCTTTTCAGATGTTGTCAAAAGAGAAAATTGATGTTTGATCAATCTAGTGATATGGGAGAATACATTGTTATAGAATTTAGTTAAATTTTATATATATCTGCATCATGCCTTCCATTACGAATTTTAAGAAAATGTAATAATTAAAATTTTCCTTCTTTTGAACTTTTTTTTTTCTAATATTGTAATTTTTACGATTTTTATAAATGTATTTTTGTCTCTTATCGGTTATGTATTTTCGAGTGTTTTCAAAGGTTATTCAGCTGGAACAGTTTGAAAAAACTTTTAAGTTTTTATTACTTATTTATGAGTTTCTCCAAGTGTATATTATTATTTTTCGGTCATTAAAAATTTTTTTTGCTGTATTTTACAAGTCATTTTATATAATTGTTCGTTCTACCATTGTTATTTAGAATCCTATAATCATTTTCTTGGAAATCGTTGTATATATTTCTTTGAATTTTATGTTAACTCTTTTCTTTGAATTTTATATTAAGTCTTTTAATTTAATTTTATATTAAATGACTATAACACTTTATGTATTTTTAGTATGGCATTCATAATTGCCTTAGCAGTTTTTTGAACCGTTCGTAATCAGATAAAACAAACTCTGTTATTAAAAATTATTATATTTATTAAAGCTGAACTTGATTCATTACATTAATCAATAGATAATTTATTTTAAGGTTTGTTTGTGTTATGAAATAAGTTGTTTATTATCTGACTTTAGTTTCATTATAAGTGACATTTTATTTGTATCACTTGGAGGAAGTGTTTATTTGAAACTTAACGACCAATTTGTAAGCTATTGAAATAGATAACTGCTTGTTTGCTAATTGTGAATATTTTCTGTATAGCCATTTTTTAATATAGTTGAAATATTGTGATTTAGTAGGAATAATCATTTTATACTATTTTGAATTATGATTTCTCATTTACTTGCTACCATATATATTTTATCTTGACGCTATCTAAGTTATTAAATTTCGTATTTTGTCTGCATTTAGATATTAAGGCCTTTTCTTGATAATTTAAAACGAGAATTTCGACTGATCATTGGGAAAAAACCACTTGATACCTAATTTTTGAGTATTAATTATTTTTACTTCTGTCTTCAGTTCTAATTTTACAGATTAACTGCACTTTTTGAATGAATTAAATGGAAAGTAGACAATTAAAGTAAGAACGATTGCCCTAGAAGGCACAATTAATTTATGAAAAATTTTAATCTAAATTTCTGAAGTTTCCGTGACACTCTAACAAATTTTGATACAGAATCAATCATCATGATAAAATGAGAAATCCTACACAAACAAGCATGTGTGTGTGTGTGTGTGTGTGTGTGTGTATAAACGTAAACCAAACAATGGCTATGTTGCGAACTCCGCCAAAATACTTCTTTAAAATTTAAAAGAAAAGTAAAATAAAACTCTATGCTCTTTCAGTTGTGTAATCGAGAAATTATTCGGTTATTCGAACTTTTATTCTTTTATCCCGGAAAAGAACACACGTGTATATATATATATATATATATATATATATATATATATATATATATATATATATATATATATATATGAGTGTGTGTGTGTGTGTGTGTTTACGTTTTTATACATAGAATAATTTTCTTTAAGAATAAGCTTTTTATAGTAAACTGTGCCTTTTAAAATAAAATTATGATACAGATCTTGAAAGAACAATGTTATTCCTTTTATGATATGTTATTAGAAGACATCCCATATAATTTCAGTTTTAGCTAACTAGATTTGTTAGAAGCTTATCAAATAAATTTTCTCGTAAATGTGTTTCTGTCTCAATTCCACACAGAAAATTTTCCAAAACAGGTCACTTAGAAAATATTTTAACCGACATAGAGATGTATGCACACCTGTAGTTGGTTTCCAGTAGGTAATATGATCGTAAAAATTATTCGATAGCAGGAATTGCAAAAATGTGTTATTTATTCTCAACAGATGAATAAATTTTTCAGTAGTTTTCTGAACCATTTAGTACTAGTATTGCATGTTTAAATTTTGTGAATCTTTCATATTGTCTAGAATTCTTGACTGTTTATTTTAATAAGATGCTAAAAATGTTCAATATCTCAACAAACTCGATCTGTGTTTGTATTAAAGAACCTCAGCAATATGAAATGATGTACATTTGGAGTAGAAAATGATTATTTAGAACCGCATACATGGGCTTTTGGCGATGGATCTCATAATTTTGAGCCGTGGCCGATTGGTAAGGGTGCCAATTTCTCTTTTTCTTCACGCCACACCACGAGACGCCTCTTTGAATCGATAATAGATATTTCTCAGATGAAATGGAAATGCTCCAATCAAGTTTTTAATAAATAGCCCCAGTATGTCACTCAAAAAGAAGTTTAATTTCTTTTCAGTTAGGCTGAATATTACCATATAAGTATGCTAAAATCTTTTATTTTTATTTTTTTTTTTTTTTTTTTATTTTCTGTGCAGTTATTGTTACGAACACGATCTTTAATATTAAGTAAAGATAGTCTTGATTTCAAACTAGCGTATTTTTCATTCAGTTAGTTGTTGGTTCTTGAATTAATCTATTCTTTCAAACAAAATTTTCAAATAAGCATAGATTTTTGTTGAGTTTTTATTCTGTATTTCACTAGATGATGTTAATCTGAATACGCAACTTAACAATCACTCCCTACACTTCAGCAAACATCTTACTGTGATTGTTTGATGGACATTATTTATTCTGCACACATGCAATCAGTCTTTGAGTTTTGGAAACGCCTCTATTTAACGTTTTGTTTAGGATTGTAATTATGCTTTGAAAATTCCAGTTCACTGGTGAGATTTAACCAGTTCACTTCGGTTTGGCAGAACCGATCTTCTTTGAGTTAGGGGAACCGGTTGATAAATGGCATTAATAATTAAAGTTCACAACGAGGTGTGCTATATTTTTTCATAAAAAACCGTCACTTGGGCGGCAAATTCATTGTTAAATTATTTGTGAATGCTATCTCCGTATGACTCTATCAAAGCTTACTTTTTTTATGTAGATATTTTGGTTCATGGATCATCCCATAATGATTTTAAGTTCAAGGGGGGGGGATAGAAAAATAAATGAAACTAAGTATTAGCGATGTTTGGTAAAAATTTAGATGGTCATTACAGTTTATTTATATTCTCCTAAAGTTTAACAAATTACGTTTCTTTTATTCCTTTAAAACTGCTGATGCTATAAACATCACAAATAAAATCAAAATCCTCGTTAAAAGTGAAAATGGCCATCGTATGAAATGCGCTTATGTTTCAAGATGATTCATTATGTATTTTTCAACAATATTTTGTAATTCAAATGTACTTTGAGAAAATTTATCTACACTTATGCATTCACTTAAAATTCAATAAAAAAAAGTTGTAAAATTCTGTTTCAATATGATCGAAATTCAAAAGAGCTTAAAAATATCTTACGAAAACTCTTTCAGCAATCTTATGCAATCATCCGCTTTCACTATCAAGAAAAGGTGAACTCAAAGAGGAAAGTTCGTTATAATGATATTTTTTTTACTGAGAAATATTTTTCAAAAAATTGAATTTAACCTTTTCTGATGTATACAACTATAATAGACTTTTTAAAGTAATTTTAAGACTACTTTTCTCAATGACAATAACTTATATTTCACAAAGTGATACTTAAGTTTGTATTGAAGAGTTTGTTATATTCCTTCGAAAAAAGAAAAGAAAAAACAGCAGCATTTCTATTATAAATTTGTCGGAGAGATATATTTTTCGAGATATTAACAGGATAAAGGCTCATATTATTTGTTATTACTCTTTGTTTTGCTGCGTTTAAAATATGTTTTTTAAACTTAAATTATATTTACTTTATGCCATATTTTAAATTATTAATAAAACCATTTTTTTTCCTTCTTCTAAGAACAAAAATAGTAACCCCAAGTAAAAATTAAAATTATGTCGGATATTACCATTCATTCAGAATTCTTTTGAAATATATATAAAAAAATCATTATATAGTTTGCTGGTTCTGTAAATAATAGTTCGATTTAAATTTTAAATGATTGCTTAACTTCCTCTTCATTTCACATCATCATTTGGATTAATGAATATCTCATTTGCATTTATTACTCCAGTGGTTTATCATTGTTTCTTAAAGTCAAAGAATGATATTAAGAAAATTTATTTAAAAGGAGGGTTTCTCAACTACAGCGTTATTGTTTGTATTTCATGTAAATGCTTGAATTAGTCAGAATTATAGCATTGGTTCTCGAACTATAATAACATTTTTATTGCCCCACAGATAATTCTGAAAGTATCAGTTTTTGTTTCTTCATATAAAACAATAAAAAAAGGAAAAAAAGTTCTATGCAAAATTTTCCAAAGAACAGATTTAGCCTCCTAAAGTGCGCCTTTTTTATAATTACATTTAATTACATTCACACTCACATACAAAACATTTGCCATAATGATCGCTTAGTGGCTGTCTTGGCCTATGATTTATATTTTAAACAAAAGCGTTCTGAAATCTAGCCGAAAATAATTTGCGTGTCGTAGATGTGGAAAGTGAGATGCTAGCTCAATATCGGCCTCGTCATCTGACAGTGGCTTAAAGTTACGAGGCATAATGATTGTGATCAGCAGATCTTTGCGTCGGCCAAAAATAGACACCCGGAAACATTCAATAATAAAAGAATGCTAACTTTTAGATGTTTTCCGTTGTTCATTTTACGAAAAACACCCGAACGTTTGAGCAATGCAAATTTTTATTGACACTTCTGCAATTAATAATCCAAATGTAAGCTCAATGAGCAAAAATATTATTCTCAGGAAGCACGTAAGTAATTGTCTTTAATTAATGTAGTCTTGGATAAAATTTAGAAAATTTTATGAATAGTTATTATGGCAATTTTCTTTAAATATAAGTAAAACACACGGGAATTTATATTTTCAAAACTAGGTGTATGCTGTTTTTGAATTTAAAACTCAACGTAAACAAAAATTTTAAAGGAAATATTATCTGTTTATGCCCGCCGTATAGACCTATAAACATAAGTATCTTTATTTCCTTTTATGTTTTAATCTATACAGTACTCCCTTTCTAAACCAGCATTTCACCTATCTGGACTTCCAGTAATCCGGTGTTTTTGCACGGGAAACTTATTGCATAGAAAATTATTTTATGCTTTCTACTTCAATAGAATAATGCAAGCTATCAAAAAAAGTAAAAAAAAAGAAATGTAGTTTTTAGGTATTTGATATGTTTATCTCTTTGCTTGCGTGTACTGTATTCAATTTGGGCAATACTACAGGTATTTTGATATTTAAATGCGTTATTATTAGCGATTTCCTAATAATCCGGCGGTGCACTGGTCTGATATCTACCAGATTTCCGAGAAAGTACTGTATTTTTATTCATAAGTGATACTGAATTGTACCTGCATCTGATAGTGGTTTCCAAAATTGAGTATACTCCATTTACTTTCCTTTACGAAAATTCGTAAAACAGTATAATTAGATACTTATTTAAGCTTAATATTTATAAAAACAATAGAATACACACACATTGCAAAATGCAATAGACTAAAAGGGAAAAACGAGGAATCAATAATATTTTAATTACCATAATTTTTACGTTGAAGTTTTACAGATTTCGAAATCACAAAATTGAGTATACATCTAGTATAATTACTTAAAATGTTTTTTTTTTTTTTTTCAAAAACATATATTAATATTTCATTGCATATCATTTTGCATTTAGAACACCTTCCGAACTGGTTACATTGATTTGAAAAAGTTTATAGAGTTTCACTAATATTTCCCCATTTTTCGAGTAATAATGATTGTATATAAGCGATCTTTGATCCTAATATTAAGTTTTTGAATAAATTATTTCTGAATGACGTTACAAGTATTTTTTTATAACAATGTAATCGATTCAATTGTATGCAATTGCATTTGTTCAACAACCATAACTGTATGTTGGGTCATTTTCTTTTAGAAACATGAAATGTGACCTTAACTTATTTCTGAAGAATAACTTAAACCTCACAAAGCTGTAAATTATTCTTCAATGCATTCACACAAATATTTCCTTTTATCTATGACTGTCAATAAAAATTGATTTTCCCACACTTTTGCATGCATACAACCCATACAAAAACCAAAAGACCTCTATGCATGATATTTAAAATCGTGTTTATGGTTTTAAATTATGCCAAAAACACTAGAATTATGATTCCACCAAACGTATCATCAATCTTCATTTCCAAAAACATTGAATTAATTTCCATCATTGAACCTTAAGTTATTTTAGAAGTATTGAGGTTTTGAAATCCGATTTTTAGCCAATGTAATCCTTTTTTCTCTATTTGCTTCCGAGCTGAATGATTTTTTTCTAGCTACGTGACCATTTATAACTTGCTTATCGGATTACTCTTCGAAATGTTTCTACAGAAACACATCTTCTGTTATATGAGACAGTTTTTATAGCGTTTACTTAATGACTTTTTCTGACGTCTCGAGTCATGTTTCTGTTGGTCACCGAACTCAAGGATCCCCCCCCCCTCTTCCCTGTGTCTTAGAGTTTCTCCAAATTTTTTATTATTCTTGATATTTTTTTTCCTATTCTTGACTACGTTAAACATTCTTTGCAATATTACGCAGACATTTACCTATCTCAGACATTAGATTGACAATTTTCGTAATTTCATTTATGGTAGTTCTGGAGTTCATTTTCACATCTAAAATATTTTTTCTCCAGGAAATCAAATGTTAGTATCTTAAACAAACAGAACTACTGTATTGAATGATTATAATAATAATAATGGTAGCAAAATTGCAATTCTTATAGGATATATACTCAATTTTGTGACCCTGAAATTTGAAGCTTTGGCATAAATATTTTACTAATTAAAATATAATCGGTTTTTCATTTTTGTTTGCTAGCTTAATACGTATTGAAATGTGCATTTTATTGTTCATGTAGATATTAAACTTAAGTAAATATTTAATAACAATATTTTAGACCTTTCTAAAACAGTGTGAAAGATTTACACTCAATTTTATGAGCTACTGTACGTAGTAAGGGATCTAGAAAAAAAATTGACAGTTAGCCCAATTTCCCCCCTTTAAAATATTCATAAGACTTAACTGTGTTTATTTCGTTTATTATTCATGCTTACTTAGCCTTTATTCTAAAAATAAGTTAAATATTAACTCAAGAATCAAATTCAAATTGAGAACTAAGAGCTTAATACAGTACGAGAGATAGCTCGGTTCTGTGATTGGACACAATAAACAACTTTGAGGTAAAACAAGAAAACAAATATTTTACAATTTCTTTGAGATTTCTCGTTCGTGTATGTTATTTTGCACGATATTATGACAGGAGGAGGGGACCTATGTTCACCTTATGGATCCGCCACTGACAGTACGTATATGCTAAACTGAGTGGCCTCTTTTTTTTTGTTTCTGAATTTATGACTCTCGATTCACATGCTCCCGCATAATGGGTTGAAAATAAATTCTAGGTATTAATTATCATACCTAAAATTCGAAGGGCCGAAGTAACAAGATATATTGTAGTTTTATTCAGATTACTGAACCTTTGCAATAAATTGTCTTAATTAGCAAACAGTATTAATATAAATAATTTCAGGATGAATAGGCATCTCTCATTCACTGTAAGGATTTTTTACTCTAAATTTTTACATGTGTCGACTAGAGAAAGAATAATTGTTTTCAACAAAATGATTCTCGTCTTATGGAGATAACTAGTAATAATATTTTATCTTCGAGAATGACATGCAGAGACTCACAAACTTCTTTTCGTGAGGTATCTAATAAATTCATCTTATATTTGTGCATGTGTGCCGCATACATACTGGCAAATAAATTGAATATTCATAAGTGGGACCATTCGCACAGTACTGTTTAGTGGAGAAGAACGCCCATAAAATTGCTGCACTATTCTGTGCCGCAACGGACGACACTGATGATCAAGCAGTTTTAAAACCACGTCTCTGCTCTAATGAATTCTATTCATGCGGAGCCGTGAGTTTGCTGTTGTACCTTTCTCCCTACACCCGTGATTGGTCTAACACCGCGCCTCCGCAGTGGAATCGTCCGACCTTCAACAGGTGAAAGTAGGGCTCATTTCTCGTAGTTCTAGAAGAGAGACAGTAAGGCCTTTATACTCATTCCATGTTTCAATGTCTATTAAACTGAACGTCTGCTTGTGCTTCTGGATAACTTCTAGCGGAGATTAGAAACGGAACAGGTAACACATTTTTTAACATTTATTAATTTTTTCTACCATTTTGCTGCAGTTTTGACATTCGAATGTTATTGATTGCTATAACTAGAAAGTTATGAAGACACAGATGTTTACACGCTTTCTATTCTAACCTCGTTTTTCAAAGCGGGAAGTTGATACTACTTTTTTTTTCTTATTAAGCTGCAGATTCGGAAAGGGTAATAACCGTCGCTGTGTGGCGAAGTTGAAACAATACAAATAAACCCGGCACATTCTGCCGCTTCCTGCTCATTGTAGTTTATTCAGCTTACGCACAATTTAAGATATGGACTCCACGGCTGTTGGTTTTTTTTTTTTTCATTTGGTTTATTACAGCTGTTTCGTAATCGTACTAATTTCGTCGTTACTGATGATAGTTTTTATCTTATTTTTGTGACATGCTTTTATATATGTGTAGCACACAACAAAAACTGACATGCCACAAACACGCTCTTCGAATAAAAGATGAAATATTTAGAAATGAAGCATCTGTTGAGAGTTTCGGTTTAATAGAAATAATGAACAATTAGAGTCAAAATAAAGCATATTTCTAATTATTGTTTTTTTAAAATTTTTAACATTCAAGTTTATTTTTTATGGTATTATAAGTTAATTTAATGAAAATTTATATCTTATGAAGAAAGTATCTGTTAAGAGTTTCGGTTTAATAGAAATAATGATCAGTTAGAGTCAAAATAAAACATATTTCTAATTATTGGTTTTATTAAAAATTTTGACGTTCAAGTTTATTTTTTATGGTATTATAAGTTAATTTAATGAAAATTTATATCTTAAATCGGAAAAATTAATAAAACGCAATTTTAATTTTCATCGAGGAAGAAAGAGAATAGGAATTAAAATTACTTTTAACTTTCAGAAATAAAAATTTTTTAGCATATGTTTAGCTATATGTTTTTGCTACCTAAAATTGGTTTTAAAATTATATTTAAAAATTTATAATCATTTCACAGGTACTTATTTAGAATTTCTATTATAAATAGATAAGAATATTACAAACGAATTTCTTTTTTCAAGAAAGGGATGTTATTTAAGTTCTTCAGTATTATTTTTTAGTCTGAGAAACTTTTGTGAATTTGTTGGAAAACATATTGAAGTTATAATGAAAATTTTAATGTGAAAACAAGATGGAAAGGGAGATTTCTATATTAAAAAAATGGTTTTTAGCTGAAAAAGGAATATGACAATGGTCTTAGTAATTGTTCTTATTTTGTTTTTTAATCGGCATTTTATAATAAATCTTTTTAAAGAAAACTGATAAACTTATTTGTGATGAATAATCTTGAATAGATATCTTTTTCCCCCTTAGAAAGACATATTTATCTCCGAAGAGTCAATAATTGATAACAAAATGGAAAACACTTTTAAGTTTACTTTTTTTATTATTATTTTAATAGCTTTGTACTTACTAAGAGTCTTAGGAAAGGTAAAAATCTCTTGAGAAAAGGTCAAACAGTTTCCTTATTAGGGTCATTCCTTAAAAGATAGAGCGAAATCAATAAAACATCAAAACATTTGTGTAATACGTTAAAAATTCAGAACTTTTTAGATTAGCATACTGAAATACTAACTTTGTTTTTTAAGTTTGCACAAAACAGTAGTATTTTGCTTATTTCAGATCTTTTATTAGTTTCTAATTTCAATTATTAATTTTAATTACGGAAAGTAAAAGAAACTTGAGACATTCGTTATTCGTAATGAATACGAAACAGAATTTGTTTATGTTGTAATGCTCTATATATGTTGAATTTATCTGTTTATGTTGTAATGCTCTATACAATTAATAAAATCAAAGTTTGATCAAGAATTTTTTGTTTTCTGAAACATAAATTAGTCAGCGTCAAAATTATTTGAAAAAACAATTACTTTATGTGGATCATTCTAAGTTAATTTACCGATCTATATCATTTCAGAAAACATGTTTATTTTTAAAATATTGATTTTTCAATTAAACGAACCAATTACTCATTCGGGATTTATATTATTGTTAATATTTAGGACCCTTAAAAAATCCTCACAAGTATTTTTTATTGGATATGATAATTTTTTAAGAACAATATTGTAGTATTTTAGTTTTCGAAATTTGTACTTAATGAAATACAATATTATTATTATTATTTATTTTCTGTCTATTAGTTTACATTACATATTTAAAATTATGAAATATGATTGACTTTTATCTCTTTTAATTATATGGTGTTAATTTTATTTTGACTAAAATGAATCCTGTGTGTTTTTAATGAGAGTGAATTTGAATAAATAGTCAAATTTTTCATAGAAAGTTTTACTGAAAATTCAACATGTATTGTTTGAGATAGACATATAAATTTTGAACTGTGAATAGTATTTGCAGGGCTCGTTATCTGAAATGACTTCCATTAAAAAAAAAAGAGGTCCAGGGAAAACTTTACATACAAATTATCAATGTATGTGCATAATTGTGTTGTGTTAATTAAATTTTTGCGTGAATTAACCAAGGTCATACATATCTCATTACAAGAAAATAATTTCAAAGGAAAAATGTACGCATATAAGGAAAATTCATTTATTTAAAGAATGTAAATTTTTATTAAATGTTTTGTTAATTTTGACTATTAAAAATTATGTAAATTATCTTAAGTGTTGCTTATATGAATTATATCCTGTATTTTTGTGGAACAAGACCATACATTACAAAAATGCTTTTAAAAAACGAAAATGACTTTAGTTTTCTTTCTGTCTTAGCTTTCTCAATTATTTGAAATAGTATTGACCGACTCTAAGTTCCTAAATCGGTATAAATATAAGGTGTGGCTATTAAATAACGAGGCTGATGTTGTGAAACATTTTATTTTCCTTATCCTTTCATACATATTTCCGTATTATCACCTTCAATTTACAACTATCTATTCCTACAAGGTTCCATGAGAATCTTCCGTTGGTCGAAACAGTACTGGAAGTCTTCTGTCAGCTCCTTCAGGGCCCGTGCCGCTTACTCTTTCACAGCTTCAACGGACTCAAATCTTGTTCCTTTTAATGCAGATTTCACCTTAGGAAATTGATAGAAGTCCTTTTGCGCAGATCCGGCGAATAAGGCGGATGGTCTAACTCTAGGATGCCGTACTTGGCTTAGAAATCTCTTGACAGACAATGCGGAATGACTTGTCCTTCCACAATTCGGATCGTTTTTTCCTTATCCTTTCACAGAGCTCAGCAAGAACGTGAAGATAGCAATGATGATTAATAGTTTGACCTTCAGGAACGCAGTGAAGATACACAAACCCATGAATATCGGGAAAAAAAAATTAATCATCATTGCTTTGAATTTTGATTTGCTCATTCGAGTTTTTTTGTCTCTCGCTGAAGATAGTTTCTTCCAGTGCATGGATTAGCGCTTCGTTTCGGGATCATAAGTAAAAAACCACGATTCGTCACTCCTTATTATCCTTTCCAATAAGTTTAGGTCATTTTCAATGGCATTCAAAGTGTCAGTACAAACATTTCTGCGAGTTTCTTGTTGTTCAAACGTGAGAATTGTAGGCACCATTTTGGCACACACTTTTTGCATAGTAAAATTATATAAAATTTGCCTTACGGATTCTTTATCAACCCCTATATTCTCAGAAATTACACGAATACTTAACCGACGGTCAGAACGAACCAGATTACCGATTTTTTCGATGTTGTCTTCCGCTTTTGATGTGGAAGGGCGATCCCGGTGTGAATTATTTTCAATGTCTTCTTGGCCATCTTGAAAATGCTCAAACCACACAAAACACGTGCACGCTATAAACATTCATTGTCATACACTTCTTTCAATAAATTATAAGTTTCAATAGCGGTTTTTCCAAGTTTCGTGAAAAATTTCACAACAATTCGTTGCTTTATTGTCACTCTTGTCATTCTTCCGGCGAAACCAAGAAATAACTCTAATGAGAACGCAGGCCACGGCTGTACGGATTTGTTTGCAGAAACGAGAGGGACTGCATTCGGAAGAGAAGGTTTCACTCTAAACAACAGTCGTCCCTGGTGTTCAGCGCATGAGTACTTCTGTAGCAGCGTTAGTCTAGTTATTTAATATTCACACATTTTACATTTTAACGTAAATCGGCGCAACAAAATTGAGTTGTCGAATGGTGATAAATTATGAAAACTGGTTTATTCCTTTTCAAATTTTGTCTTGGCCTGTGATCTACAACCGATATGTGTACGCGTGCCAGATTTTACATTAAATGTAATAAGTCAGACGCATGCCACCAGTAACTATTAAAGTTTTTAAGTAAAAGGTTGCTGCAAATATAAAGTTATGTTATTATATGATATAATATTAATTATTTTACTAGGCTAATTATGAAGTGTACACACAATTGATTAATGAAAGAAAAAAAAATATTTGTTTGCAAAAAAATTGTCCAAAGATGATGACAAGAAATAAAATAATGAATAAAAGAACTGTTCCTTAATTCATAAAATTGTTTCATACAGATGAATCATCTAGAATATCAAGAATAGCTGAAATAAATAACGATGGAAATGAAAGATAAGTCTAACTGGTTTTTGAATTTTGAACGTCAATCCGGAATTTGATTATATTAGAAAGTATTTCTCATTGCTCGTTTATTTATTTATTTTTTTTTGGTGAGTCATTTTTGAAAAAGACAAAAAAGATTTTAAAAAAGTTAATTGCAAAAAGAGCTATAACGTTTCTATTAGCTCATAATAACTCTAAGCAAAAAGAAAATATTTTAGATGAAAAATATATACAAAATTTTATCAAATATGGACAGAAAATATACGATAATTCAACTTGATCATCGTTTACTTAATGGGCTTCCAGCTTCTGGTTCCAGGCTCCATCGTTACTTAGACAAGTAATCAGCTTACTGATTACTTGTCTAGTTTAGTAAATAACAATACGTAATATTTACAAAGATAATTATCTGTGAAAGTATGTTGAAAGTATAAGATAAAAAAGGAATTTCGATAATGAAATGAAGAACTAATGTTGCGTGTAGTAATATTAAACAATAAACATAGATAAATGATCCAAACAAGATAACAATCCAATTCATAGTAAATATACTTCTAAAAGGGTTTTATTTAAAAATGTAATAATGATTTTATATATATATATATATATACATACGCACTCTATGACAAAAAAACCCCGATGCACCAAGAAGGAGTTGCCCTATTGTAATGAACTTTTGTATGGAAAAACATTTAGACCGAACATGCAAATGATTTGGTGTCCAATGAATGAATAGCGGGAGCTACAGCGCATCGAAACTGCGCATTCAGCAGGTGTATATAAGAAGCAATTCTCAATCGGATGGTCAAATTTTCTGTTGCATTTCGATTTTTAAGATACCTTTCAACAACTGAAAAAATGCCTCGCCGCAGGATTCGAGCTCATTACGAGCAACTGACAAAGTTTGAAAGAGGTCGTATCATTGGATTGAAAGAGGCAGGTTGAGCAAATCGGAGAATCGCTCGTCATATAGGTCGAGACGATTAGAAGATGCTGGCAAGAATGAGTAAACAATGGCAGATTTCAGCGTCATGATGGTAGCGGTCGGCCTAGAGCCACAGAAGATCGGGAGGACAGAGTGATTGTCAGATCAGCTTTCACAGTTGCCTGATTCATCGTTATCAACCATCAGACGTGCGACCCGCACTCGAGTGGCCTCCTTGACCATTCACAGGCGGCTGATAAAGTGAAATCTACGCTCGTACCGACTGCTACGCCACCTTCCACTCCTGCGTGCACACTGTCGAGCCAGATTACAGTGGTGCTCAGCTCGATCAGGTTGGAATGATGCCGACTGTGGACGTACAGTGTTTAGCGACGAATCCCGCTTCCAACTGTGTCCTGACGATCATCGTGTCTGGAGACGCAAAGAGCAACGTGCCGAACCTGCTTTCACTATTACACGTCACACAGGCCCTTAACCAGGAGTTATAGTCTGGGGTGTCTTTTTACTTGATAGCCGGCCCCTTTTGTCGTCATTAGAGGCACACTTATAACACAGCGGTACGTCGACAACATTCTGAGATCTATTTTGCTACCGTTCCTTTTGCAGTACTCTGGCCTTATTTTTTAGCAAGATAATTCCAGACCATATACGACAGGTGTTGCTATGAATTGTCTTACAGACTGTCAAACACTTCCTTGGCCAACCAGATCTCTCTCCAATCGAGCATGTCTGGGATATGATGGGAAGGCGACTGCATCTACCAGGGAATGTTGATGATTTCGGCCGACAATTTGAGCAAATTTGGCAAGAAATACTGCAGGAGACTTTCAAGGAGCTTTATCACTTTATGCCACGTCGTGTGGCTGCTTGCATCCAGGTTAGAGGTTGGTCAACACCTTATTGAGCTCGTTATTTTGTAACTATGTAACTCTGGAAAAAAAATCATTCAATTTTTTTGAAATTTTAATAATTTCTATTCTATACATAATTTTCCTCTCCGCCAATTTTTGTCTCCATCAGATAACTCCTTCTTGGTGCGTCGTTTTTTTTTTGTTATGGAGTATATGTGTATATATTTGAGTGGATAACAACTTGTATATTTATCATTTAAATTTTATGGTCTCTTAAAAAAAAGTTGTGTAAATAATTTCCTATGTTTTTAATTTTCATCGCCCCCTCCCCTTTCCCCCCTTCCTTTCTTGGTTTCCGGTATAAATTTCGTTTACAAACCTTTAAAATCTTAAATATTCCTTGTTGCAAGATAGAAATAAAGCTACAATAATTTTAAATCTGTTTAGTAGTCTTTTTTTAAAAAAATACTTTTTTTTCATTCGGTTTTTTGTTTGTTTTGTTTTAAAACGTACGAGAGCACATTTTATGAGCCTAGCTGTCGTAAATGAACGTCAATTTAATGAGGTATTCGGTTTGGTTTTAGTACCTCTTTTAATTACGTAATTTCTTGAAGTTAATAAAAACTGCTTGCGAAATTCCTTTGATATTTGGTTCAAAGTACTTGTAACATTCTTTTGAGAATAGTTTCTTGCACGTTTTATGCAACTTTCCTTTCTTCATAATGAAGTAAATTGATCTATAACCAATTTAAGAAACAGTATACTGGTGTTAGTAATTTAACCTGCTTCATACATTCTTTTTCTGGGATATATCATTCTTTTTCAGCATTATTTATAGACGTTTTTGATGAAAAAATCAGGATTTTTAAAACTTTTTTCTATACTTTTTTGCTTTTAATTTCTACACAATAATTAAAACTATCTATCTAAATATCTATAACTCAAAGTGTGAAGTGAACAATAATGACACACACACACACACACACATAACTGGTTATTCATCAATTGAATTTGGATCTATTGGAACTGCGAAATTCTGAAAAGTTTCAAGAAAATAGCTATGGAGTTATTTATCAAGCAGTTTCAATTGACTTTTTTTAGGATTTGTTATGGAATTCGGATACACACAAACACACTTCAGTTAGGAATTTTATTACCCTGCATTATGCATGTAATAAAATTTCTAATATTAGTATTTCCTAATCTTTCTTCTTAACATCAGTAGTTTTTATAAAGATTGATTACTATTATCCAAATTCTACGATCATTTTCTCTAGTGGACACACATTTCCTATTAAATAAGATGTTTTTTTTACAATATGAATACACTGAATATGATTAATTTTCAAGTCCACTGCTTAAATGATGAATAGCTGCCTTTTGTAGAAGATAAGAGAATAAATTGCATAGATTAGAGAATTATTGTGAATGTACAAATGGTAGTAGCCCTTAGCACAGTTATGTAATCTTTTTCTGTTTGCGATTCTTATTAATCATGAGAAGTTATCGATTAGAAATCTTGCTATCGCTTAGAAAATTCCTAATGTGTCAGTATAATACAGGAATATTTTAAATGCTCACGTTATTCATGTTACTCACTTTTATTGTAAATACTCACTTTATAATTTGTCGGAACTTGAATATGAAAGGAAGACATTCTTTTCTATATTCTGCCAGACTTGTTTATGATCGCACTGTCCAGACTGTTTTTTTCTTTTTGTGATCCTCATGTAGCTGACTGGAACTCCACGTCTGTTTCATTTTTTTGAATCTATATTTTGGTACTCCTGATATTTTTTTAAATTCATGCAAATTATTTTTTGTCGCTCAAGAAATTTGGCATGTTTCTAAGGACATGCAAGTCATTTAGAGACTATACTTGATTACATTCTTTTATAAATTTTGCAGATATGTTCTTCGAAATCAAAGTTACTTTTCTTAAAAATCATTTTTCGTAATTTTAGATCGGGGTAGCATATAGGGATATGAGCAGTGAAGATACTGAATTTTATAAATATAGAGAAGATTCGAGACTTTTATTCCATTATTAATCTTTCTATTTTAATATCAAAATGCACAAGTTGTAAATATTAAATGAATTCAGAGAACAGTCTTAATTCGTTTTTATGTATATTGAACTTTCTCGTATGTCTTAATTTACTTTTGCTTTTATAACGGGCATTTTATGTAAGTTCTGTTTGCAGAATATAATTTTTTAAACTTAAACATATGTTGAATGTAATACCGTATATTGAAAAAAAAACGTCTTCCTGTTTGTGTGATTGTTTCGTATGGTAATTTTTCCTTTCATTTTCTCTGGTCATTAACATTTTCCTGTGTCTGGCTACAAGTATAATTTTTTTTTTAGTTACGGTCAAATTCATTTGAAAATTATTCTTTTCTCCTTCCGCTTTATTCTGCTTTCACCTGAATCACTGTGTACATACACTGTGACGTCACTGATAACAAACGAGCTCTTAACGGCGTTTTTTCTTAAACAAGATAAGGCACCTTCTGCTTATTCTATAGGTAGATATGTTGTAAAGGTAATCTATATGGTATTCTTCCTGCCATCGTGCTTGGACTTTGAACGAGTGTTGGAAAGATGTGCTTTGCCTTCTTAAGTTATTCCATGAACTGGTTGTAATTTGTGTGCATCTTCACTTCGAAAAATGTCTGCAAAATATTTTGATATGTATATCGTTGATTTCTATATGTATTTATCTAAATGATGATACAGTAAGAACTTATTTCTTCAAATCCGAGAAATATTATAAGTGTAGTGCATTTAATATTTGATTTCATTTAAGACTTTTGTATTGATTCATCGCTTTGGGAGTGGCTCGATTCGTTTCTGTGGTGCAAGGTAAATGATATATTTATTTTATATATTTTGAAAAAAGTTTGTGAAATCATTGTCTAGAATAATTTTATGTTTAAATTTAATGCGCATTTTTAAATTAACTATGAGAAGTAAAAATATAATATACCTTAATGTTTAGCAGTTTCAGGTTGAGAATTTATAATTTCATTTTATTAATGTACAGGATGACATTTGAGCTGAAGTAGATAAGCCTATCAACTTTTTAATTTCCATGTCTTACACATCATGTGGTGCATTTTTTTGACCCCGTTCTTTGCCTAGAAATAAAATTTAGATTTATTAATAAAAACTTTATTTTTTGTATTATTATTGATAATGCTGGATCAACTCCAAATTGTCATTTGATAAGTTTTTTTTTATAATTCCATTTAATAAATAGTTATTCAGAATATACTTCATGCAATAAAGTCTACGTACTTTACTATTCATTAAGTTTAGAAGTGAAAGTGCTTATATTAATGGATTCGTTTGTCTTCTTGTAAATAAAGGAAACCAATCAATAACATAATTGATTTTTGTTGATTTCATCTGTTTGTTCAAATTGATAAGATTTTTCTGTTGAAAGTTCCGGTGACAGTCTGCTATGTTATTACGCTTGCTTGTAAAAATTTTGTTTCCAAAGTAAAATTTTTCTTAAAAGTTTTCAATGGTTTGAAATCAAACTCATAACTCATTAGCGTATTTACTAATTTATTATCTTAATGCATGTGTAAATAGGAGACTTCAAGAAATAGCTGAAACTATTTTAAAATTAAATATTTTACCAAGACAAGTGTATGTATGTATATATATATAAATATTCAAAAAAAATCGATGGGGGGCAATATTGTTTTTTTTTTCCCTTTAAGAAGCTTATGTGACTTAACTGTGTTTGTTCATTTCGTTTATATACTTACTTAGTCTTTAAAAATAAATACTAATGCAAGAATCAAATTCACAAATTGAGAATTAAAAACTTACCGCGTGATAGATAGCCCGGTTCTGTACTTGGATTCAACACAAACAAGTCTGAAGTTGAAGTAAAACAACAAAATAAATACTTTAAGATATAGTTGGGATTTCCTGTTCGGATATGTTATTTTGTCTGTGCATGAAATAATGTAATTATTCAATTAATACCGTCTATGTAATTATTCATTTAATAATTCTTAAGTGGATATAGCGTATTAATGCCGAATATAAGACGAATTATTACTTTTCCTCACTTAACTAGTTTTTTAAATGATAAAATATGAATTTCAATTCGCACCATTTAATATTTCAATAATTTTGAATATTGAAATAATGTATACATCTTATTCTTTTAATTTCGGAATTCGTTTATCTTTGTTTATTTTTTATTCGTTTATTTTTTGTAAAACCTTAGTATTTTATTTCATTTTGGTAGAGTTAAACTAGTTCCCTAAGAAACATTTCAGTTAAAAGTCCATAAATTTTTCCCCTTGAACAAATAGTTGCGCTTTTCATTTTATAAAAAGCTATGATTTGAAATGTTTTGACATCAAATTATTCTATATTTGCCTTAATTTTTTTACTTAAATGTGTTATGAACTCTTAGTTAAATTGTTTCAAAAAATGTCGAATTAAATAATGATATCTATCGATTTTCTTATTTTTTTTTTGCATTAATTATAGTCAATGCTTTGCTTTTTCAGTTAATAAATTACACTTAAACAGACATGATAAATATTATTTAATCACAAGTAGTGTATAAAATATTAGAAACACTTGGAATCGCAATTACTTCTATTAATAAGATGTTCGTCCGCCTTGAGCGTTTCGCACAGCAACATATCGACATGGATTAAATACATATAGATGTCTCACAGAAAATAATGGTATTTTATACCATTCCTCTTTTGACATTTCTTCCCATTCGGCTAGTGATAAAGGTTGGAGAAATCGTCCTATCACTTGTCGCCTGCGTTATTTTCGTAAAGGTTCAATAATGTTAAGGTCTGGTGACAAAGTTTCACTTAATAATCCTAGTGTTCGTTTAATCAATTTGTGATGCACTTTAATGTATATGGACGGCAGCATTACCCTCCTGAAACTGGAGACAGCCACCAGAGAAGATTGTCTTCATCATTAGATGAGCGGACCCTGGAGTATATTAAAATAGATTTGGACTATTAACTGATCTTTTAGAAAGACTACTGTTTCTAAAGAATGCCAAATAATAGCACTCCACAACATTAAAAATCCGCCTCCATTTCCATTCACAGTTGAAATCTAGCACTCATTATGGAATGCTTCTGTGTGACGTCGCCAAATACAAAAACAGACTAAATAACATATTTTCCTATCATCAAACTTCTAGGTCCAATGCTCTCTGCTGCACTATATATATTTTTGGCATTGATTTCAGTAATGAGAGATTTGAGCTTTGCTATACGACTATGAAAATCTAATATATGAAGCTCCTGACGAACTGTTCTGCTTGAAATGAGATCTTACCGGTCGATATTTAAATTTGCTGTGCTCATCTCAACTATGGCTTTACATTTTTGACGATTAATTCTTGCCATTAATCTCCAATCCCTGTCTGACATCTTCCTTTTCTGTCTATAATTGCTATGTTTAGAAGCAATACTTTGTTCTCTTTTCACTTAGTCATAACTTTAAACATAGTTCCTATAGCCCCACACACAATTTTGGCTTTATAGATACTGAAGTACCATTACTCATGTCTTATGCAAATGGCTGAGATTTAATTTTTTAAAAATAATGTTACACTTCTGGTATTTTACATGTAATCGTTGCTTTTATATTTGATAGTTGATTACATACTTTAATCGTATGAATTACAGAATTTAAAAGTTTATACAGACGCTTTTTTATGCTTGTTAGTAGGTATTTTTTTCATTACTTTGTCTGCTATCTGTAAATATCAATTATTTTTAATTTAAAAAAAAATTAATTTCACAACATTAAAACCTCATATGTCGTTTGCAATAAATCTGAAGTAATCAAATATGGTTCACATCCTTTTAATTTCGGTTTTATCTTTTGCATTACATTGAAAAATCTTAGCATATAATTTTATTTTGGGTGAGCCAAACATGTTCCCTGTTTGTTTTTTGTCAAAGTCCATAAAATATTTCCGAAAACAAATTTTTGATCTTATTATTTTATAGCTTTTATATTAAAGTGTTATGACATTTTAAGGTTACTCTACATTTGCCTTATTTCTTAGTTTAATTATTAACTTATTCTTTTTGTGAATTCTAAGAATTTCAGTTTCAAAATTTTTTTGTTAAGGGATTATATATATTCGGTTTTATTTTAAAAATTTATTCCAATCTCTCTCTCTCTCTCTCTCTCTCTCTCTCTCTCTGTGTGTGTGTGTGTCTTATTTTACACAAATTAATAATCTACTTCTCAATATATCTTATATAATTAATGCATATTATTGAATGATATAAATGATTGTGATATAGTATAAATAATAAGTTCTAAAAAGGATTAAAATTTAATATTGTCGTAGGTGAGTATTTTTCTATATTATTTACAGTTTACAAGAAATCAAAGTGAGCATTTTGAACAAGGTATTATCATTTAAGCACATAATTTGTATGCATGATACAGAAGAATTGTATTTTATTGGATAATGCAAAATAATTATCCAAAATTTTTGAGAAATTTCAAAACTCTTTAAATTTCTTTCCGTAATTATTTGTATCATTGGAGTATTTTACTTTATATCTACTTTAGCGTATCTTGAGTTATTTTATTGCTTTTTTTATTGAAAATATTAGTTTTTTTTTATTGAAAATATTAGTTTTTTTTAATTGAAAATATTAATGTTTTTTTGTTTTGTTTTTGTTTTTCAGTAGCGCGCGTATCCTAATCTCTATTTCCCCCTTACATACGAGTATTATTGAAAATTACGAGTGAAATTTTCTTAAATTTCATTCAGTTATTTGAAAATTTTTCCAAAATTATTTTCACAAAGAACGCATTTTTGTTTGTCTGAAATCCCTCCAAAATTTCATAGATTAATGATTACACTAATGTAATCACAATACTAACTTTACAATACACTTCAACGAGACTCGCGAGCACCACTTGAACTTTTCGCGAGCTGCTCGGTTTGCTAGGTTATACGATTAATTAAGGCTCCCGTTTACCCTCCATTTTGATTTCATCATCTTAATGTTAATCCTATGGAATTTCGACTTGAATTCTCCCATCTTTATTATTTCATCTATTTGAATGCAATAAAGTGCATCTGAAAAAGCAAAAAATAATGAATGCTTCTGTGGAATTACTTTTTTCCTAAGATTTTTAAAAAGATTTTTATTCTTATTTTAATTATTCGTTTTTGAGTTTTCCGGTCTTTAAAGAATATTTTCAAATATTTTTAAGAATCGGAGGAAAAAAGTAATTCCACAGAAGCATTGATTATTTTTTGCTCTTTCAAATGCACTTTATTGCATTCAAATAGATCAAATAATAAAGATGTGAGAATTAAAGTCAGAATTCCATAGGATTAACATTACGTCCACGAAATCAAAATGGCGGGTAGACGGGAGCCTTAAGATGCGTAAAAATTAAAAATCACTTAAATTTTCAAAATAGGAACTGCCCTTTTTTTAAATTTCATCATAAATAACATCTTTTTTAAAACGTTTTTCTGAATTTCACTTGGTGTGTGTGTCATCAAATTTTCGATCGTTAATTTAACCAACTTTTCATCAAGCTAGAGCTTTGAAATTTTGGGAATCGTTCGTACTCGCCTAACAATGCAATATTTAGACGTTTGCGACAAGTTTTAACTCATATTTTTTAAATAATGCAGTTTAGCCCTATCACTTGGCGCAATTTGAATAATTGCCAAACTTGCCGAATTTTTTTTTTTTTTTTTTTTGGCTGAATTTTAAGGACGTTTGGGGGACCAATTAAAAAAATTTCGGGAAAAAGCCCCATAATACCTGTCTACAAGAGTGGTTTGACTAAACTGTATTCCAACCATTTAATTTACCGGATTAATTAATTTTAGTCAGTTTTAACGTTGTTATGTATTTCACTTGGTGTGTGTCTGTATGTATGTGTATCAGTGTGTCATCAAATTGTCTATTGTTAATTTAATCAACTTCCCATCAAGCTAGAGCTCTGAAATTTTGGGAACCGTTCTTATTTGCCTAACAATGCAATATTTAGATATTTGCGATCAGTTTTAACTAATATTTTAATAATTTTTTTAATAAACTTTGCCACCATATAAAAACGTTGTTTTTAAAAACGTTGGTTTTTATTTCGAATTATTTTTTTCATTCTGTATTCATTTTACAATTGCAAATGCATGACAACTTTATGTACATTCAATCCCGAGGTACCCAATTGGGTACCACGCGATTTAACTAAAAATTTTGAAAGCTATTTTTTTCAGTTTTTTTTTCATTGATGGTATTTAATAAATAAAGTGCTAAAATTATTCAAAAATACTTTGCAGTTCTTACTTGGGTAGCAAGAGCTTAAGTTTGATCGCCCTTTCTAGTATCATCATCAGAATATGAAATAATCAGGGAAGTGGACGTGACGGCTGGAATGAGTTTGAGGAAGATTTGTCTTTGCTTCTGTATCGGGTAATTTTATTTTTCCGTTAGTAGTGATGTCCGAATTGGTATTGGGCATAAATACCGTTTTAAGTCTATATGTGGAGACGGTGGATTGTTTTCCATCAATGTTAACTTTAAAACTTTTTATCACCATATTTTATTACAGAAAATGGTCCGTCATAAGGAGCTTGAAGTTTTAAGCGAACTGAGTTCCGTTTGACAAATATATGGATACCCGTTTTTAATCTTCGTGTGCAAATACAGTTTGCTTCGGATGCTGAAAAGTTGGTTTCGGTATTAGTTGATGCATGTGACGTCGCTCAACAAGCTGATCTGGGTCACTTTTAACTTTAGTGGTGTCGAAATATTTTGCAGATAATATGTTACTTTTCCATGCATCCATTCTACTGAAGTGCATCCTATATATTTTTTTAAAAGCTGTTCCAAGACCGAAGATAATGGTGGGAAGAATTTCTGTCCATTATTCTTTTTCGTGGGATAAAGTGGACGAAGAAATTCCTGTATCACTGCTCCAGAACCATTGCTTCGAGACTGGTACGCAGTTTTGCGTCTTCTCTTTACTCCCGATTAATCTGGCAAGAGTCTTAAAGAGGTATGATTCGAATTGGCGTCATTTATCTGTCATTCATGTAGATGGAACACGAAAACGAGTAATTCATTTCGCATAAAATACGTCAGATATTGTTGCAACTTGAATGTCGGAAAGAGTTGAAGCTCCTGTCAATTTTGTGAAGCGGTCAATGGTGGGAAAGCAATAAGTAAATCCTTTTGAAAGTGGAAGAGACCCAATAACATCCAGGTAGCATGATCAAACCGTTTCAATGTGTCACTAAATTTTTGATGGGTCACGTGAATTTTGTGGGGCTGGAAGTATGCATTTTTTGAACGTTAGCATGGGATACATTGTTTCCCTCAAGTTATACAATCATTTTTATATTAGGCCAACCATGGCAGTCACGAACTAATTTCGACGTTGTTCCATTTGCAGGGTGAGCTGTATTAGCGACTCTAACAAAACAAATTTCCCTGAATTTTTCAAGTATGCAGGAACGTTTGGTATCACTATAGTTGAATCACAAAATAACTCCTCATTAAAATTAGGGAGTTTAATTTTTTTCAAATTTAAAGAATTTTCAGGATTTATGAAATTCATTTGTCATTCAGAAAGTGCCATTTGTTTGTGCAGATGATAATTTCGTGATAATCGACTGGACTTAAATTTGGATTTCAATAATGCACGATACAGTGTCAGCTACTATATTATCAGTACCTTTATTGTATTGGATATATTGAGGACTGAAAAATTCGATTGCCAATTTTATTCGATTCGATTGTCGATTTTATCTTGGAGAGCATTTTTCAAACTTTTGTTTATTGGCAAATGTTAATGCTTTATGATCGGTAAATACAATAAAATTATTTCCTTCTATGTTTGGTTCAGCTGATTTTATTAACGTCGCACTAGAAGCAACACGAAGGCTATTGGCGACGGATCTCGTAATTTTGAATCTCGGTCAAGTGGCTAGAACGACACCTGAGCTGGCACTCCCTCTCCTAACTTCCACGCCACGCCAATGGGAGAACCTTGAGCCTCGACAGATTTAACGTGCATCAACCCCGGCTACACAGCGGATCTTTAGTCATATCAGGCTCGAACTTACGACTCGACGAAAACCGCCGCCAGTGACCATGGCCACTAGGCTACCGTGGCTACGTTTACTTCTTGAAAAAAAAAAAATCTGAATTTTTTAATGCTTATAGCTTATATGTACTGCTAATAATTCTCTATCATAACCATTATATTTCACCTAAGTAATTTTTTTGGGAAAAAAAGAATAAAGGTTCAAGTCCCATCGCATTGTTTTGATTTAGTATTTAACATTGCATAGTCCGATGCATCTATCTCAAGTATAAGTGATACGTTTGGTGTTGGATGATCTATTATTACAGCATTCGCAAATTCTTGTTTTGATTTCTTGAAAGCTGCCCTTATTTGATTAGATCGGTGAGTTTTTTTTTTTTTTAATTTCTTTTGGATTCTTTCTAAATAGCTTACCTAAAAACTGTCTTAACTCTCTTGTATTTTCTAGTTTTTTTGTAATTAATTATTGCTTTTACCTTTCTTTAAGCGGTTTCGTGTCATCTTTAGTAATAAGATTCTTTAAGATTTCAATTCCCAAAACACGAAATATATATTAAGAGACATTAAGACCATAATCATTATAAGTTTTATTAAGACTTAGGTAGAGTGTTGTTTATGAGTTATCTTGTTATCTTAGGAAACTAAAATATCATCTAGATAAGTATAACAATAATCTAAACTTCTTAAAATCTCATATTTAAACGTTGAAATGACAGAGCTGCATTTTTTAAGTCTAAAATTTAAGTATGGAATTTCTGAATGGGATAATTACCGCGATTTTATATTTGTAATTTTCGTGAACTGGGATATGGTGAGCGATATCTAACTTCAGAAATGTTTTTTTCCTGTGGAGAATTGTTCAAAATCTTGAACATGGGGAATAGGATACGAATCAAAATTTGAACAGCATTTAATGCTCTCTCTCTATTATTCCCAACTGGTCATATACCGAAAAGCATTTTGTTAACATTTAAAGTGGATGACCTTTTGCTTTTAAAGTGCCGACAAATTCCGTGTTCTATCATATATTTTAATTCTTTCATTGTTTCTTTAAATACTTCTGATCGAAGTTTTGCTTTTGTTAAAAGGTTTGTCTTCTAGTTTCATTGAAATGAACTCTGTTATGTTTGATTTACCATTAATCGAAGGATTTGTCAATTGTGAGAATAGTTTTAAAAAAGCTTGGTATGTAAAAAAATTAGAAACAGGTTGTAACATTTATGTATGGTAACTTTGCTCTAAATGACATGATGTACCAAAATTTGTCAATATACTCGTATCCGTAAGCTTACGGTTTTTTTTTAAAGTTCAATTGATAATCCAAAGTCGTTTTCAAAAGATCTGGACCTATAATGGAGATAGACACATAGGCGTTAATGAAACCCCATATAAATTTTCGACTAAAGCCGAAACTAAAATCGACTAATGTGGCATCGGTAGCCTCGTGGTCATGGTCGCGAACTCACGGCTGGCGTTGTTTTAGTCGAATAGTGGGTTCGAATCCTGATGACACTAAAATCCAGCCGAAGGTAGGGGGCTGAAACACTTTAAATCTGTCGAGAACCCAAGTCCTTTCATTGATGTGGAAATTTGGAGAAGAAGATTCCAGCTCATGTGATGTCCTCATCTCTTGACCGAGGCTCAAAATTACGAGGTCCGTCGTCAATAGCCCTCGTATTGTTTCTAAGTTCGATGAACAACAATCAATCATAAATCGATTGATTTAATGCCAGAAGTTTTAATTTTAGAGAGTGTTGTTTACAGTAAAAAGTTCTAGAATATTACTAGTACTCGTTTGTTTATCTTTAGGTGGTGCAATGTATGAACATCGCTACATGTGCAAATCAATAGTTTCTTCTAAGTACGCATCTCAAACACATGCAATCTATTTGTTGTTTTAGCTGCTTTCTTATAGTAACAGCAATATGAAGTATTAATATTATTTTTAGTGAGAAATATGGGGATTTGGCTTTATGATTATGCTTATAAGAACTATTATGCTTTTATGCAAACTTTTGTTTGTGACGTTCGTGCATTAATTGGTCAACCTGAACAGCCAACAATGCATTTAGATCCTGTAGCACTAATTAGTTTTCTTCTCTTGAGTCAGTCATTTTAACTGAAAAAAAAAGGGAACCGCAAGATATTTACGACGAAGGAACGGTTTGCCACTGTCCTACACAACTATAGAAATGGTCGGGGGTGGGCGTAAAAGGGTCAGTGTCACATACACAGTTCAAAGGAATAACAGATAAGAACAGTATTCAGTTAATGGTCTCATCAAACTATTGGTGGTTGCTTCCTTTGTAGTGAAATCTTTTTTCTGCAGAGTGAACTGCAGTTTGATGATAGAACTCATGATACTATTATACACAACCACTCTGTTATATACTCGCTTACATGACCACAATTGTATTTATCACTTAGTTGGGATGAAGAAGATTGTAGATATGAATTACATGTGCTGATGCAGGATGCTTTCCATCTTTAGATAGAGGAAGGTTTTGAATAGCATCCGATGATTTTTCTTTCAGGAATCGTAAGAAACTGCGATAAAAGTTCAAAATATGGTTGAAGTGGTTGAAATAAATGAGATTTTATGCACGGCCCTAGTTGTACAGTGGGATGTTAAATGAATGAGTTGTCCTAGAATTGCTGTTGCTTTTAATAATGTGGAAACTGTATCAACTACCTGAGTGTGACAGTTGCTGTAGAAATCCCATGTATTTGGATCACCGTTTTTCTAAGTATCATCTGGCCATTGTATGAAACATTTTCGGATCACCACTGCGCCGTTTGGTGAAAGTTGCGCAAAATGACAGGATACATAATGCTATTTACTCAACTTATTTTATTTCATTTAAATATTATAGAAAATATTTACAATAAAATAAAGTTCTTGTTGAAATTACATTTCCTGTGCAAATGTAACATCTTTTAAGCTGCTAGCTGCACCCTAGTATAAGTATTATAGTTGGTAATGTCCACAGATACGTCGTTTTAATTGAGCGTTTTTGGAGATCTCTGGTGTCCTCCTCTTCTGAATTTTTGTGTGAAATGATATTGGCCACGCCAGTGCAAAATATCACGGGTCACAATCTTTCCAATTGATTGGTTATGCTTCTGGGGTGGTGGTATTTTGGTACCCAGGAGATAGGACTTCTATAAGGTCCATTATGTCTCATGAGAAACAGGAACATCTTTTGATTTTTCACACTAGTTCAGTTGCATTTAACTTAGACCTTTGTCCAAATGTTAGGGGACCACTAAAGAACTTGTTTATTAAGTGTGGTTACCACAAAGTATTTTCTTAAAGCATTTTGGAATTTGAAATACATTGGTTTCCAGAAATTAAGGAAAAATCACAAAAATAGTCATAACTTATCCAAAAATAAACCAATTATGATTAAATTCAAATATGTTGTTAAATAAAAGGTACTGAATAAAAAGGCAATACGCAAATTAGCCATTGGGGGACTAGAGGTACGTCAAACTCAAACAGAGGTGGACAGATAGCTAAATGTAATTCCTTCTGTGGTTTATGCCCTTTGGCAACAATCTAAAACTGTTTATTTGATATCCAGAAGGTCAAGTACGTTCAAGAACTACGACAAGCGCCGATTACCGATATGTGTGGTGTTGTGCACGAAGGAATAGAATCGCAACCCAACTCAACTTAGAACTCCCCTTGATGGAGCCATCGAAGACTGGATGTCTGTGTCTACTTTACGTAGAAGACTTCATGAAGGTAGTCTTCTCGTGAGGTGCCCAGTAATTCTGTGTGCCGTTCTCCTCACGTCACGAGACGAAACGTTTGAGGAAGGCACGTCAACATGTCCATCGGATGGCTGATCAATGGAAGCCTATTTACTTCACGGATGAGTTCAAGTTTAGCCTCCAAAGCTATATTAGCTATATTAGGCGTCGTTTGATTTGGAGAGAACAGAGAACACGTTATCATCCATTAAATATTTGTGAAAGGAATTCATAAAGAAAAGGCGGTGTCTGTGTTTGGAGTGGTATCTATTTGGGTGGACACATAGATCTCTATATCTTTCCATGTGAAACTTTACATGCTCACGTTTACAGAGAAGACATCCTAGATGTTTCAGTGCACCATTCTGCCGGTGCAATAGGTATTGATTTCCTGTTATAGGACGACTACAGGAAATCGTTACTGTTGTCATCGAGGAATATTACCTTCAACACCAAACAATTCAGCGTGTGGAATGGACAGCTCGATCACCGGACTTGAATCTCATCGAGAATGTTTGGGATGCTTTCAGAAGATGTGTTGCTGCTCTCAATCCTCCTTCTCAGACCCTTGTCATGGTTACAAATTTCTTACAAGAGAAATGGTTCTCACTTCCCATCGAACTCGTAGATCACATAATTGACAATATCACACATCGCTGTATGTCCTGTATTGCTTCTAAGGGTGATCATGATCCATATTGAAGATTTTTTTTATTACCCCAAAGAGGCACATTCAATTTGATAATTTTATAAATGTGCTTATTTCTAAAACACACTATAATTGTTTGAAATTTTATTTTCATATTCTTTTACACCTTACTATGTGTTGTATATTGTGATTCAGTTTCATTACATTCTAGATGTGTCTTTTTGAGTAATCGCTGTTTTCGGGATTTTTCCTTAGTTTGTGGAAACCAGTGTAGTTTCTATTAATATATCAACCGAAAAAAAGCTTTAATATCGTGGAAAAATGAAAAGAGAGCGACATGCTGATAAAAACAAATATCAGGGTGAAATTATCGTTCAGAAACAAGAAAAAAAATTATAGTTTTCTTTCTTGTGTGCTGTAATATTACGCTTAATTTTATATGAAACATGGATTTTATTGTAAGAGCTTTTGAGATTTTAAGTTAAAATCAATTCTCAAATCAAATTTTGTGCCCTTTGTTTTTTAAAATTAAGAAAAAATATACTTAGAAGACGTGTTTTACTTTTGACTACATTCCATTTAGGATTAAGTGGAATAAACCGATTAAGTCGAAACCTCTTCAAATCATTGCATTCATTTTTTAAACAAATTCTAAAAAACAATTCGGAACATAAATCATTATAGTTGAATCATTTGAAAAATAATTGTATTTTTTGCAACATTGTTAGAAGTAAGCATATTTTTGTATAAGGCGGATTTTTCCTACTTGATTTTGTAAAGCAATTATTCATATGGAAGCTATCAAATCTGTTATGGTTATCTATGGAAATATCAAATCATTATGAAAAAAGGAGCATCCAAATTTAACACAAATACATTTTTTTAAATACAAGATCTGAATGATTTTCAAAACATTTTTTGTATATTTTTTGAGTAACTGTTTAACATTAATAGATTTTAATTATATTTGTGATATTCTTTGGTTTCGGTCTATTTGATACCTCTATATTCTTTTTCTTTCTTTTCTTTTCTTTTTTCATTCTCATGTATATATGAAAATAGGAATTATGTTTTTCAAAGAAATTGTATTAAAATAGTTTTAGTAAAGGAATTATATTCTTTTATTGTAAAAAAATATTTAGGTTTTGAATGAGTATTTTAAGAACTCAGTTTTTTTTATTATTTGAAGTTCTTTTCAATATCTATCGTAATAAATCTATTGTAAGCTGTTTAAAATTACTTGAGTTACTTAAGTCCTTTTTTTACTCATAGCCAACATTAAAATAATGTGCCTTTGACACGTTTTAAGGAATTTATTCTAAATTATGGAATTGGTGTGGTATATTTTCTGTATATAAAAATTTAAATAGGATGGCGACTTCTAAATGGAATGAGCCGCTAAAGCCTAATCGAGTCATTGTCTGGAACTCGCGGCCAGTGTTGTTTCCGCCGAATGATGGGTTCGAGCTTAATGGCATTAAAAACCTACCGTGTAGCGGAACTGATGCACGTTAAATCTGTCGAGGCTCCATCTACTCGAAGTTTGGAGAGGGAGACATCAGGTCAGGTGTCATCCTCGTCACTTGAACGAGGCTCACAATTCACAATTACGAGGTGTGTCGCCAATAGCCCTCGTGTTCCTTCAAAGTACAACAAAATAAATAATTTTTCTGTCTATTTAAATGGAATGATTAAATTTTGGAATGTCAAAACATACATCTGAAAAAAAAAATTATTATTACATATTGATACCTATTTTTTGAAAAGAGAAAAAATTTAACTAACTTTATTAAATGTGACATCCTTTGGTTAATCAATTTCTCAAATCAAATGAGTTTAAAATTCATACGACTTGGTTTATAATTGTTTCATTTAACTATTTCAGAACTTCCCCAATAACCGGAAACTTAAAGATCCTTTAAATTTATGAGAAAGGACAAAAAATCATCTTTTCAATAATTCACTTTAAAAGGAGAGGAGAACAACGTAGTGTAAATATGGTGCGCCAACTCATATATGTGTATATTTTTCTATTATTTACATTAAATTTAATTACAAGCTGATACAGACCAGCTTTAAGCTATGATTTTTAAAATTTCTTTAAATGTATTGGAATTAAAATGTTATGAATATAAATATTTCACTTATCATTGGAAATAATTGATTCTGACCCAAAAATTAGAAAATTTTCATAGATAAAAACTGTTTTACAATATCCAGATCGTTAGAACAGTTAACACAATAAAAAGCAAATTGAAATTATTATTTTTTCTTCACAATTATCAAAAACTGATGATCCAAATGACTTGAAAATGGAAGAAAATAATTTTATCCTAAAAATTGTTCAAAAATTATATGCAGTGAAGTAAAGAATCAAGAATCATTCAATTCTAGGTACTATTCTTACTGATGAATCAGTTCGAATATCAAGAAAAGCGAAAGAAAAAAAAACTCTTGAATTATTGAGTGGTTTTAAAAGACCTAAGTTTATGATTATGTGTAAGTAGCTTTATAAATTATAAATAAATTATAAACAAAAGACTTACTTTAAATTCAGCCTGTTAAACTCCAAGGTTAGCAAATAAAATTTTAAACTAATGTGAGCCGAAAAATCCTTTAAGGCTCCCGTCTACCCGCCATTTTGATTTCGTTAGCTTAATGTTAATCCTATGGAATTCTGACTTTAATTCTCACATCTTTACTATTTGATCGATTTGAATGCAGTAAAGTGCATCTGAAAGAGCAAAAAATAATGAATGCTTCTGTGGAATTACTTTTTTCCTCCGATTTTTTTAAAAAAATTTACTTTTATTTTAATGATTCGTTTTTGAGTTTTTAGTTCTTTAAAGAATATTTTCCAATATTTTTAAATATCGGAAGAAAAAAGTAATTCCCCAGAAGCATTCGTTATTTTTTGTTCTTTCAGATGCACTTTATTGCATTCAAATCGATCAAATAGTAAAGATGTGAGAATTAAAGTCGAAATTCCATAGGATTAACATTGTGTCCATGAAATCAAAATGGCAGGTAGACGGGAGCCTTAATTTTTAAATGTTGATTTGTTTTGAAAAGAACTGTATAAAAAGTGAACAAAATAAAAAAAAAAATGCAAACAAATTGTTCCATGTAAAGTTTTACAAAAAGAGTAGATTTAGCCACCAAAGGTGCCAACTTTTAAAAAAATAATTATTAATTTTATTCAATTTAGTATTAGAATTAAAGCAAACGATAAATTATTGAAGTGAACAATAATATTCTTTTTAGATATTAAAATTAAAGCAAATAATAAATTATTAAATTCAATATATTTTACAAGCTAAACGTAATTAAAATTAAAGCAAACGGTAAGTTATTCACAATGCAATACATTTTAATCATAATTACTACTAAACATAATTACTGCTGCTTTAAAATGAAAACAAGTCACATGCATTTCGAACTTTATTTTGAAAAGTGCTCTGGGGATCAATTTATACATTACCAAAAACAATAGCCCTTTTGGAGGCTAAAAGATAAAATTAGTGTTATCTGACTGACATGTTTTGTATTTTTCTCTAAGATATTTTGATCTCTAATTCTACTGTTCATTTCAAATGGCGTTGAGATTGACTGCAGTATGAAAAGAACTTTTTTACCACGTATCTGACGATTGCTTGTAGCGAAATGTCCAGTATCGAGCTAGTCCACACAATTTACTCTATAACTATGACTATTGATTTTGATATTATAATGGGAAAGCAAAAAATTTACACTATTTATTACCCGGAAAGAAAAACCAATTTGAAACTAGCATAACACTTAGCGTCTTGGAAACACACTGAAATAAAAAGCTCCAAGTGGATGATGTAACGAGGGGGAAAAAACCTAATATTCAGGTACTTATGATTCCTAATGTTCGTAATTAAATTGTAATTTATGATATAAATAACTACTTTTAAATTGACCTGTATTGTCGTGGTTTGCATTTTGATCAGTTGCATATCTTGTTGCTAAAGATACAAGTAGTACATTCTTCCATTTGGCTCTAGCTTATTTAAGAAATATTCCATAAAATGTAACTAAGAGTATTAATTTTGCTTTAGCTTCTAAACTGCGTAAATTTCCTCAACTGTATAATCTTCCTTGAAATTAATTAAAACAGAGAATTCGATTCATAATGTTCTTTATTGATTGTCTGTATAAATGTAAAGCCATATTATATTTTCGTTTTAATGTAATCTGTTTTTATCGTATAAGCACGACGCAAATTATTATTTCAGACATGCGAAATTTTCGTAGCTTAAATTTTATTTGGATAAAAAAAAACCATTGTGTTTTATGAACAGTTTGCTTAACAATTTCTATTTCAAAAATTGGATAACAAAGAAAATTCATTTGAAAAACTTGTTTTCAAATGTATGTTCATATAAGCTTTTTAACTAATTTCTTGTCTAGAACTCAGGTTTCAAAAAAGATTTCACAAATACGTTTTTTTATACTAATTTTGTTAGTCTCTTTTTTTTTAAACTGAAGAAACGTATTTTAAATTCCGTGATTAATTTGAAAGACTGTGTTCCTTATTATTTCATACCGAAATATTGTAGTATCGCTTGTAAGGGACTCCTTCGAATAAGGAACACCTCTATTTAAGGAATCCTCTATTTAATTCTTTTTTTTTTTTTTTTTTGGTGTCCTTCGTAATCACGTCTTATTAAGGGACATCTCTTCCTTAAGGCATTAAGTGTCTGGTCTGGTAGGAGTCTCTTATTTGGGGATACTGCTGCATGTTGATTTTATGGAATATTCATTATATAAGTTATGTTTATTATATAAGAGCTGTTATGTCTGCTCCTTTGTTTTAAAAAAATATAAATGTTCCGTATTACGATGATTAATTAAATGAGAATTTACCTTATTTAATTCTGTCATGGAACAAAACTAAAATATTTGGATTTATACAGTTTTTTTTATAAAGTTATTAATAGACAACGTAAAATTTGAAAACCAAAGAAACTTTTTGATTTTTATTGTAAGTTAATAGCTTTATCGGGTTTGTAAAGTGTATTTAAAGATTTAAAAAAAATGCTTGAATAAGATTAGGACAATTTTTTGACGTAATATTTGGATAGGAACTTTAATAATTTGTCTTGGAAAACAACGTATTAAAAAATGGTTTGAAATCAAGGTAAGGGAATCAAATGTAAATAAGTTTTCTGCTCTTACATGTATTGTTTGTTCGAAGTGAAGAAAATGCATTAGGAAAAATTTAATATTGAAATCGAAAATTTAAGTCTTTATGGCTAGAATTTCAATGCAATATAGAATTCTATCAAAGTATAATTTCCTATGACGAACTTTTTTTTTAAAAAAAGATGAAAGATCTTTACGACATCTTGACCAGCTCTTTCATATGATATGCTTATTATCAGCTTTTTAATTGAAAATTTTTCTTACTTTTCAGGAAAAAAAGTTAACATATGCCTCATAAATGTTTATTGCAATCTTTATTATTGACACAATCTTTACTATTATTTTTAATGTAATTTGATTTAGAAATAAGTTGAAATATAAACTTCTACAGTTTATATTTTATTTAAATTATTGACACGTATATGAATGAGACATCTTAAATGTTATTGAAATGGTTACGAAAAATAAGTGCTTTCTTTTTTCAAAGTAAAATAAAATGAATTAAAATATTTTTTGAAAAAAACCATTAACTTACCACCAGAGAATGCACTTACAAATTGCTGATTTAAACTGATGAAATTTTTGTACTTAAATATTGTCTTTTAATTTGTAAAACGGTATTTTGCATTAAATAATACATATTTTACGAGATTATGTTAAGTAATATCGCATGTTTTGAATTAATGTTTTGTTTTTAAAAACATTCGTACCATTTTTACGCAAACGTTCGCAGATTGTATCTTTTTCTCCTTAAAATTATACTGTAAATCTCAAAGAAATTTTTTTTTTTTACGTTCTTTTTCCGCTTTCTAAATGGCGTGTCAAATTAATCCGATTTCCCTGTTCCATTTAGAAATGGGATCCAGAAATAAAAAATAATAATATTTTCTTTAACTCCAACAATAAATATAATCGGCAATCGTGAATTGCTGCTTAGTTGAATATTCATTCTAAATTTTTTAACTCCACAAATCTAGTTTTTGAATCTTTCAAGCTCTTTTGTGAACTAAATTTAAGATACTGTATATTGGGTAATGTTTCAATTGTGTAGAAGTTTCCGAATAGTTCTTTGCTTCATCTCCTTCATTGGTTGATTCATCAAAATACATAAAAACGTTCTATTCTTTCCTTCCTGTGATCAAAAGAAAATGCCTTAACGCATGAAAAGAAAGATGTTCTTTTTTATTTTTTTATTTATTATTTTTTTATGTAGTTTAGGGAACAAATTGTATCAATTGAAAATGAGATAAGAGAGTCTGTAAAAACTGAGATTTATTTTTCACGTATTCCCACTTTGTTTGTGCAAAATCTGTCCTAAAATTTAAATTCCATCCGCATCTGTCAAGAAAACCAGTTATATCTAATCTTTTTTTTATATTTTTTATATCCACCATGAATCTGTTAAAATATATATAATAGGTATTAGAAATTACGGAGTTTATTTTCTTCTTTTCCTTGCTAGTTTAAAGTTATTCAGAATATTTTAAAGTGGTAGTAAAAAAAAGAGTGTTCCCTCTACTTCTGTTTTGTTTCAATAATTTATTATCTTAAGAATTATTGATTGTAGACTTTTGCATCAATTTACAGAAATTACAAAAACATTTTATTTCAATACAAACTGTTACTTTTTTTTGCGTTTGAGAATTTGAATAACCTACGTTCTTTTTAAAAATTGAATGCCCCGATTATATTTTCTCACATAATGGAATTTCGCACATATTAAGAAACCGTGAAATACCGAATAATATTCTATCAGTTCTACGATTTTAAAACCTTTTAAATTTTGGAGATACTTATAATTAATATTAAAGGCAAATTTCTGATTAGAAGTTGTTTCTGGAAAAATATCGAAAATACATTTTTTTTCTATTTCGAAATCTAAAAAAAGTCTTGAAATTAATATTTAAAGCAAATTTTACATTTGAAAATTTAAATCTATAACACGAAGAGCAAATTTTTAAAAATTATATTATAATTTTCAAGTGAAATCAGTATGGCTTTGAATAAAAGTATTAAATTACAGTAAAAACAATAATGGAATAAGTTACTGAAGTTAGCAATCATATAAATTGAAAATGCAATCTAGAAAATGGAAATTGACGTATTTTTTGAAGGGTAAGGAAAATTGAAATAATACTTAAAAGTGGGAAAAAATCTTTTTCTCTGACGAAGAAGTATCTTTTTTAGACTTATATCAAATTTTCGTCAATATTTATTTTAGAATACTTGTAACATATGAACTATTAATAAAATGCTCTCACCTAGACAAAAGGGTGGGCGGGGGGATTGAATTATTTATTTATGAAAAGTTGAAGAGACGTACAATATTGCTCAATTACAATTAAAATATAGTTACAAAAAATATTTATTATTTTTAGGAGAAAGGGATTACCTTTTGTTCACATCCTTTACTTTGTTCCTTTTGTTATCTTTTGTTGCTCGGTACACAATTTTCATCCGAGGAATAAAAAACACGTATCACTTATAAAATAAATTTTTATTTTTAAGAAAAGTAATTCGTTGTATGATGCCAAAGAAATATTTATCTTTTTTTTTTTTTAATCGAAATGTGAAAGGTCATGAACATTTATCAGGTATTTGTCTCAAATAAATTTATGAGCGAAATAGTTGAATTATTTTCTTTTATCCATCAAAATATTAGAAAGATTATGTAGTAGTTGGGTAGCCAGTTTCAGAAATGAAACAATAAAAATCTGTTATTATTGATATGGGTATTTGTATATAAATACGATTATTGTGATGTACACCCAACTATATTTTACACTGTCTTTTTTTACATGATTAGCACGAATTCCAACCCCCCCCCCCATTTTTTTTAAAAAAATTCTAATTTTCATAGTATAGATTAGAAGACGGTTGGCTTATACCCACACATGGATGAGTGACTTTATCTATTCCAGGACTTGTTTACTTTGTATTTTGGAGTTACGGGTATTACCCGAATTTTATAATCAATTTTTTCTTTATTTCGTTGTACTTCAACTTGAACATGGCATTTCAGTTTCCCACCAAAGTGAAAATCTATCACGTCACTGTTTCGACTATATTCATTCGTTTAACTTAAAAAATTGTTTTAACATGTTATTATGTTAACATGTCCTTAAAATCACAATTTCTGTCAAGTATGATTTTTTTTCCCAAATTTCTATGCATTTTTTTTCATTTCGATAATGACGAAGTCGAAGGTGAAGTTCAGATATTAACGACTCATTTAAATCGAGAGGGCTTGAAATTTGTTGCAAGTATAGAACAACATTTTCTTATGATTCTGACATTGGGTGTTCTTTAAAATTTCAACGTAATCTTAAGTTTTGTGTGGCAGGATATCAAGAATTATGTAAGCAACATGAGAAACCAAGAAGAAAAAAACAGCCACTAATAATAGACATTGTAACAACAAAAGTACCAACAAAGGCCATTAATAACGAACGATATTCTTCATTTGAATCAAAGCCGACAGTTGTGCTAGACATCTGATACAGCTACTGATGATAGCAATTTTGATCCAATTCGTAATAAACGTGCAATTGTTATCAAGTAGCGATGAAGAGTTATCAGTTAATAGTTTTATTCCTAATTTCAATTTGAATTTATGTGTTGTATGTACATATAAATTGAATTTTCAGTATACTCTAATTTTAATTTTTTTAAAATTAAAAATGAATTGTTTTTGTTTTATAAATATGTAATATGGATTTCATTATTACTTTTTTGCACGGTTTTTTGGGAAAATATTTATAGAGTTTTTTCATCTTACACGAATTTTTAAAGTTGTGGAGCATATCCCAAATTTACCATACGTCGCATGTATTTTTTACACGATTTTTTTTGTATGATTTTCTAAGGAGCGTATCTATCGTGTAAATAAAAAGAGTTGGATGTGTTTGGTATGTATTTCAATTATTTTTTTTTCATAATTAAGTTGCTTACTGTAATACTGAACATTACATTTTCTTTGTTTAATATGTTTCTTTACTTTTTTAAAATTATTTTTGTTCGGAGAAAAAGCATCATTTGTTCATTTCTGTTGCTGGTTTCGAACCGATTCAAAATTTCTCCCGAGAAACAATTTGTACTATTCATCATTCCAAACAGAACATTTATCTGATCTTTGTATAAATAAAATACTGCAGGTTTTTTTTTTTTTTTTTTTTTTTTGTAGTCTAAAAGAAATAGAATATTATATTCCCCGTAAATTTTAATTGTTTTGTGGGCAGGTGTAGGTTCAAAGTATCAAATATAAATCGTACAGGAGATTACTGAACGTAAACGTTAGGTACTACGACAACAGGTTCGCAATATTCTAATTTTAGTCGAAGATATCTTTACCTAAAAATTTTGACTTAAAATTTCCTGATTTATCACGCCTACAATAAGGTTTTTTTAAAAATCCTTTTGTATTGGAAATAAATTTCCTCACATTGACAATTGCACAAACCTTTTTAATTGGATCAAAGCCGGTCCTTTCAACTTTTATATTAAGAAATAATGACTGCATCGCTGTTGCAACCATACGTTTTATACTTCGATACAAAATTTTATTTTTAATGTATGTATTTTTTACAATATGTATTTCAATACATATGTATTGAATTTGCCTTTATACGTGGTTTTAGTAAATTTTAAAAAACTTGAAATTTATCTCTCACAAATATAGACCGATATTTCTTTCTCCCCTGTATAATATGAACAAACTTCAAATTCATAATTTCGATTTTTTATTATTAGTCCGATCCTCATTACAACTAACTAATTTTTTATGAAATCCAGTTTCTTTTTTTTTTCTCTCCTTTTTTGTATATTTGCATATAAAATTTACCCTTTGTGAATGTATGAATCAGGAGCGAGAAGTCTATAAAATTCGGTTTCGTTGATGACATTTTATAACCTGTTTTTCTATTCTTAGGTTCTGACTCCCAAAAAATTGTATCTGTATTTTGAATGAGAAGACGGAATCATCTCCATTTTAAAATCTCCTTTCTGATAACATTTAGTCTAGAATGCGAATTTCGTTAAGTTTTTAATGCCAACTGAGTTTAGTTGAGGCAAAAAGGAAAAAAAAAAAAGTGGGGGGGAGGATATTTTAGGTCGCTTTTCGCAACTTATCAATCGTGACCCGAAATCAAGTTAATTTGCATTTGCAATTTCATCGTTGAGTAGCTTACCTATTATTAACAAAAGTTGCTTATTAAGGTTATTATTTTATCACGAAATATTTGCTATTATATACATTAATAGGGTGGATATTTTTAAGATATACAATAGCTTTTTTCTGTCTTTTTCATCAATATTTGGCAACATTATTAGACACTGCTTTAATATAGTTATTTTACTTTTCTACTTGTTACTTAGTTACATGTCGGCAAGTGATATTTTTTCTCCGCGAAATCTAATCGCACAATGCAGTAAAACGTAAACATATTGAAATATTCTGAGAACTGGTTTTTACGCATATTAATGATTGCTGATAAGGTATTTTGCACTAACATTATAAAATTTTAAGCAATGCATGGTTTCATAAACATTAATCTGTGATTTTACATGCATCACGAAACAAATTGCGAAGTGAAATAGTCTGAACGCTGAAAACATCTAATATATATATATATATATATATATATATATATATATATATATATATATATATATATATATATATATATATATATATATATATATATATTTAAAGTAATATCAATATTTCTTAAACTTCTAAAAAATATTCAAAATCAGTTTCAACCGAAGACTTGTATTAATTTGGTTCAATATCGTTTCAAATGTGTGTATATACATATTCTCTCTCTCTTTCTCTTTTTATTTGTACTTTCTGTTCTTTATATTATTGTTTACTTTAATTTGTATGAAATAAATAAATTTTATTTGTCGTATTTCAAGTCAGTGAAACCAAAATTATTTATTCCTATTTAAATTACGATTTGAAAAAGGTTAAAAACAGGTGTATTATTCTTTTGGCATTATGAAAGCTTTGAAGCTCCTTATCGACTTACACATTTCGTAATCTTGTTTAAACTAAATTTATTTTCATTATGAACAATATAAGATTCAAATGAATGCAGCTATAAAATGAGGTATTAAAAAATTTCTGAATATTGCCTTAATTTTTCTCCTCCATGAATTTAATAAACAAAACAATTTAATTCTTCATAATATTACTTAATTTTATTTCTTGTATGTATCCCTTGGAATCTTATGAATTGTTTATAAATTAGTTCCGCCGTTTAAATGACATTCTTCAAGAATCATACATAAAACGTGCAATTATATTGCTTGAAGTCCATTCGCTAATATTAAATTAAATTCACATGGTTCATTTATTACTTTAATATGATTAATCAATGTGCAAGGCATAAGCATTTAACAAACATAATATGTGTTATAGTTTTAAAAAAGTAGTTCGTTACTCAATTTATTGCGACGGCTCTCTTCAACAAAGCCAGAGGTTACAGTGTCTTAATAACTAGCCCGACGGGAACATCTCTTTTAGCCTAGTTTATAAGAGCGTAGTAAAAAGTGACCAAATAATTTTTCTTCCTACCTAGTGGTCAATGCTTCGAAATGACGCTGGCACCAAGGTTTAACATCACTTCCCCGCCATAGAGTAGAGAAACATTCCCAAAAGGCAGGGCAAAAATACTACCCCGCCAAAGATCATTATATATGTATCTACGAAATATCCTATATATTAAAGTATATAAACATATATGTACAATATAACCTCGTTAACTTGGATCCCTGGATAACTGTGATTGGTCAACTGGAAGAATTTTCGTAAAAATTAACATTAGTGTTGGTCAACCATTTTTCCTGAATAGTATCTTCGTTCTAAGTTATACGCATTTCTAATATAAATATGATATGTATTGTCCTCAAAAGTCTTATTGGATCATGATTTAAGAACTTAAGTACGTTTTGATATCTAGCGGATTAAATGATTTATGACTAACATTTAATAAATATTTTATAACAAAAGAAATAGCAAAGTCCCAAATTCTGTTTCGGTATCTTATAAATGCGCCACCTAGAAAATAAAGGCTTAATGTCTAAAGCCAGAAATACTGACTTTTTTTTTTTTTTTTTTTTATTTTAAAAAAAAAAAAAGCAGCTGTTATTATTTCCTGTCTTATTTAGCAATAATTTTCGTTTTTGTGCAAATTTAATGATTGTACATCAAGATTTAAGTACTGTTTACAATTTCTAAATTAGAATTTATCTCGTGTTTAAACATTTAGTTTAGTACTATCATTATTATTATTAGGTCAAACATAGAAACACAAAAAAGTAATACACTAGCTTTCAAAACCTGTTGTTAGTACAATAAATGTTTAGTTGCCTGCAAGATATTAAATACAGAACTAAGTTTAAGCAGGGCGTTACCAGTTTTCTTAACCTTTATTTTGTTTGCGTATGAATCTGTGTACGTAATTTCGTAATAGTTTTAAGGTCCTATTTCTTCCTTTTAGAGTGATAAAATAGAGAAAGAAAACTTTTAAATATTTTGTCATATATGAGGGGGTATATCATAAAGTTTTGATTATTTATGATTTTTTGATTATTAATTTATTCTGCATATTGAATTATTCTTATTTATATAATGCTGTAAATAACAGCTATTAATGACTATTTGTTTGATTTCAATTGTCTGCAAGTTGAAATAACCCGCAGTATCGTAATATTTTTATTAATATCCTGGGATATCATAAAGTTTTAACTATTGCCAAAAATAATGGGAGGGGGTATAGAAACTTAATTTTTATTTATTATTGTTATATAAGATATCTCTACATAGTCACTATCCAGAGTTATGCATTTCTCCTAGCGTTTTTTGACCTTTCGAAGACCGTCATTATGGCTTCGTGAAACCGAAAGAATCAATATTAACAACTGTAATTTGCAACATTATAAGAATAATTTAATATGCAGAATAAATTTTATCCAGATATCTCAGTTACTTCTTAGTAATTACTGAAACATTTCAATACCCCTTCGAATTCAACAAATAGTGTCGAAACAGTTTCAATTTACACTGATAATGTTTTAATAGTTTTGTTTTATTATAATTTTATTTTAATGATAGCATTTCTTTGCAGTATAAAGATATTCCTGTCTTTAGTTTTTATTAGCAAATTAGATTAAATATATCCTGAAAAAGTGTACTACAACTAAAATATCGCTAGAGGAAAAAAACAATAACACAATTTACTCATAACTCTTTTCGTTTTCTCTCAAATAGCAAATCAAAGAGTGCTTAAGCATTTAGACTTAAGAGACACGAAATGAAATTTTATTTTTACGTAAAAAACATTTTTGAATCATCTTAAAATTTGGTTTTGATTTAATAGATTTTGTAGAAAATCATCAATAAAAATATATAATTATTGACTTAATTTATATTGTAATATATATTTTTTATTTATTTTAAAACATGTGTGAGGCAAGACTTCACTACCTTAATATTTGTGCCATCACAAATTAACAGAGTTTACGTGAGCAAGGGACAGTCTAAATAATCAGGTCAAATAATAAAACTATGTTTATTCTTAGTAAGAATAATCAAATATTAATATGTGTTTTCTGAATATGGAGTAAATCCTTTCACTTTTCCCCAAAAATAGATTATTAAAAATATATACTTGTGGCGAATGGGTATTTCTATTCGACTCAACTCATAACTCAATTAAATGTAACGTAACACTAAAAAGTCAATAGCCTACAAGGACAACCACTAGACAAATCTCACACAGCAATATAATGTTTGATAGATGCCTGCTCACCAGATTCACCCGTTCAACTAATACCGAATTAAGAGTGTCTTACCAAATTCACCCCAGTTGAGGTCGACTTGATTTCTTGACTTCACTACGATCACTGTCGCCCATTAGCAACTCTTGATCTCGTCTACCACTTATAAGGCAAATACTCAACGCTAGTGCCACTCGACCTCTATCGTCTAACTTTCGCTTTGCTTGTATACTCTCCTATCTAACTCATTTTATTTTATTTCTACCTGCCTCTAATTTGTATAATCACGTTTCATTTTGGTTGGGAAGAAATTGTTATTTGCAGCAATCAATCTCAATTAAAGTCCCCAAGGTTAGTGAAGAGAAAACCGCGAATAGACCAACTTCTCGTACTTATCTAATTGATTTTAAAAGAGGGTCCGAGTCAGGATCAAATCCGACTTCGATCTCAGCTATCGTAGAATCTTTATTATTTCTATTCCAACTTTTTCCTTGCCTCTTATCCTGCTGCGAATTCATCCAATCTTTTGTATTCCATAAATATCCATCTCCTGCTAATTAATCCTTATATATCAATGCTAGTTTAAGTAAGTCAGAAGTTTCGAACTAAACAATGTAATAGAAAAGCTCATATGGTCAGTCGAAAGAAAATACACTTGATAATCCATTTCACATTGAATTATATAGTTGATCAGTTCCAATTACACTCCTCCTAAAGCTATGGAATAATATGGCTTAAATTAATTTTAAACATCTTGTTATATTTTAATACTTTTAAATATAGAGCTGTATCAATAACATACGATGACATATTTTTACTGTATTTCAAATTATAAGCTTTACAACAATTAATTAATGCGGTTAAGTTATGTTCACTCTGCACTAAAGAGTGTCCTTATCAAATTTTCCCAAAACGTGTTATAAATTTAAACAAGTGAAATGCTTAGGATAGTAACTGTTAATAATACCGGTAAAAAACGAGTTTTTTGAACATGGGTTTTCTTTCAAATTTCACGCTTTGTATAACATAATATATTTATACCTTAAATTTTAAGAGCAAAAGAGAACTTTGAGTCAAATTGAATTTATTCAATAGTTAGTTTTAGTAATTTATTTTATTATTTGACGTTTATTAAATTTATCATCTAAAATAAATACATGTAAAAAATTTTAGCCTAATTAAGCCGCACGAAATTAAAATTAAAGCAAATGATAAATTATTGAATGTCGGATTTGGCGACTTAGCGAGAAACTTGGCATAAAATTTAATTCTTTAAATAATTAAATTTAATCAATTAATTTTTATTAATTATAATTAAATTATCGTATTGTTATTCAAAACAATCGTGTATAGAAAATTTCAGCTAAATTGAGATCTTTAAAATGTGAGAAAAAGCTTTTAAAGTTTCGACCGAGACAAAGTTAAAATGTGAGTTATAGAAACTCATTAAAAATAATTTGCTCTGTAGAAATTCTCTTATGTGTTGAGAGGTTCAGCTTGAGCTGAGAAAATTACTTTTCCCGGTAATTTTCGAAATGAAAATTAAAATTCGAACAAGACTGATTTCGAATGTTGTATGTATGGTTTGACTTAGTTTTGGTTGTGAACCATTCCGCGTATTCTCTAAAGATATACAAGGAAGAAAAGTGGAAAATGTAAGCTCTTAATATATTTATCTCGTCTGTATCTTGATCAGTTTGCTCTAGTCTTTTGGGTTGTTAATTTTCTGAAATTAAGTACTATATTTTCACATTCTGTTATTTAAATACCTCTTTAAAAAGAATCATATCCTAGGTTTCATCAAGAGTCTGTTCGTTGATTGCTACTGTACATCAGAACTTTAAATCAAAGTGCCTGAGTAAAAAATGATGTATATGAATATATATATACGAGTACGTGTGTGAGTAGTAAAACAATCCTTCTTCCAACTTCACGGTTCAGGTTATGATGACATATCATGAAGTACACCTCACAATTTTTTGAAATTCTTTTTTACACTTTCAATCATACCTGGTTTATTCTGCAAATTATTAATCCTTATTTTTTTTAAAAAAAATTACTCGCTTGCAATAAAAAAAAGCACCACTTTCAGAACAAATCGCGAAACTGCTTAAAAGAAGCTTTCTTCTATATTATTATCTATTCCTCGTATCGCTTCTGAGTGCGAAGTTTATAAATTATCTGTAATATTTACATTTCCCTTCCCAAAATATTCATAATACACTAGAAACTAATTAAACTCTCCCCACCCCTCATATTATTATCTAGCTCTTGTTATTTCTAAGTTATTAAACAATCTATCTATATCATTATTATCTATATTTTATTTACATTTTTTCAATTCCAAAATATTCATAATATACCAGAAACTATTTAATCTTTTTTTCTCCGTCATGAATTCTCTATAACAAAAGAATATTTATAATTTCTTATATTTTAAATAACCTAATCGTTAATTAATTGTACACGAATATGCGCAATAATCTGTAAAAAATAAAATATGGAATTATGTTCAAAAGATTATAAATTAGAACATTTAATTTTATTGTAATCAATTAACATACAGAAGATTAAATTAATTAAAAAATAAATATGATTAAACCATATACACGTAACTTTTAACCATTATATTAATAATTTTCTAACTATGCTCCTGCCGTCATCTTGGATCTGTTGCATTCTAAGCATCTCTATTTTGAATGGGAATGTTGATCATGATCCTCAGATAAATAATAAAATAATATGCTCATTTGCGTATAATTTCTAAACATATTTTAATACGCATAACATTAATTGCTATTTTGTGCCTTTTTTTTTTTTCCCTGGATGTCTTAAAATTCGAAAAAGAAATCGTTTACTTGAACAAATTTTAGAATTAAAAAAAAAAAAAATTAAACATGATCGGTCGAGAGTGAAAAAAAAAAATTACGAAAAACCGAATAGGAAGTAAATTATCTAGTTTACTTCCTATTCGGTTGTTCTCGCTCAAAAATATTTGCATGAGCACTTAGATTTTTACTGTTTCCAAATAAAGAAAATGTCATTCTCGGGGTTAGAAAAATCTTTATTCTAAGGCTCTCCCTAATCATTTGGCTAGGCGAGCGTCAAAACATGGTATAATCTTTTACAGGAGAATTGCAAAGCTCTTGGCACCACCATACATTTCAAAATATTCTACACCAAATGGCTATCTGCAGAACATGATTTTGAATCTTAATTTTATCGTAGATCGCCGCATATAATAATTGGGACTAGTAACTAAGAGAATCGAAATACTTAGTCTGAGACTTCTCAGGTGGTATGGAAATTGAAGGAGTTTGCTGTGTAAATTTCCTTCTCATTGTTCGATCATAGCTCAGAAGGACAAAATCACTGACAAATGTCCAACTCAAATGCAATGTTTTGTAAACTAAATTTGTTAAAATTACATTATATTTGTTTATCTTACTGCGAGGAAAGTTTCTTGTTAAATATAGACTAATTGATATTAAATAATATATTATTTTTAATGTTATTTTAAGGCCAATTTATAGACATTAAAATCATTTTTTAAACGCAGTGTTTCGAAACTCATGCTGAAAAATTTAAGGGTGATAGAGAATATTTAAACTAGCAATTTTCACCACACAATGCACAGACAGAGAACAAGCGGTGAACCGCTAGACTGCGCTGTGATGGAAAGCATAAAGTTCGAGTTTTCTTACACATCGTCATTTCTACTGTGGATTATAGGAGGCATGGGGCCGTACAGTAATTAAGGAAAAGTGGACATGCATTTTATGTATGGTCTTGCGGAGTTACTTCAACTTGTTTCAACCAACATACAAGCACATATGTAGTTTCAGAACGACGAACCCCCCCCCTCTTCCCCTTGGATGTGCTGAGCGCTTTAGATGCAATTCCCTGGGGGATGGATCGGTTGGGGTGGGCCCACACCATGGCTGGCACGCTCACCCGATCTTTCCTATCATGACTTTTTCCTGTGGGGCCATTTGAAAAGTCTCGTCTACGAAAGCCCTGTCTACTTCAACTCCGACCTACTTGCCAGGATTTCTATTGCTGCCGACGCAGTTTGAGAAATGTCGCGTGTGTTTGAAAAAATGCGCCGGTAGCTTCACCCAGGTGTAACGCCTGCATTACAACAAGCGGTCGCTCTTTCGAATAGTTTCTGTAATTTTGCCCACACATGCTGTCGATAAAATTATTTAGTACCTCCTCTATCCGTTTGGTGTTTTGTTCTTTCATGTAACAATAACGGTTCACTTGCACCTTTTAAAAGATCCGAGTTTTTTTCAAGAAGACTAAATTTTCGGGAAATAGCGCTGAAAAGCGTCTGTTTAGTATTTTTAAAAATTTTTTTTTTAATCATGCCATTCAAAAATATATTGATCCAATCAATACGATTTTCATGCTATATATATATATATATATAATAATAATAATAATAATAATAATAATAATTTGGCCTTTTTTTCTTTAAAAAAAAAAAAGAGAACCAAGAAAAATATCACACAGGAAATTTTACATAAAATTTTAACTATACATCATTTAGCATATTTAGTTTTTTCGCTTTTCTCCCCTCTGCTTTAGATAAAATTTCCGCTCCGCTACCCATAGATCCGGCGCATATTATATACATCACAGTTTATTTGTTTTAGACAATTTATTATTCTCCATAAAAAAAAAAAAAAAATTGGTTATCTTTATATCTATTGATTATTTTTTGTTCCCCTTATATTGTATACTAAAATACTTTAAAAAATTTCGTTGAATTTTATTTCATTCAACTGTGCGAAGAACGGATACTCCAGCTAGTTATAAATAATTAAAAGTGATAATAACTGAACAAGTATCATACGAATATTGATTTTTGCATATGCATGAATATTTTTTATTATATTATGCATGCGTATATTTATTTAACAGTGATATTCTAATACAATATATATATATATATATATATATATATATATATATATATATATATATATATATATACTCTCTCTGCTCTGATATATATATATATATATATATATATATATATATATATATATATATATATATATATATAAGGTATTTTTATTTTAATATAGTATATTATCATTAAACCATTTGTTAATGAATATAATTAATGATTTTAAAATTTTCAAGACTCCTCTGTGCACCTTTCAATTTACATCTGTGTGCTGCGGTTAACTAGGTGAAAATTACTGTTCTTGAATTATTTTCGACGGTCATCGTAACTTTGAACTCTGTCAGAAAGCAGAGACCACCCTTAAAAATTTTCCACACCACGTAAAAACCAGTTGTGGACGAGGCTCTCAAGTGTGGTTTCTTTAGGATCAATCATTCATTATTTAAAAAGGTCTCATTTATTTTATAAACATATTTTGTTACATTTGTGAGAAATACGAAGTTTGTAAAGCAAGTTGTAACGAGAAATATCTTCAAATTATTCTATGTATATTTTAGTTATTATGCGTGTAATTAATATGTATACTATTCTCCTTATAAGAAGATAAAAGTATAAATTTCGTTTTTCTTGAAAATATTCTTCTTCGTCTCTTTTTGTCTCTTTTATACATTTATCACTCATTATAATTAACTTAATTACATTAACTTCTGTGTTTCGTTTTTGTTGAAGTGAACTTTTTTTGGAAAAAAAAAAACTGCAGGTAAAGTATAGGTTAAAATTGTATGTAAGTGAAAACAGTTTGATAATTTTCGAGTAATTCTTGATAAACTTTTAACTTTTAAAATATTATTCTATGTCAAATTTTCGTGCGAGCATTTAGAATAACGAGATAATTTTTGATGGACAAATTCTTATTTTATTCTCTTTACTGTGAGTTTGGTATTATGTAAATATTTTTGACTCATCCGAATTTACAGATATTATATCAAATGTTTTTTTTTTTTTTTTTAATTTATCAATTTATCACAATCAAAATATATTGGAATTTTAAAAAAATATGTTTTGAAATTTTACTTTGTTAGATTTCTCTATTAGTGATTATAACTAAGAAGTTGAAAGGTATTTTTTTTCTTAATTAAATTTTATTATTACGTTATCAACCCTGCTTTGTATCATCACATTTCTTCTGTCCATATATTTTTAAGAAAATACTGAAATTTTAAACCTATTGCTGAAAATTTATATTTTTAATAAATTAAAAAATTTTGATGAATTTATTTCATTTTTTTCAAGAACTTATTAAAATAATGGTTTTTGAACAGAATTAAAATAATGCATACATTTTAATGCGTAAGTGAAAAGTGCAATTATTAACCAATTAATAAAAATAAATGTTTTCTTATGGGTGAATTACAGAATCTGACGAATATTCTTTCAAGACATATTTAATCTGAATTTTGTATTTTTAAATTTATATATTACCTACCCCCCCCCCCCCTTTTTTTTAAAAAAAAAAAAAAAAACCAATTAAGCAAAATAATAGCTAGAATTTAACTATTTTAAGTTTTAAAAAGGTATATAATTTTAAAAAATGTATCTCAAAAGGAAATAAAAAAAACTTATCATAAAAATTATTTCGAGTAATTCATAGTATATAATAATATTATATAATTATTTTGTTTGAAACATTATTGAAATTATTTTTCATTAAAAAGATCGATATCCTATCATGAATTTTTTTTTTTTGAGATACTGTTTAAAATAATCGGATTTACCATCCGATTATTTTGCAAATGCATCCACTGTCACTAAAATATTTGAAAGATTACTATTTAAGAGGAGGAAAGAAAACGTGCCACTGTTCTTGGAGCACGGAAGAACAGATCAACCGCGATGTTAGACAGGGTTAATAGTGATTTCTACACTTCCAATAATTCTTTCTTTTTATGATCACGTCACACAGGATGTGTGCTTAGCAGGCTGCCATTTTCATTTTTTATTATTAGCTTCAGAACTTCGTGTAGCGTATCGTAGGCATGACAGCGTTAGCTTTTGTCCTGTGTTCCTGGGTGAGTTTTACAAACATAATGAAATAAAAAAAATTGCCAAAAAATGTTTTTGAAGGCTTGTGAGTTTGAAAAGGGCAGAGCAAAAAGATGCGACAATTTTGGGCATTAGTTAGCTCCTGCGCGCGCATGCTTTAAAATAACATCAGTGGGGAAATTGAATTCGTACTGTAATCGGAATTTGAAAAATTTTACGAGTGTTAAATTTATTCAATTCCCTGTTGTCATGAAAATATTAGTTGTCATGAAATCGATTGCAAATATTTTATTCTTTGGTAAATTATTATAGTTAGAAAAATTTTCAATATGATGGGGAAGATTTCAAATTTTTTGCAAACGATGCTTTTATAGAAATAATTTTTTACAACTATGTTTGGTATCAATTATGACATTTATGTTTGTTAAAAAGTAATTTGTTGAAAAACTCACAGATATCAAACAATGTGATTGACGGTTATAATCTTTTAAATTTATATTATTATGTTATATTAGAGAACTGTAAGGTCAATGTTCGATAATACTAAGGTTCCAGCTTATTATTTCATGGATCTTGTGCGCAGTTATTACTTTAATATTTCTATATTTAACCGGAGAATATAAAATATATAAATGATCGAAATGTTTATGACAGGCTTCTAATTCATTAAACTTAGTTGTACATACATAAATATTGAAATTAATTTTTTAAAAAAATTCATTTTTCGCTCCTCTCTCTAAAATTTCGTTCTTCATTAATGCAGTATCAAGATTATGCATGCTTTTTCACTTGTTGAACTTGAGATAATTTTGCAGATTTCTTTCCTTCTGTTGAAAATCTTCAAATGTATAAAATTATTCTTCAGTGATACTTATAGATAATTTTAAACAAATTAAACACCTGTCAAACACATCAAACAATTAACATGATTCAGATAAAATTATTATATGTATTCTTGAAAAAGCAAAATTAAATAAAAAAAAAAAAAGTTATATTGTGCAGATATATATCTGTTTTGAATATAATTACATATATTTAAATTATTATTATTATTATTTAAAATGTTTATTTAAAAAATTGTCTTCTGTGTACTTTTTCCATAATGTTCAGAGAAATAGTAATTTTTGTAAACCTTTTAAAATTTAACTTTTAACTAAGTTTTAATTTGTTCAATTTTTATTGGGTTAAAAATAATTGAAATTTTTTTTCCTCATCTAATTTTTATGAAGTATAAAAATTGCCAGTTATTTCAAATGACTAATCAGAATAATATACATGTAATTATTTATTGTAATATATTCAATGATTTAAATAAATGACTGAAAATTGTTTTATTTTTATTTTTCTATCTATTTATTTTAGAGTTTCCAAATCTATCATGTACCAACTACTCATCATTGCATCCATATTTGTGCCTATACTATCATCTGAGTCTCATGAAAACACTTTGTCATCTAGTCAGTTGTTCACATTTGCTCAGGCGCAATCATTCCTACAGCTAAAACCAGAATGGCCATTACCTGCCATAAGAGAAGTCACATTCAAATTTCGGTAATTCCCATATATTCTGTAATTATTTTACACAAGGCTTTTCCTAATTCCTTTAACTAGTAATGCAAATGTTAATATTGAATTATAAAGCATTTAAAAATGAAAATTAAATATTTTGAGCTTGCTTTGGTGGATTATAAATTGAGTAATTGACTTCAAGAATTTTTGTAGACTTATTATTCAACTGATATATTACGACTGATTTATTTCTTAGTCTGTAATATAGATATCACCCAACTCATGTCACAGTATTTTTTATCAAGTTAATATTTCTCCTTTCATTACATTAAATGTTTACTTTCAGAATGTAGTGTGTTTGTTTGCTATAATAATTTCAGCAACTTAATGTTTTATTCTAATTATCATCAATAATTTTTTTCATGATTTGAAGTAAATATTTAAAATAAATATTTTCAATAATAAATGTAATTAATGGATATATTAAGTATGAAATATATATTATCTATATTACATTTTACTAAATGTGCAAGCATTAATTCATTTGATGATGATTAAATTTGTTTATTAATTTTATATCATCCAATATTTTAAGTAATAAAGTATATAACATTTCACTTGGTATCATTATTGTGATTTTGTGTGTTTGTCATTTTTGATATTGACTTTCAGATGTAAGCTAATAATTACTAAAAATTTGTTATTCTTTGTTAAACTTCTTTTCTCATTTTTTTAGGACAGACCGTCCTCATGGTCTGCTTTTATTTCATGGTTCCATATCAGATGTTAAAACATTTCCTCTTTATGAATTGTATGTTATGTTAGAAAATGGACGTTTAAAAATCATTCATGTTTTTCTTAATGACCAAGATGAAACATTTTTCATTGGTAAAGGTGTGTATAATGAATATATCAATTTTCTTTTAAAAAATTTCTCTTATTGTGTATGTAATATGTTATTTTTAAATATTTTGTAGGTTTGAATCGTGATAAATGGCATCATGTCACTTTGCGGATTAATCCTGGTACTGCCCATTTATCTGTGAGAGTTGACGCTCATGAAATGACAGTAAGCTTACCATCACTGTCCCATAATCCAAGTTATGGTATTGTAGACAATGTACCTGAAACTGTCATGTATTTTGGAGGTAACTTATGCAAGAAGAGTATTTTTCTTTCATAAAGTATAAATAGTTCAAACCAATTTAATATTATTATATCTGGAATGTTCTAATTTTTTGATACATTCTTTTGCTACCTTGATAATTTAGTGGCTAGAATGTTAGCAACGAAAATTAAAAGTTTAAATATGTTTGTCTTAATAAAATATGAATATTTGTGTTGATGAGTGATTCCATGAACATCAATCAAATCCATTAATAATTTTTTAATACGTCACAAAATTTCTATTTATATTATTAATCATCTAGGAGTACATAGAAGAACTATAATTAAGGATAATTTTCTTATAATTTTGCAATTCGTATAACTTCATAAATAATGTATTTACTAGTTATTATAATTTTAAGTTGTTTCATACAGATTCATGGAGAAATTAATGTACAATACAAACTTATTCATGTACAAAGTACCTTCAAATCAGTTGATCAGTTTTCTCTATAGACCCTTTTCTAGAAGTTGACTTGTTGCTTGAACAATGATGCTCTGAATTAATTTATCCTTAGTTTAAACTTCTAAGAATGTATCAGTTTTTAGACCAAGTGTGCAAAAGGAAGTATGGACTTTTTTTCTTAATTGCATTATTTTATATATTTTTTTCAAATTCTGCTGTTTTTGACATGTTAAATTAGGTCTAACCCTAATGTCTTCTTGAATTTGAAGATCTTCACTATTATGATAGAATTTAGTGTTTTTAGAGGGTTTCTACAATTATATTGAAAATGCACAACTAAAAAAATTAGCACTTAGTAGGGTAAAATTCTTTTGTTTATAAAAAAATTGAAGATGAAGATTTTTTTACTTCATACCTTGGTAATAGGAGCAAAAAAAAAAAATAAATTTTTCTCTCCGGATAGAATGTCTGAGCCATGAGAAAGAGATTATTGCATTTATTTTTTGAATGGTATTATAAGTGTGAATTTTTTTATTTTTGGTTATAATTTTGCATATTTTCTAAAGCTGAATTGGATTGTTACATACATGTATGAGTGAGTACTGTAAGTTCATTTTCATAAGATGACCAGAGTGTTGCAGTCCCTTGGTTTATCAGTTTTGAAATGTTCTATTATGTGTGGAAATAATGCAAGGAAAAATTAATGAATTTGTTATATTTGATTTATTACTTATAGTGATGACTCTTACAGGTCTGGACCCAAATAATTATGCTGCAAATCAAAAGTACAACTATGTTCGCTTTATTGGATGCTTAGGAAACATAATGTTCAGTCAATCAGGAAATCCATTGTCACCAACAAAAATAATTTTAGATAACCAATTGTTTCATGGATGTGTGGACCAGTGTGAGATAACAAATCCATGTCTGTATAATGGGCGCTGCATAAATCATTATACACATGCATCTTGTGATTGCTTTGGAACTGGTCATGAAGATAAAATTTGCTTTAGTGCTGGTAATGTTTTTCTCTAAAAATTATTTTTTTAAAAAATAAAAATTAAGAATAGAATACTGTAATATTTTTAGAGTTACTTGATCTTGAATGGTTAATTTAAGAATATCAGAATTTCAAAAAAAAAAAAAAAAAAAAAAAGTTTTACTGAATAAAGAATTTTTTTTAAATTTTAAAAAATGCTTATTTTATGAACTGGCTTTATGTAGTTATTTTTTACATGCTTATTAGATTACTATATTTTCTGCATTTTGTTATCTTGATCAGCATAATTTCTCATCTCATAAAATAAATGTTCTACAATAAATTTTAATGCATTACTTTAAATCTCACAAATGTAGAGTTTCTAAAAAAAAAAAAAAAAACTAATCATTAAATCAAATGAAATAAACTCATTCTCATTTATGCATATCATATAAATTTACATAGGGGTTATGTATTGGTTAATAATCAAAGCATCAGTAGTGATGGTTCAGTGTTGCGTTCAAACATTTCTCCATCAACAACAAATAATTAAAATGAAACAAGTTTAATAAGAAGATTAGAGTGCATGTTAACACTCTTGTGACTCGAAGGTTCTTTGAACAAATATCTACTTTAACAATGCCCTCTAACAATGAATGGGCTTAACCATTCTTTCCACAAACTTCGATGAAGCTTACCTTTTAGATAATCAAATTTTATATGTAACACATACTATCTATTTCTACAAATTAAATCTGCAATCACTTATTATCTATAATATTGAATTATAGTTATCAGTGTATATATATATATATCAAAGTTCAAGAAATAAGAAACAGTTCAGAGTTTTTAGTTTATTCGTGTAAGTGCCGGATTGTCTGAATTAGGTAATGGCATGAGTTTGTTGATGGCTCGTCGTATTTCAACTACTTTCAAGCGGCCATCAACTCCAGGAAAAACTTTCAGAATGTGGCCCATAGGTCAATCTATGGTGTTATAGCCCTTTAATAAAATAAACTTGGAATGGGGTTGAAGATGATGCAGATATTCAGTGTACCACTAGTTCCAGACCTTGTCTCGAAGGCTCTGAATTAGTTCCCAAAAAATAAATGAAAGAAAAAAGAATCCAAAGCAGTATATGTTTGAAAGATTTCCTGTCAAAAAATGTTCTGCAATTAAAGGATTAAAAGCATTGGGATTTGAAGATAGTGGTAATTATGGATGGAATTTCAAAACTGCTTTGATTTGTGTTACTAGTACAGTTAACTCCTCAAAGTTCACGATAGCTGATTTTGTTACTTTTAACAAAAAAGCATTTCATTAACTTTATTTGTCTCCCAATATCAGCCAAAATGAAGAGAAGCAGGTGGAATAAATTTCTTTTGGATTTTCTCTTCTTCACTTAATCGTTGAACTGAGTTGGATATACAAAGTTTTCATTCCAGTTGTTGAGGATCTTTCTTGTACTCTTGAATTTTGTCACATTGTCACTCCAGGTAATAGGCGGTTTAGATCTCATTGCGATAAATCATTACAGACATTCTAGTGAGGCTTCTGTTGTTAAATTAGAAACTATGCGAAATTGCATAGCCATTGTGCAAAACCAGAGGAATATGGCAATGTATGATTTTGTAGTCACTCTTGATCTCTGCAAATTTTATTTTGATATTATGGGACCCACATAGTTCAGTCCAACTCTTTCTAACTGTCTGGAAGGTACAATTGTGTCCTGCATTTTCCCATCATTTGATTTATTGTTTGGCTTTTCGTTCAAAAATAAGTACTACATTTATTCAATAGTCTTCTAACTCAGTCCTGATCAGATTGGATACAATACAATTGTCTTATTAAATGTAATATAGTCTGTATTCTAGAATTTAAGGTTTTTTTGTGATAATGATCAATAATTAGTTCAGTGAAATGGTGAACTTTTGGCAAGTATTTAAGGTTTTTGAAATTCAGGAAAGGCAGAATGTTTCAATCTCTTTCCTCAATATTTTATTTTTATCAAAAAATACAGTTAAAGATTTTTTATTTTTGGGAATAAGTTGCACATTTTTAAGGTACTTTATTTCAGTGGGAAACTCAGTTAATTATGCATGTTTTACTAAAACTATAATAACTTGTTCGAATTCAGAGGCACTTATACAGTTTGTTTTCTTTAATTCTGGTTTCACTTTAAAGTTAGAAATAAATCATAAACAGAAAGTTCGTATTCTAATTAATCAACAAAATGTGGAATATCTTGTGATCAAATAATTTCCAGTTAGGCTCTTTTCAACTGTTGCATTTACAACAATCGATTTCTTCAACTCTAGTTTATCGATGTTCATTTCTGTTTAAACTGCTGGATTTAAGGATATGGACCATTCTGTTTCCATCATTGTCAACCACTTGAGCTCATGTCTCCACATATCATAGTTTTTTTCAAGAATAAACCTATACTTACTAAATCAGCAGAATTATATCTCCCTGTACAGAGATGGTATTCCTTAGGTTTGTGTAACTTTCAGATTTCTTGTATTCTATTCTTCACAACCACTTTGCATCTGTTCAAGTTCCCCTTAATCCAGAAACATGTTATTGATGAATCAATCCAATATAATCGACTAATAGGTAGTTTAAAAATAGTTTCAATTTTATAGTTTATTCTTGCAGACCAAAGTGCGCACATGAGTTCCAATCTGAGAGTAGAAAGAGATTTCAATGGAGCTACTCTGATCTTCAATGCTATAGAACTAGAAATAATATTTCCATCATCCAGTTCTATGTATAAATTCACAACAGTACCATATGCTATTTTAAAAAAATCTGAAAAGAATACTAATGAATGGTAATTGCATTTGGGGGCAAAGAATTTTGAAAGTACTATTAAGGAATACTTATTTTCTTTAAGTATTGGATCTCACACCTTACTATTTATTCCAAGAAATCTCTTAATTATTTGGGCAATTTATGCCTTCACACATGATCATATGTCAAATAAAATTCTTAACTTGCATGTGACCTTATCAGTACGGGTTGCTGCGCTATGTGATTGATAAAATGTATTTTGCTTCAGATTTTCTTCATCAACTAGAATGTGTTCTATGATACTCTCAGAAGGATAATTCTTTAGAACTGATCTGCACCAAAAAGAATTGATATCTCTTTATTATTAAATTCATTTTAAAAATTTTTGAAAATGAGTTTTGTTTTTACGGCAGTGGCTTACTGTTATGTCTAAAAAAATAAGATTATTTATTTATTTTTTTATCTTTCTTTATAGAGGGGGAGGAAATGATGATTCGATGCTCTATGACTATTAATTTGAAATGATCTTTCTCAGCTTCGAATTTCCATATTAAGAAATTGTAAAAGAGCAATTAAATCAAATTCCTTGTCATTTTGAATTCAATTAAATTTTACAATAAATTCTGAAGGAATTTCAATTAAATGAATGTCAATAAATTTGAATAAGATTCCTCTTTTATTCCCAAACTTTTGAGACTTCATATCTATGTTATCATACAAATTTCGTAAACTCATAATGTCATTAGGATTTTTAACAAGTTTTAAATTCAAGAAATCACTCAAATGAACATTAATCTGCATATTTTTATTTCCAAATCTATCCTTCAATAAATCAAGAACTGTATCATAATTTTCATCAGAAACTGCAAATCCTTTAAATCATGCAAGAGCATTATTACTCAAATATATCAAATAATTAAATTTGTCAACTTTGCTTAGTTTCACATAATTATGAGTAAAGCTTTCAAATAAATTATTATAATCTAACAATCTTGAATAATTTTTTGAGTACATATTGATATATAATTTTGGTATATTCATGCATTCAGAATTATTCAATTAATTAAATCTGTCTTGAACCTGCATTAACTTGGGTAAATTTCTAAATCATTTTCTTAATTTTGGAAGAAAGTTTTGTTTTTCAGAAAATTAGATTTTCTGTAATTTATTCTTAAGCTTCTAAGTCTTCAGGAATTGTATCAACAGTTAATAAGTCTTCAATTTCAAACTGATCAACAGTTTCAAATTGAAGAAAAACAAAAGCTTTCACTTTTGATCGTTCCTTCCTTCAATTTTTTTAATCAATTTTTTCAACATTGAATGTACCATTGTATGTTTCCTTTTCAATTTTGAAAGATCTTCAGACATTTTTGTTTTTCTATCCAGATATAATTCAGTTTCCATAAAAAGTTCACTTAAATTCAATATTGATGATGATCAATGATTTCGTTATCAGTTTGATGGTGTCTGCATCAAAATTTGTTGGTCAATAATCCAGGCATCAGTTGTGGTTAAGCGTTGTGCTAAAACATTTTCCTCCAACTATGACAAATCATTAAGACAAAACAAATTTATTAGGAAAGGATGTGTACTCATTAACATTATCACATCTTGAAGATCTCTGAACAAAATTTTGCTCTAACAGCATTTTCTAACAATGAGTGGAATCAACCACATTATTTAACTAATTTGAGTGAATTCCGGACAATTAAGTTTAAATTTACTCTTATTTTGTAAAATCTCTTTTGTTAAGCTTTGTTTTTTCTCTTTGCTGTTTTGTATATTTTTATATTTTATTTAAAATAATAGTTTTAATTGGGAAAAATTGAAAAAATATGTGCTTTAATTTTGGTTTTGTATGCTTTTTTAAGCCTTTCTGTTTTTTAAAGATCTCTATTTATTAAGTATCTAGGATATTTTTAATTGATTCTTGTAATAATTTTTTTCTGTAATCAGATGTTGGTAGTTTTAGAAATCATGTTATTGGCTCAAAATAATAGTCTATAAACATGCTCGTATATTTTTGTGAAACATGAATATGTTAACATAGTTTGTAGTGTTTTTTTCTGAAATATTATATCTGTTGTGATTTTCAAACTTATCAATCATTCAAGAGAAATTTTAAAAATACCTTTTGTGCTTATTCTAGAAAGCTGGTATGGAATTTTAAAAATTGGTTATATTAGCTTTAAATTTATATTTTTAATAAAAATGTATTGCATACATAAACAGTATTATAAAAAAGTTTGAAAGATTTATTCTATCTCACGGTTGTAAGTTAAATATGCTTTTAATTTGAAATAGAAGTGCATATAAATTTTAATCAGAAAGTTTTAAATTAATTGAATAACACTAATATTGTAAATGTATATTACAAATGTGTGTATATCAATATTTAGTTCAAATATTACACGAATTTCTATATATATAAATAGTATATCAATATGTGGTTTAAATACAAGAAATATTGTAACTGTAGTTAAATTAGTGCTAAAATTCAAATTGTTAATTTACTCTTAGTTGTTTTGAAAACATGTAGTATTTTTTCATTCTTAATATCAAATGAGCAGAAAAGTTATTAAAAAATAAGTTAGTAAATAGTTAAATTTTTTATTCTATTTTAAATTAGAGAAATGGGATGTTAAAAGTGTTTTTTTTTTTGTGTTAACAAAAGTCTGTATAGATAATTATACTTTAATTATTCAATCTCTGTAAATTACCAATATGTGTTTGTTGGATTTTAATCATTACTAATGAATATATATTTTATTTATCTAATTAAGTAGACTTTTTATGATTCAGATCCAGTTTCTGTTACATTTCGAGGATATTCTTACATAACATATCGTGTTTATGACTGGCGAGATAGAGTTCATTCCGAAGCTGGCAGAATTAGTTTTAGTTTTCGAGTATGTCTTTATTTTCTAATTTATTTTTGTTTTATTATTTTTAGTTATTGATGAATATTGAATCCTTTCTAGAATTTAAATATTTGGTTTTGTTTTTTCTTTTGGCTTTGATTTACATGTGTTAAGATTTAAAATCTACTTATCAGTTCCTAATTTTGTATTTAAAAGAAAAGTACTGCCTATTGATATCTCACCTACATTGAAGATTCATGAACAATTATCGCCTTATCTATTTGTGCCTGAATCTACTTTATATGATTATTGATATAAATAATCCCTTCCTCAATGAATAAATGACATATATTAGATTTTACTTATATTATGTGCAGAAAATTTTAGGTGTAGTAAATTAAAAATAGTGATAGCTTCAAATGAAGTTTAAATAAGATTTGTATGGATCTTAGTGTTTGGAAATATTTTTAAATCTAGGAAAATCAATGTGTGCTAATTTTGTTGTTGAATAGGTGAACAATGAAGTTGTTTTAAAAAAAATATGAAATTCAATCAATTTGATAAATTGCCATATTGACTTTGTGAACAAAATAAATGTAGTTAAATATTTTCTTACATTGATAGATTGTAATTATAAACTATTTTTTTTTAAAAAAAGTGTGCAATGATTACATTTTGTTTCTCTTAATATGTAAATATTCTTCAGAAGTAGTTAAATGCTTATTTAGCTAAAATTTTCTGATTATTTCATCCTGTAATTCTAATTTCACATTTATGGCTTCATCTTTCTTAATGGTATGTGTGTATAATATATATATATATATATATATATATATATATATATATATATATATACACACACACACACACACACAAAATATTTCAGTAACTTTAGTACTAAATACATTAAGCACATTTTGAGTTTGTTAATAAAACAAACCTTTTCTATTAATTTTGGTGTGCATTGTTTTATTTTTTAAAATAAAATTTAATGTTTTGAAGTTATTTAAATAATTTCCTATATGTGTCTAATTATGTTTTATAAAAATAAAACTAAATTAGACACACATAGGAAACTAAAGAAAAGAAAAAGAACTAAACAGAAATAATTTTCAAAATATATATCATTGGATGTTATGTTAGTGTGTTCCTTTTTCTTGTAGACATTTTTTGAAGACTCTGTTCTCATGTATGCATCTGGAGAACATCCAAGTAGAAACTATGTAGCCATAAGTTTGTATGGTGGACAACTTCACTTTGAAATAAATTTTGGGGATGGACCTTTGAATTGTACCATTGGTTATTCTTTAAATGATGAAGCGTAAGTATTTAAATATATTTGTAATAATGTTTTTTTTTTCTTCCAATTATGAAGAAAAGGAATTAGGTATCAATATAACACCGATATAGTCTTTTATAAAAAAATAAAATTTGGAAATATTTACACTATAAGAAATTATCTGTTTTGTTTTAAGACAAAATGGTTTTTTTTTTAATGTGAGTTATTTGAAATTTCAACTTTTAGTAATAGTCATTGTTTCTTTACTTAAACTTTGACTAAGGTAATGTTTTGGTATTGTATGATTAATTTGAAAATTGTTACTCACAGTTTAATGACTTTGGTTTCCTATAAAAAAAAAAATATTGTAGTATTATTTATGTATACTTCAAATTTGTGTAATTTTTTATGACTTAGTTGGCATACATTAACTGTACTGCATGCTGGAAAAGATGTCTCTCTTCAGCTTGATTCTCGCTGGCATACTTCTCTTTTGGCATCTGGTTCTCATCATCATCTTCATTTGGATCCTGAAATTTATATTGGTGCTGCTCCAAAAAAGGCTAAAGGTAAAAAATAGTTCTAATTATTTGGATGATTTTTTTTAAATAAAATGTTTTGCACAAATTAATAGGATATTTTCTTAGCTTGGACTCTTTTAGTAATCTGTAAAAAAGAAATAAAATTGTTTTATGGAATATAAAGTTAAAATATATCAGTTGTGTTTTAAAGTCACCAATATTATTTGTTTATTTTAATATAATGTATAGTTTAATTTTTTGATGAGATTTTTTTCTGGATGTTTTACAACATGAATATTATTCTTATAAAATATGAAGCTTTTAAATAATTCATTTGAACAATTAATTTTTCAATGTTTTGGGATTCAAGAAAATTAGTTTTATATGAAGTTTTCCAGCTTAAACCTTTTAAAAATATTATATCAGATTTGAAAGATTTCATTATTATTTTCTTTATTTTATATTAAATGTTAGTATATTTGTTTTGTAGGATAATAATCTTTGATCTAATTTATTACTGTTTTTATTTAATTTTTGTATTTATTATTATGAGAATGTAAAATTTTTCTTAAATTAAAGTATTGCTTAAAAAATAATGTATTGATACAAGTGCTTTTTTCAGAAATGTCATTTTTCTCACTAGGTTTGAAATCGAGAGAGAAATTTATTGGTTGCTTGCGTAACTTTTATTTTAATGATAAAAATGTGTTGCATTCCTTATACACTGGTGAGAGTGGTGCTAGATATCACAGCATGTTTGCTGCAGAATATGGATGTGATCCTACAAATGTAATACCAGTGACTTTCCCTTTACCTGAATCAAAGCTGGTTCTTACTATGCCAAGTACAAAGAAGTTAGAATTATCTTTAGAATTTAAAACACTGCAAACTAATTGTGTTTTGGCTTCTGGAGAAATTAAAACTGAAAGTGGAATTGGTGTCTGGGAGGTAAGATGTAAGTTTTTTAATTGTAACTCCAATGAAATAATTTAAATTTTAGAATGTTGTATTTTATTATTCATTCAGTACTATAAGTTTTTACAGCTATTATTTGATTTTTAGCTGCTGCTTCATAAAGGAGTTGCTTTATTTGTTATTAATCGTTCTCCAATGGAAGATCCTGCTTTAGTATGGACTCTCAATGATGAATATTCTGGGAAACAATTAGCTGATGATGAATGGCATCATGTTGGTGTGTCTTATGATAGTGGGTAGGTTAAAATTTAAAGCAATGGAAAAATCAAATATGAAATTGTATATCAAGATATACAATTTCATATTTACTTTTATAATTTGTTATATTTAATCAATAAGAAAAAAAAATGTTATTCATACCAGTGTCAAAAAGTTGTCTTTCACAAAATATAGGAGAGTGGGAATTATCTTTTTAGGGGAATTTTTTATTCAAAGCAAAACTGAAATTATTTGAAACATTTTCTTTACTTTATATATTTATTTTGTTACATTTAATCTCCCATTATATGTTGAAATTATTGACTATTTCCAAAATGTTATTCTGCATGATAATTGGGTGGAGGGGGAAATGGAAAGATCATAATTATTCTTATAATTACTCAATTTATAATTATTCTTTTAATGCTTATCCTTAGTTTTTCATAATACTTTTGTGTTATATTGGGATTCTGATAAACAGGTTGAATATTCTTTTTATTTTTTTTTTCTGTACTTGACTTTTTATTGCCTTTGATCTTATGGAAGTGAAGAAAATATCAGTATTAAAATATATAGCTTTCAAATAATATACATTAGTATTCTATGTATAACAATGTAATAAAAGTTTTTTTCCTCTTCAAATGTAGCAATTTTACTTAAGATTAAAATAAGAATCACTATGACCTTTCTCATTAATCATATGTAAAAACTTTGTGCATTTTTACAGAGAAGTGAAATTAGAAGTTGATTATCGATTTGCTTCTAAAGCGGAATTTACCCACCCTCTTGAATTTATGAGTCAAATGATTCTCACTACAAGTGCAAAGCATGCTGAAAGAGGTAATAAATTAATGTTACAATTGCATTGAAATTTTTTAAAGTTTTTATGTCAGTTTCTGCAAACTCTTTCTTATACATGTAATTGTTTTGCTACATTAAAATGACATATATTGATAGTTATATTGAGATTGTAAAGGTGTGAAAAAGAAATATTAAGTCTCGTGGCTTTTGTTTTATTATATGAATGTATTAAAATTTTTATTTTGCATAAAAGAAAAATATTTCTATGTTTTATTGTTCATACTTCAAGTAACAGCTAAATTTTGCATTGTCACTTGATGGATATTCGAGAATTTTCTTTGCTATTGATTAAGAAATTAAATTTTCAGTTTTAGAATTAGTGTTTTGTTTTCAGAAAGAATATAAAAACCAAACTACTTGAAATATTGAAGGGTTTTAAAATTAAGTTCTAAGTATTATTTTGCATTGACATTCTGCATAAAAAAAATTTTTATACTGACAAGTATTTATACATATATTGTATAAAAGGATCAAACTAGAAAGACCCATTTAAAATTTTATTTTCCTTGTTATTGGTATTCACTGTTATTTAATTAAAAAGTAAAACAGCAATTTCATATGCTTATGAATATATGCAAATCTGTATGGGTTTTGATTTTTGCTTTTAATTGGATTTAATTTTTGTTTCACATGATGTATTATAGGAATTATATAAGTATTGTTCTAGTTTTAAAATAAAAAGTTTAACTTTTTTTTTTTTTTTTTTTTTTTTTTTTTGTAGGTTTTATTGGTTGCATGAGAGATATTTATGTGGCAGGTGATTGGATTGATCCTCGGACTGTTGTTGATACAAAGCAAGTATCTGGAAAAGTTTCACTTGACAGTTGCTTATTAGTCAACTTATGTAACAATCCACATGCTTGTGAACATGGTGGACGATGCTATGTTGAAAAAGGAGAAACATATTGTGACTGTGAAAAAACTGGCTATACAGGCAGAACCTGTCATTTCTGTAAATATTCATTTCGTGTGATTCTTGTCTAACATATTGCTTTTGTGAATTAAGTTTATTTTAATAGCTTTATGAAATGTTATGTAATATATGTATGTATGAAAAGAATTTAAAGGTTACTGATTATGTAAAAATATTACATTCCAAATGCATGATTGAAATGAACAGTCCTTTTATCACTTAAGATTGTTTATTCATTTTAGCTCAGAGAGAGACATTAGGAATACATTATAAAATTGGAGAAGGCAAGAGATGCAGCTCTGCCTTTTTGGTTACAGCTGAAAAGAGTAGAAGAGAGAATTTTAACTTGCATTTGATTTTGCGGTAGGGATTTCTACCGATCTTTTTATGTTGTATAAAATGAAGTGATAATGAGGTATATCCCTGACGTCTTATCATTCTTGTAGGGATTATTTCTGACCAATTTATGATTATGATAAAGTTGATTCAACAGATTTTATGATGTGTGATCTAATAAATGAAAGGATAATTTGGAATTAGATCAGAAAATAGGAATGAACTCTTTACTTTTGAATTAGAGAATGGGAAAACTTAAAAAAATTAAATTAATTTTTTGTGAGATCATTATCTGTGTGAGTGCATTGTAACAATATTGATTTTTCATATTTGATTTATCTGAAATTTAAATTAATAATTTTTTGAGGCCTTGTAACTTTTGTTTATTAAAATCAGGCATGTCAATTTTAGTTTTGTTTTTAGATTTTAACTAAGAAATTATTTTTATTTATTATAATGATTTAATTACTGTTTATTATATTGGAAATTTTCTGTATTTTGCAGCCCTTTACAAGCGCACATGTGAAGAATTATATCTTGTAGGCTATAGAAAGAAAGGAGTATACACAATTGATATTGATAGGAATGGTCCTCTTCCTCCAGCTCATGTTTATTGTGATATGGGTGATAGTGGAAGCACTATTGCAACTAGAGTTGAAAATAACATGCCTCCTGAAATGGTCAGTTTTTTTTATATAATTTTTTTAAAACTATCATTAGTTACATGTTTATTTAAAGCAATGATAGCATGTACATTGAAAACAAGTAGTAGGTACATGAAGCATGCATAGCTTCATAAAGATTAGTATAAAAATTGAAGGGGAGGGGGAGCCAGAGCTAGACTTTTTTTTCTCTTGATAAAGCTTCATCAAAATTTAAAAAACTCATTATATGTTGGTTGCTACAAATGAAACACTTTGTATTTTTAAAAACTTAAATGTCTTTAAAAATATATTCATAGAATAAAATTTGATTAGGAAAAGAAGTTAAAAAATGAGTATATATTTATTTAATTTCTTTGTTCTTTGGTAGTACATTATAACTAAGTAGTTTTTATTTGTTTAGTTAAAGGTTGGTGAACTATTTATTTGAGATCTCAAAACATAATTGTGTCATTATGTACTCTTGTAAAATTAAATAGTATTAAGGATTTGCTGATGAGGAAATTATCCACATTTTTACAACTTGCATCATGAAATTTATGAAAGTTACTTTCTAAATTGTTTTACATATTTCCTTTAAATCTGTAATGTGATAAAATTCTTATTATATATAGATCACGAAATAAGATAAAGTAGATAATGTAGCAGATATATGCAATGAATTAATATATAGATTTGCATTCACAATAGCACTTCTAAAACTGGAAAAAAAATTGTTTTTAATATGTGTTGTTTCTTTTTTATTTCTTTTAAAAAGTTGGTTCTTCGTATTTGTTAAACTGCATTGAATTTAAATATTCAGAATATATTTTTAGTTATTAATTTTGCTTAATGTTTTTCGAAAATGTATTAGTAATCATTAATAATAATTTTCTTTTTAGTTTCAAAAATGTTATACAAAAACTTCCATGCCTGAAATTATTCTTTAATGTCACTAATATGCTCATGTTACCTTCTAATTTTTTCCGATGTTTCATTCTTACCTTGTTTGTTATACTTAGGTAGTAAGGAAAGCTGGAATGAAATCATTTTCAATTGATGTTACATACAGAGAATTTACACCAGAGATGTTGCAGTCTCTTGTTAAACACTCAAAAGCATGTTCTCAGCACATAAAATATGAATGTTTCAAGACTCCTCTTGGGTAATAACTGATATGATAAACATTTTGAAAAGAGAACATCATAATATTCTTCTATAAAAATTAATTGCATAATTCTATTCTATTAGTCATGTTCAAACTGTTACTTAATTCTGGAACTAGTTGTTAATTTTGACTCTAGTTTAAAATTAAATTATAATTATAGTTAGAAATTTGAAAGGTAAAAGAAGTTTGAAGACATTATTTATTGATACTGTTGATTTATTAAATTTAAATAAAATGTTTATGTTGGTATTGTGATGCTTATAACACTTTTGATTAAACCAAATGTAATTTAAAAAAAAAAAAAATTGAATAATTATGATTTTTTTGTGTATGTATTTGATCAAATTTGAATAAAAACATTTCTTTCTGTGCTACAGTCTTCGCACATTTACTTGGATGGAGTCTTCTGGCTCATCTCGCTACATAACAAGCATAGGCAGCCAACCAGAGGGCTGTAAATGTGCTCAAAATAAAGCATGTGCCAATTCTTCTCTCCTCTGCAACTGTGACATAGCTGATGCACGTTGGCGGGTTGATGAAGGAGAATATACAAATTCTAATCATTTGGGAATAACAAGGATTTATATTTTACAACCTGAAGATTTGGAAGCCTCAGCAGAAGGAAGGCTTACTTTAGGTCCTCTTGAATGTGTTGAAACAGGTAGGTATAGAAACTTAAGAAAATTTTTAAGTTGTGGGAGTGATGGAATTGTGAAACATGACAATAAAAAAAAAAGTGTGCTCTAAGCTTTAATTGTTAAGTATTATTTGTTTGAAAGAATATAATAGATTTTTTAAAAACCTCTTAGTTTGAGTCTTTTTTTTTAAAAAAAAAATTATGAAGAGAGAAGAATTTATGAAATATTTGAGAAAAAAATTATGAAATAAGGAGGAAATTTAATGAAAATAGCTGTAATTTTATTTAAATTTCATGACATTAGAATTTTAAACAGTAAATTTGTGCTATTTCTAAAAATACTAAAATATAATGTTGCAAATTTTCACAGAGGGTAGTTTTTTGGATAAATTTAAAATTCCATGTTTGAAAAGGTGAATCATTTAAAAATTATGTTTTATATATATATATAGGGTTTTTTATAAAAATTAGTATGATGAAAAAATCTAATAAATTGTTTTTATATGTTAAAGGCTTTGAAATATGTTTAATATTCTGAAAAATTTGTAGAGAATTAGACTTTTTAGTATGTATTAAAAAAAATTATAGATTTATCAAACTAAATAATCCATTTTTTTTTTTCAATGTACTTTTTCCATGAGATAAATAATAAAATTAAGGACTTTTGTAGAAATAGTTTATACATGCAGATGAAAACTTTTTATATTTTAAATATTAGATTTGATTTATAATATAATTTTTATTACATAAAATTTGAAAACTAATATCTCTTAAAAATATTTTTACTAAAAAATTTCTGTATGACTCATCAGTTTATTCTTAGTTATGCTATTCTCTTTTAGATACTCAGGAATATGTAATAACATTTAAAACTTGGAATTCATATATTGAAGTTCCTGGTTGGAGAAGAGGAGATATCGCTTTTAGTTTTCGAACTTCAAATAATCAAGCTGTCTTGATTTATCAGGCTTCTATGCAACCCACTCATGGTTATCTGCGAGTTTTACTAATAAATGGTAAACTCAATTCTTACATTAAAATAATATGTATGAGCTTGTGCTTATTATGATATTAAATTCATGTGTATGCTAAAACACATGCACAATAAACAAAGTTTAACATGCTTATGTAAAATATTTGTTACCTGTACTAAAATTTTTTCATGTTTTAACTTTTAAACTGTTTTTGTTATTGTTATTATTAAAGAATCATGTACAATTGTGGAGTTATGCAGAAATAAAAAAGTTTTTTTGTTAATGAACAGATTTGTATACAAACTACTTTCACTGATATTTTAACAAATTTTCTGAATAAAAAATATTCCATTGAGAAAAATGTTACATAAAATAAATGTTAATACTTTTTATTTTAAAAATATTATTAGTTATAAAATTGTAATACAAGTAAATGTAGATTAAGAATTTTTTTTTAAACGATGATGACTTGAGAGATTAATTGTATTTACCAAAAAAATATTAAGTTATATACATATACATACATAATTTAATATTTTTTTTCCAGAATGTCTATGTTATATTTGATTTTTTTTCCTTGATATAATTTTTATTTGTATTTTATTAGTAAAAACATAATTAAATTTTTTAAAATAATTTGTCTTGCATAGATTATGAACTATCTTTTGAATTCACTCTAAATAATAAACCTCAAAATGTGAAAGTGACATCTAGAAGAAAATTAAATTCAGGGGAATGGCAGCAAGTTTGGGTGGATCATGACTCGCACCACATGAGATTTACAGTTAATTTGGATTTTGCAATGGTAGATTATGGTGAATCCCATGGTGTTGGTCCATTTGAAGGTCCTCTATATGTTGGAGGTGTTCCAGAGTAAGTTATATATATGATTTTTGATAAAATTCAAATCTTTTAAACTATCTTTTAATTTTCCTTAATGAATGAAGTGACAAAAAAAAATTAGTTTCAGAAGACACTCTTAATTTTGATTGTTAAAGGAAACAGAATTCACTTTCCACTCCAAATATTTGTTCATTAGTGTTCATCATAATGCTCATTATTTCATTCTCATAATAAATACATATATAATTCCTTAATTATATAATAAATATATTTTCTTGTATAATAAACTTCACTTACATTGATTGTTTTATTGAAATTGATATATATGTAGTAAATGTGAGGCAAATATGATTTACTACGTAAAATGACTTTTTTTCTTTTCCTTTTTGACTTCAGTCATACATAAAACTAATAATATTTTAAAGATCCGAAATAAAATTCCTGAAAGATTTTTATCGAATTCTTAATATGCCTCTATTTTATAAGACATAGATTCTTCATTTTTATTTTTTTATTCATCATGTTACAAAAATGCTGAAGATTTATTGTTTGTCCTGCATATATTTCTATTTTGTTTATTTATAATATTGCATTTTAACTATTACCTAGGCATGTTGCTGGTGACTCTTCTATTAAAGAAGGTTTCATTGGATGTTTCAGAGGACTTGTAATTAATGATGTTGTTGTAGACTTATATAAACATATGACTAGAAGGTTTGTCTTCATTTTATTTATTTTCTCTTATTAAAATATGAATATTTAAATATTAAATCCTGTGCATATATTCCTAATTAAATGATACTTCAAACTGTCATAATGAATTAACAAAAAATTTTTTTTTGTAGTGAATCTGCCATTGTACATGGTTGTCAGCCTTCATGTGCTTCTAATCCTTGTCAAAATGGAGCCACTTGCATTGAATATTGGGGATCATATGTGTGTGATTGTGTGAATCGTTTTGCTCACTCTGGGAAAAATTGTGAAACAAGTAAATAATGAATTCTACTTTTTAAAACTTTGAATTTCATTTCAAATCTTAAATAGTTTTATGCAATATATTTCATTATTATTTCTTTTTATTCACAGATGTAAATATAAATGGAATGACAGTTGTTGTCCCCAAATCTTACTATCATCACAAAATTGAAGGAAATAAGACAAATCCTGTTTTGGAACAGAACATTTTGTTAAGTTTTCGTACATTTGAGAAAGAAGGCATTTTACTTTATGCATTTGATCATTATAACAATTTTGTTCAACTCCATTTTGCAAACCAGAAAGTCTTTTTTACTTTTAACTCAGATCGTACACTTTATCAATTGTCAGTAGATGTTGAAGGTATGTCATACAATATTTTTAAACACTTTTTGTGTAGTTAATTTATTTTTATGTATTTCAAAAAATTCCTATACTTAATGCTGCTTATAAGAGTTTACCTAAATATGTATCTAAAAATATTTAAAATATTTATTATTTGAACTGAGGTGATTTAAGTGATGAATTAACTTTTTAAGGAGTCTTTGTTGCTTCATAATCCCTATCTGTCAAAATGCTAATTTTAGTCTTATTTGAACCAAAATGCTTGATAAAAGTGTTTTTTAAACACACTTTGTCTTTACAGTTATAATGCTTCAAATATTCAATTTGTTTCCATATAATTTTTGAGGCAATTCTCTCCTCCCCAATTATATTCTTATTGTAGAAAAATAATTGTTGGAAAGAAAAATTTCCCTTTTGTTTTACGTTTAATACTCAATATTTTTGGTTGACCACCATTTACTTATATAAATTCAATTATTATGTTAAGAAAAAGCCTTATATAGGTGTCAAAATTTGTACTTTTTTCCAAATCAAATTATGTCTTCATGGTTTATAGATGAAAAATTACTGGACATGTTTTTAAAATTTTTAATAAAATATTTACATGCGTTTTTTAAAAATTTTCTTATAGTTAATTACACTTCATATTAGAAAAAAATTTCAGTTAATTGTTTTTCTTATATTTGCTTGATAAAAAATTGGGAGGGGGGGTGCAATAAAAGATGTATTATATTTATTTGTCATGCAAAATATTTGTATTATATTGTCATACAAAATAATAATCTTTTTCATTTTCATTTTTAAAGAAAGTTAATTTTTTTAGATATTTCTAAGGGAACTCTTGTTCAAGTCAAAGTAGAACGTCAACCTAAAAGTACAACTTTGTTTGTAAATGATAAAAATACTACTGAAGATGCTGTCATAAGATTTGTTGACAAGTATTTTAGAATGCCATGGCATAGTGGAGAAAACTTGGGTAATTAGTATATTATCGTATGATAATTTATGATGTAGTTTGATTATTCTATGTATTCAAACTTTTTTTATGATATTTTTATGTTATTTTTTAAAAAATTATTTTTGAAACTATTTCAGAGAAAAGTAAATTTGTAGTATTTTATATGCATTCTGTTTTAAAATATGTTTTTCTATTTAAACATAATGCATCTTCCAATATAGAGATTTTGATCTTCGTTTTTAAATCAATGAAAAATTATTGAATGTTGTATTAAAGCTTTTTTTTTTTTTTTTTTTTTTTTTTTTTAATTTTTGAAATATTTCTATGTTACTTTCTTAAATTTATAAGAGTGTAATATAAAAAAATTCTTTATTGCAGAAACTGTGTTTCCTCCTAGAGGTACTTATAGAACAATTGAGCACAGTGAAATGTTTTTAGGCCATGTAGGTAGTGGTACTGAAACAAATCTTACAAAAAATGGTTTTGCTGGTTGTATTCAAGGATTCATGATTGGTGACAAAATTTTTGATCTTGAAGAAGCAGCTCTTACAATCAATCCTGATGAAAAATATGGTAAGTTAATTTTAATTTTGTAAATATTTGTAGTTATGTAACATTACAGAATGAATTATAAGTTGCAGTCTGTTTATTAAAATCAGTGATGTTTCCAAGCATACTGTAAGTTGTGTGCAATTCTGCATTCCAAGTGCCCTTTTTGTGTACTGCCTTTAATGCTGAAACATTGGTGACTCTGTGTTCAGTGGGTCCAAGCCAGATTAATGTGGAATGTCACAGTCTGGCAAAACGTGGTGCTTATTGATGGATCCCGGTTCATTTAGGGGACAGATGATAACTATGTACAGGTGTGGAGGCATCTTGATGCACATGCATCCTTAGTACAATTCCATTTACTCTGTTATGCAACACACTGCCCACAGAGAAGGTTTAGTGGTCTGTCAGGCCATAGCCTCTGGTAGCTGATCCATTCTAATTGTAGTACATGAAACCTTAATGGGACAGATATACATTGATGTCTTTCAACCCCATGTTAGACCTCTCCTAAATGGTCTTCCAAAGGCAATTTTGTAGCTAGATAGTGCTCATCCACATACAGCTCGAGTTGTTCAAGACTTTCTACATCATATTCAAACTCTTCCATAGCCAGATTGCTCCCTATATTTGTTTCTTGTAGAGTATTTGTGGGACTAGCTGGAATGCTAGATGCTTCTGTGTCACTCTGTACATGATTTGGAAGTGGCTGTTAAGATTTGTAGGCCTATCTACTTCAGGAGAACACTAACATCTCAATGCTGGACTGTGTTGAAGCAGGAAGTAGTCTGACATGCCATTGGAGTTGTGCTATATTTGTCTACTTGTACAAACTGTATTTGTTTAATTGTCTTGATTTTAGTATCAAATAAATATCTCATCTGTATTGTTATATGTATTAAATTTCACTTCACTCTGATACTCCCTTCCTGGTGTGTTATTTTTAATGTTCCTGAGTGTATTTTTAAAAAAAAGTTTAACGAATATTAATTCAGACCTTTAAAAAAACTTGTTTTATAAATTATGTTATAACTTTTTTATGTCATACAAATAACTAGCATAATTTATTACATAAACTAAAGCTTTTCTACTTGCAATTATGAACTATTTTTTTTAAAAAAAATTAATGTTCTTTTTTTTTTTACAAATATTTAAGATTTGTTGATAAAGAATAATAATTCAACTAGGATGATAGGGAGAGCAATACTTTCCATTATATTTATTTACAATCTCAATGTGCCAATTATACATAAACAAATATTTTCAAAATATACAAGGGCTTCCAAACTGCCCATTTTTTATCCACTTTAGTGGATAGGAGAAATTACATCAAAACAAGTAATAACCCACCTTACATGATGAAGAAGCAAATGTACTCTGAAATATTACCCATGAACCTGTGCACTCTCACTTAGACGAAACAAGGCGCCTCTTGGCGGTATCCAATTATTTCCAACAAGATTGATCATAATTAAATTTTGAATTATAAGTTTTTGTTTTCTTTTCTCAGGGATTCTTACTCCCGGATGCAATATGATTTGTGATAGTAAACCATGTGCCAACCATGGAGTATGCATAGAAAACTGGAGAGAAAACAGTACAGCTTGTGATTGCTCACTTACTTCATATACTGGAGAGGAATGTCAGAAAGGTTATTTCCTGTTTAAGGTGCTCATCTGTATTTGAAATAGGATACTGAATATAATAAATTTAAAATATTCATATTCTAATCAATTGCAGAAAATATTGATTAATTATAAACTATAGTTTGATTTAGGCATTCGATATTATTTTGCAAATGATTGAAAAGTTTTTGATATTGTGTATTGAAATAATTTGTGACAAGAATTGTCATTTACAATCAATCACGCATGAAGTTTTTGAAGGCACTTCTGAAATCATTTTGTTGCAATTCAAAAGTTAATTTTTTTCTCAACTTAAATTAATTATTTGTGTTATACAGAAAGTGAAGGTACTTTAATTAAAATTGTCTGTAGTTTTTTTTTAAGTTTTCTTAGTTTTGTTATAAAATAGGAAACAATTATTTATCGTAACACATTAAATTAATTGTGATATTTTGATATTTTATTCTTTGAGTAAAGGATGTGAATACCAGTTGTTGCCATTGCTATATCTTATTTTTAAATGTGACTTTCTTGGTATACAGACAAAAAACAAAACAAAATTGCATCTATTATATCTTGTTTTTATGTCAATTATTATTTATGATAAATTTTGGCTTTTTAAGTCGAGACTTATCTAGAATTAAGCATATATTTGTTCTAAATATGTGTTAGTTGATGTATTTATTATTTAAATAATCAAACTGTCATTAAAGTTTAAAAGTATTTTTATTTTGTGAGGGTTTATGTGATGTGTGAGGGTTTATGTTTAAAATGTGAGAGTGATGTAACATTTTGAGATGAATTTGTATCAGCAGTTAGTACTATGTTTATTATTAAAAAAATACTTAATAATATACTCGTAGCTCAAATAATAATAGCTAATTTTGTATAGTAGATCTATTTTTATTTTTGAAAAACTGAAGAAACTATTGAAACTATTTTTGAAGGTATCGGAATAAGGTTACTTTATTTTTATTTACATATTTCTTTAATTATCAATACATTTAAAGTTCTTTGTTCAATTTAATAGTCATTAGATAGAATAATCATGTTTTATGTGTTATTTCAATGCAAAAAACATTTGGAATTTTAGTTAAGTAATTTTTTATATAATTTAGAATACATGCTCAATAAACTATTATTTTGTGAAGTAAAAAAAGGATATTTTTTTTCTGTAAGTGATAATTACTTTTTTTTCTATATATCATGTGAATCACTCTATTTAAAGTTTGTAGTCCTTTGTAAAGCAATTGCGCATATTAGAAATGTTGGAATTCATACATTTTTGTAATGTTTTATTATTTATTCTGAGTAGTCATTCTGAGAAAAATAATTGTAAACTGTTGACTTAACACAAAAAATATTTCCTTACTTCTTAAAATTTTATTCATCTTAAGAGGAAAAGAATGCTTAGTAGAATATGGGTTAATGTATAAAAGATAACACAGAGCCTATCTGTTCTAGTTGCAGTATCTTTCTTATACAACACAAAAAGTATATCTCACTATTTTTAATTATATAAATAGACTACTTTATCCTCATCTGCGAAGTATTTTTTGATATTTCAGATATAGGTGGAAATTTTGATGGTCTGACTGTTTTGACTTATATATATGATGATGAAGATATTACTGTAGATATGCAGGATAATGTGGCTGTAAGACTGGCATTTTCTACAGATGCAGCTAGTTCTTTATCTCATGTATTGTTGCTTGTGCAGTTTCATGTCAGGTTAGTGAATAGTATATATGTGTGTGTGTATATATATATATATATATATTAAGAATGAAATTTACTCTTTAAACTATTTCTTAATTTTGTTTTTCTTGTGTAACTTAGGAAATACATTTTATTTGGAATCACTGAAGATCACTCCTTGTTTGTTGAGGAAAAGCTATCTAATAATGGTAATACTGCTATTCATTTCAGATATTAAAATTTTTATTTTACTTAGTTAGTATTTAACAATTTAGACAAAACATGTTTTTATTAACATTATAACAATCAAACAAAACTGGAATATTTTGAAAGTCTCTCTTGCTCAATTGATATTTTTCCTATATGTTATCGTGTTTAGTAAATTTATGAATTGTTTTTTTAATCTTTCTTTTTTAGTTATTAGAAGACAAGTAAAAACTTTTAATACTTGGGCTGATAACAATAGACATTGGTTCTATTTTTCATGGAAATCAGGAATTGTTACTTTTATTGTAAGTAAAGTTTTTGGAATATCTTTGTGAAAATGGCACACAGCAAAATATATTGAATATAATGTTTTGTAGCTATATTCTATGATAACTTGCACCTGTACTCTGAAGTAATAAATGAAGACTGATGAAATAACAATTATTGTTTATTTTCCTAAAATATTGAATATTTTGCTGTGGTGTTTGCTGTTTTTTCTTATTAACTTAAAAAGAGTTAGCTTTTTGATGTTTTCAGTATGCTTATTTTAAGATTAAATTGTTAAAAATTGAATCACACAATGTTTTTCAAAAGTGCTTAAGTTCTGGAAATTCTTTTAAGAAATTTTACTTATGGATCAGCCATTCGCACAAGTTATTTATGTTTAATTCAGATCTTATTATTATTATTATTTTTGTCTTAAAAAAGTTTAAGGTTATCTCATTTAAGAGTATCTTTATGGCACTTACTACAAAATCAAATGTGAGTGCATATATATATATATAAAAATAATTAATTGAGCAACTTAGTACACTATTTTTTTATTGTTTAACTGTAGTGTCATGATCATAAGGTATTATTAAATTTAGTATGCAGTATTATTTGATATTAAAAAAATCTTTAAAAATAGTTCAAAGTGCAAGTATTTGATTTAATTGTACGGAATATTTTCTTGATTTTTATCTCTTTATATTTTTTACTGATTTCAATTGCCTCATAATCTTTTTGTTTATCTTAATTATTGATGGATTTTTTTTTAAATATAGGAGTATATACAGACATTGAAAATGTTTTCTATTTATATTGCTATGATAGATTTTTTTTTATTATTAAAGTATTATTTTACAGGTAGATGGAGAAAACTTTAATCCATATATCCAATTTATTGATACAAATACTGAATTATTTGAAGGAACATCAAATCTGTTGCATGTTGCTGGTTTGCCTACAAATATTGAGTATCCAGAGTATAAGAATTTCAAAGGTTGTATTTCAAGTAAGTATAAATACATTTTGTGCACTTAAATAAGAATTAAATTTTTTAAATTAATATTGAAATATGCAAAAGATACTTAAAAATATATTTTTCAATTAAAGGAGTGGTAAATTTTTACTATACAAAATTGACAAGGCCTAAGTTGGCCCTAAATGATAAATTAAGTCACAACTAAACTTAAAGCAGAGTAAAACAGTTATTAATATTTAAAATTACATTTATTTACAATTATAAAAACGATCCAACTTGCTGGTTTTTATCGACTGATTAACTAACACCATTAAGGTATAATCAAAAATGGGAATCAGCATTGTTGCACCTTCGCAAGTTGCGCTTTCTTCGAGCATCTAGGCTGTGAGAGTGGCCTTCAAGCTCGTGTCATGATTCTCGTAGTGAAGACTTGACTATTGATGGCTTTTACACTCTCTGTTGGTAGTACTGGGTAGATTAGCTGCTATTGGTTGAAAGGTAAAAAGAAGAGTTCCTATTGGCTGTTGCTGTTCATACTGTTGATTTTTGGAGAAGTAGGGTCTTTGCTTGTCTGAGGCAGTAGGATATGAAAATCCTTTTTCTCATTGGATGCAGGAGGGCAGAGGGGAGGTGTCCTATTGGCTGCCCATGTTGGCTGTGATTACTAAGGAGGAGAGTGGGTGTGGATTATCGGTAAAGGCTATGCGGCCGTGGAGAAATAAGTTTTTTAAGAATAGTTAAGATCTGATTTAAATGTAATTTAGTTGAGTGGCTTTTTTTTATGTTAAATAAAGCTAGGGTGGTTGGTGTGAGTCAAAAAGCATTCTTCTGGGTCTTTTGGTACTTGGTAGAGGGATATATTTTTCTAAATTTATCATATTTTCATTTTCAGTGGAATGGAGGTTGTTGAAAAAGTTTATGGATAGTTTTTTAATGTATTCTTTGAAGGTAGAGATTCTTAAGGCTTTTCTAATATCATCATTTCTAGTTTACCAGTTTGTTTTTGTGATTAATCTTAGTGTGGAATTTTGGGATTGTTCTAACATATCAATATTAGATTTGGCTGCATAAGCCCAAACCAGGCATCCAAATTACATGATGGAATGTAGAATGGAGGTGTACAGAAGCAGCTTATTTTCTAATATCATTTTTGAGTTCCGACACATTAAGGGGTAAATTGCACATTTCTTTTTTTGGAACTTCTCACACATGAGTGTAATATGTTTTTTTCCAGGTTAGGGATTTATCTAGAGTTACACCTAAATATTTAGTAGTGTTTGACCAAGGGATTTTTGTTTGGTAGAAAGTGGGAGGGGGAACATTTTTCTTTTTTCTTGTAAAAAGTATTTCTGCAGTTTTGTCCACATTTATTTTAATTTTCCAATCAATAAAATATTTTTCTAGTAGCGCAAGATGCTTGTTGAGTGTGAAGGTAACAGATTTTGGATTTCTGTAGGAAGCAAGCACAGCTGTGTCATCAGCATACATGTTAAGTGTTGTTAATGTATATGTGGGAATGTCATTAAGAAATAAATTAAATAAATAGGACCCGATTAACGAGCCTTGGACCACTCCATTACTAATTTTTCTAGGGGTAGAGAGTGTTATTTACTTTAACTTGGAATTCTCTCCCTGTAATGTAAGAGTGAATTAGGTGTATCCCTGTAATATAAGAGTTGATTAGGTGTATAAGTTTGTGTGGAAATGAGTATTTAATGAGTTTGCAGGTGAGCTCTTCTAGCCAAACTCTGTCAAATGCTTTCTGTATATCTAGAATGACTGCACCTGTTGTTTTGTGTCGTTGAAAACCTGATGAAATTATTTCAGTTAGTTGAAGTAGTGGGTGTACTGTTGAGAGTTTTCTGGTGAAACCTTATTGGTTGGGGGTTATTATATTATTTTGTGTGATGTGTTCTTTTATTTTTTAAAGTATTATAAATTCTGTAAGTTTGTTGAGTGAAGAAAGTAAAAAGGTAGGTCTATAGCTATCTGGTAGGAGGAGATTTTTCCCAGGTTTGAAAATAGGAAAAATGATTGCACTTTTCCAGCATTTTTGGAAGTACTGCATTTTTAGAATTTTGTTGATTAAAAAAGTGATGAGTATGATAATTTGTAATGGGAAGTTTTTTAGGTTCTTGTTGGTAATTTCATCATGTTTATTTTTTTAATGTAGTTACTTATTTCGCTGGGCCAAACTGGTTCTATTGAGTGTGATGCTGGTGTGGAAGTGAAGAAGTGCTGTAGAAGTGTTTTTAATGAGTGATTTAATATCTTGAGGTGTATATCTAGTAGTTTTATTGATGATAGTGTATGAGGCATTATTATATGTTTTGTTGATTTCCTCTGTGAGATCCATAATTTTGTTTTCTATGTCAGTTGTATTGTTAATTTTTTCAAAATTTTGAATTTTAATATTATTATTGATTTCTTGTCTACACTTTGACCAGCATGTAGTCCTTGCACGTGTGTTCATTTTGAATGTTGTTTTGAAGTTAAATTCTAGAAAGACTGGATTGTGGTCGGAGGATAGTTCTGGCATAGAAATGGTTGTGTGTTTATAATTAAAGTCATTAATTAATGTAATATCTGATGTATTTGCTTTGTTTCCAAATATTGTGTGTGTTGGTGGGAAAGCTATTTGAATATCATTTTTGTTTGTAAAATTTTTTAATTGTATTCCTCTAGTTGAATTTACTGAGCAATTCCAGTCGCTGTGTTAAGCGTTAAAGTCGCCAAAAATAACACAGCTTTTGTTTGTTATCATGATAATTTCCAGGTCTTTCGTGAATAGGATTTGATCTGATGATGGAGAATCAGCATTGTCTGTGATACAAATCTATTATATTCATCAGGAATCTGCATTTAACACAGTCAAATCGGCAGTTAAAAGTCAGCAGCCAATCACAAAAATATTCCATGTATGATGCAACAGAAGATAATATAGAATGCAAATTCCTGATGCCTCATTGCCAGATGTGTGGGAGGATGTCATATTGGTGGCAAGTAAACCAAAAGCATTACCAATTGACATCTATTCTGTTCAACTTGCAATATGATAACAAAAATATTAATTTCTTTCATATTATGCTCTAAAATTTCACTTTTAACTCATTAAATCTCAATCTTGTTGGATTGGATAAGTTTTTACTTTTTGTAAGAGAAAAGATAATCCAAAGTGTAAATGATATTTTTTCTGTATTTGAATGTATTTTCTTCAAAATACCATGGTTTAAGAAGTTGAAAGATAATACAATGTTTAATACCATTTTCATTTCTTTTGAACTGAAATCTATTTTTGTTGGAGATTAGAGAAAGTCTTATTTGAAATTGGTGATGTTTTTTTTTTTAAATTTTGTTATCTCTTCTTTCTTACAGATGTTATGATAGAATTTGGAGATCTTAGATTGACACCTCTTGAAACAGCTTTTGGTTACAAAAAAGGTTCTTTAGACAAAATCAGAGTTGAAGGCACAGTGAATGAGCGGAAATGTGCTGCATTTGCTCGAGTATCTCAGTTAACTGCTACCTTACCTTCTAATATACCACCTGAAGTAAGTGATTTATTTAAACTTTGTATTAATAGTTTTTGTAGTGTAAGTTTAAAAAAAAATCTTTTAATTTTTGTGCATTTATTCTTGAATTTTTTAAACCAGTTAAAATTTTTGTCTCTTTTGTAAATTGTAATACAAATAATTATAAAGGAAAACTTATTGCTTTGTTATTATTTGCTAATGTATTTTTACATACTATTTTGAAAGATTTGGAATTTTGATAATATAAATTTTATTTGGATTACTCAGTTTATGTAAAGATGTACGTGTGTAATAGTTTCAAATTTTCTTAGAGAATAATATATATTTAAATATTTTTAAAAAATCCCTTTTACTTTTGTGATATTTCTTAGATACAGGGTCCTGAATGGTTTCCAGAACCTCCTTCTACTTCTGAGTATAGAAGTATATTTTCAGACATGGCTGTTACACCTCTTGAAAGTATCAGTAGAGCAAGTAATCGTAAGTATACATTTTTCTTAGACCAAGTATACAAAATAGATCACACAACAGAATTTCTTTAGACATAATTATGTTAAATAATAAATATTTAAGAGGAGAGCACATGCCATCTTGTATTTTGGAGTAAAGCTTTTATTGAAATATTAAGATGTCAATTTTTGCGATAGATAATTTTTGTTTCAGAATATATTAATATTATGTTTTATTGCCTGTAGTATAAAATCTTTTTCATGTAAAAAAAAGTGCATTCATGAAAATGTAAAACTTTAACACTAGGACATTTTTATTAGATTACAAAAAATTAATTAGCTTGTGATTGTTTTATCACCTGTGACAGTTACTAATTTTGGAACTTAGTATGACTGCTTGATATCAGAGAAAATGATATGAATCAATCATCTTTTTTCTCAATTGCTAGAAATCAAAATCAATAATTTTTATTAATGATCAAAATAATAACTGAGAGATTTTTTTTTTGTGAAGTGTAATGTAAGTTTAAATGATTATTTGTTGAAAAATATAAATTCTCAAAGAAAAAAAAATTACTGTCTATTTATTGTTAGATATTGCTAGTGGGATTAAATGAAAATCAAAATATGTTTTGGGTTATTTAACAAAATGAAATCTGTGTTTAAAAGCAGATTCAATAACCGTAGTTATGAATGATTATAGAATGTATAAGGATCTACAAAACCTTTTTTTTTAAATAAAAAAGAAAGGTTTTTATGTAAAATCCTACTTATGTAGAATCCTGTAAATTAGTAAATTTTTATATAAACAATTTATAATTTCAAAAATTTATAATTTTCTATTTCTTTCTCTCTCTCTCTCTCTCTCTCTTTTTGTTACCATGTAATTATTTTGACTTTGGCTCTTAAATCACTCTTGTATTTCTTTCAATATTTTAATATCTCTTGGCTTAATTTGTTCATAATAATTAATTTATTATTTTTTTTTTATTGATTTTCAATTATGTTTAACTTATGGAATCTATAATCTTATACTACCTCATAAATATGTGGTATAATAATTATATTTAATAGAATAAATTATGTACATTTAACATTTGCTTTTACAATCATGAGAATGGTAATTACTTTTTTTTCCAAATATTTCTGTATTTTTTCCTCGATATTTATTAAAAAAATATTTGCTTTTTTAGATATTTTACTTAAATGAAGGTTTCAGAAAGAATTACACACATTCAACTAAACTGAACTAATTTACTCAGGTTTTTATGAATTTCCGTATCTGCTATAGTCAACACATTAAGGTTCCATTATTTTTATTATATGTAATTGTCATGAATAATATGAATACTACGTTAAGTTTTTTAACTTGATTTTTTTAATGTAGCAGCACCATTCATTGTCTTTCTGTTGGAAATATTGGGCATCTAAGAGACAATTGCCTAACATGTGACAAAAATGCAAATAAATGGCTGCTGAATTTAAAAGCTGAAATATTTGTTTATAAATTAAGTTTTTTGTTTGGTGTCAATAATTTCAAAAAATTTTATAATTAAACAGAAAAAATTACTTATTAATAAAGTCCGAATGAATTCTTTGAATTTCTGAAATTTTGCATCAATGATAAGTTGACAGTAAGAAAAGAGAAATATTATTTACCATTAAATAAACTTAATTTGACTGTATGGTAACATGAAATTGAAAATGTTGATTTATGTACAGTGCTGCTTATTCTTACCTTTTCACTTGAGTTTTTATGGGAAAATAAAAGTACAATGCAGAAGATTAATTAGTGTGAGATTGGAATACAGTTTTTAAATCAAACGAAAAGAAATTTGGTTTATTTTTTAACTATTGTATTTCAATAGCTACTTCATTAGTGATTCCTTTTTAGGTGTTGCTGCTGTGATGGGTGTCTTACTTATAATAGTTGTGCTTGCTTTAATGTTCTATATTTATCGTATACAACGTCGTCACAAAAGGCAACGCCTTGGAGAAGAATATGAAATTTTTAAAAAAGGAAAGAGGAGAACTGTTAGTGGAGATCGCAGTGGAAAAGGTAATAGAAAAAATAAGGGAGAAAAATGTTCATTATTTCTCTCAGTTTCTTTCTCTAAGATTCAGTTTTCATATGCAGATTAACATCAACATTTTGTGACAATATCTTGTAATAGGTTAAAGTTATCATTATAGGGCGAAAAATGGGTATTCAGCTAAGTTGAATTCAGATTATTTTTGGCTGAATAATCAGGTCAATGCATGACTCACCTATGACTGGAGCTGAAATTCTTAGCTTAGTATCAACAATTTGTGAAATTATGCCAGCATATTAATAAGATAGGTTTCCAAGTATGATTGAATATAGAGTTCAATTCCATAAAATACTCAACAAAAAAACTTTATATGGTTAATATTCATATTTATTAAACATGTCTGGTACTAACATCAGAGATCTTGAGTTTAGAATGAAATAAAAGGCTTGTTGTTCTTTGACTCTATCATTTTCCCTATGTTTAAGGAAATCAGTTTTATCCCTTCATGATATTATAATTATTATATGGCTGCAGTAGCCAAATGGTCATGATTGCAAGCTCATAACCAATGATATTCTGGTTCAAGTACTTTTTCCTCTAAAGAACCATCTTGCAGAGGATTATTATACATTTAATCAGTAGGGATGAAAAGTTCTCATGTTGATATGGTATGGAAATTAGGAGAGTGACATGCCAACTCAGATATCATTTCTGTGGCTCAAAATTACGAGATTTGTTTTCAATAGCCTTGGAGTTGCATCTGGTGCGATAGAAATGAACAATTAATTCAATACCTGATTTTGTTATTATTTCTATATAACATTCTGAATATCAATAAATGCAAAAGAAAATATATTTCTTAGAATCCAGAGTTAGCATATGAGTAAGATGAAGAAAAGAAAAAAACTTTTAAAAGATTTTTTTATCAAACACTACATGTATTTATTTAATAATTAAAATGATTTAATAATTACATGATACTAACTCTTAAAAAAATTAATTTAAGTTGCTATATGTTTTTCTACATCAAATGTTTCTTCTTTTTAATTTAATGATGAAAGCTATTACTTTGTCTTCGAGAAATTTTGATTAATGAAACATTTTCTGTTCAATGTACAGAATTTCTATTTCACCTTCATATGATAAATTAAGTCTATTTTATCTATATATGTTTATCTATATCATTTTACTGAAGATTTTTTAAGATTTGATTCAAACATATTTATTTGTGTTTAAGTTTCTTATTTTTTTTTTTCTGCATGCAATATACTTGTTGTACATTTGATACATATTTTTAGTGAATTAAATATGATTTATAATAAATTTTAAATTTTTATTTCATTAATGTAAACAAAAACTTATTTCAGCTGTTAGTTTTTCTCCTGACGATGATAAAATTGATGACTATACTCTTAGTTCTCAACCTTTGGTTCGCTTTCATGACAGTCCCCCTGCATACACACCTTCAGTAAGCTTTAAAAAGCCTTCTTTCTTGCCATCAGAACCTAATGGTGGAAATGTACCATTTAATCCTGGTAAGTGTTTAATGATTGTATTTCAAGCTTCACACACTATCTCATTATAATTTATTTACACCTTTATACTATGTGTTGTATGAAATGTTTCTTTTATAATTTAGTCTACATTATTGATATATTACATAATCTCTGTGCCATACAATATTATTATATGTTCATAACATTAGCAAAAATTATTTCCTATGATAGTTAAATTATTGCATGATGTAAATCTATAAGATATTTAAACTTAATTTTTTTTTTACGTATTAGGGTTTTTTTGTTGTGGTTTAATGCATTTCTTTTTAAAAAAAAAAATTTTTTTTTGATATCCCAGAAGCCCCTACAGATTCAATAGAAATGGCTCCTTTGCGTTCCACATCGTCCCAAGAACTTGAATGGGATCCTGCTGGTGCACAGCTTGTTAGTACTGTTAGTATATCTTTATTATAGTTTTTTAATAAATTGTTATTATTATATCATTCTTTTTCTGTCCTTAAATTCGAATTTTCTAGTAATATTTTTTTAATAATTAATCTGATTGAAAAACAATATCTTGCAGTTGTGATGAAACATTAATTGATAGAAACAGTAATTTATGTCTATTTTTTTTTTAATTCCCATTTGCAATTTTGACCTAGGAAGTTGTTAGGAAACTAACAAAAGAAAACATTATTATTTTTTTTTTAAAAAAAATGTAATCTACTCATTTAAATTATTGCTAATAATATTTCTCCAAATTTTCATATTTTCTTTCTTGTGCTTCGATCATCAAACATTGTAAATTTCAATTAAAATCTGAATCCTTTCAATGATATTGGTAGTAGAAAAAGTCAATTACATTCCCTCATTATTTCATTCGTTCGTTACATTTTGATGGGACTATAGTAAAGTATAGCAAACAAGTACTGCTTTTGTTTCATTATATATATCGTTTATTTTGATAATATTTTTCATTGTTTTATATAAGAAAGTTTGTATAATGTATGATATTATCAGTAGTATCATCTGGAAAGTGTAATCTAGCTTCCAAAGCTTCAATTCATTAAAACGTTTTGTTGCTTCAAGATTAGTCAGTTTTTCTTCCTCAGTCAGTATTCTAGAAATATGTACAAAGTACTCTATTTTAGTTGTTATGCGTTCATAGAAACAGAAGAGAGATTTCTCAAATTAATAGCTACACAAGTAGGTGCTCCATCAATCATTGAGTCTGATCTTGACTTTTACCTATGAAAATACCTTGGAATTCAATGAAATGTTGTGGGTTGATAGAAGTCATGTTTAGATTAGTTACCCCTAACAAATCTGTACTTTTCAAGGAAAAGGAGATTTTAAAGATTAAGTGTGGTGAGAAATTGATGTGCAATTACTTATATGTTAATGATAATTATCATTTGTTGAAGAAAAGGTAAAATCCTTATGGATAACTGCATCCTTTAAGTATTTATACCCTTTCTTAGTTAGAAATAAAAGGATATATCTATTTTATTGGTTATATGCTAATATTTAATTTTTATTGTAATGTCACCTAACAATAATCTTTCCAATAAATATACTAATGAATATTTTTATATAAATTATTTTGCCTTAACATTACTGTGAAGCAAATTAGTTTTTTTAAAAAAAAATTTGACTGACATGATAATAGATCTTGTGAATATGACTTGAAACATTGCAGTTTCCATTCTGTATTAGCAAAATGTAATGTGTTGTATTCCCAATTTTTCTGCTTGATAATTTGTGGTAGAATCAATATTTGAATTAACTATTTTTACCTCACATTTCTGCCACTGGTATAATATGATTCCAATTCTCCTAAATAAGGATATTAATTAATATAAGAATTGGAAATAACTTTAAAAGAGTTTTTAAAAGAATTTATCTGTCTAGGAAATACAGTTGCAAAGCGATTTTATTGCATTTTTGGGAATATTCTTAAACTCATTGCAGTACTTACAAATTACATTGACATTATCTTTTCATATGAAATATTATCCTTTTTCTATAGAATTTTCACAGATTTGTATCTAACATTTCTTGATAGAAATTTGGCTGAGTATTGTTCATCATTTTTATTTTTATTTACTTATCTTATTCAATTTCATGCCATTAGGCCATGGATGATATGAATCCGGATGAATCAGAAAAACAAGCAGAAGGAGAGAGTGATGATGAGGATGGACCTTTGCCAGAGTTAAAAAATCAGTTTGCACCATTAGCATCTGTTAGTGAAGTAACGATCAATAGGTTAAGTCAAACATTTGCTTAAAAAATGCAGTGGAAACTTGTATTATGGATTTCATTTTAAAAGAGTGTATTATTTTTTCATCATTATCATAAATGTTAATATTTTGAGTTACTTTTTGTTCCACAGATATCAATACAATCTTTGCCTCATCCAAAGAAAAATATATATAAATATCCTTGAACAAATCAAAACTTTTAGAAAAAAAATTTTAATTTCTGCAAATCATATGGAAACGTTTCTATGAATATTCCATTTAATAAGTCATTAAAATGCATGCCATAAATCCTCAGAATGTGTTAACATTCCTTATAGTCAACATGTAATTATCCATATATATAAGATAATTTTCTCTGTAGTGAGATAAATCCCCTTTCAGTGTTTCAAAAAGTTTATTATATATTAATTTTTAAAATGTTAAAAGAAATTAAAAAATTTTATTCCAAACCTTTTCACTTAGTCTTTTCATTCATGTATATTGCCAGTTTTCTAAAACATTCCTGTGATATTGAAACATTCCTTACATTTAAAGATTAGATTTCAATATATATTCACTTGCAATATATATAATATATGAATTCATTATATTTATATATTGCTAATGTGTATGTATTCATATTTGTCCCAAGTATTATTTTCTCATGAAATTAAAAATTATATTGCTTCAGAGATATGTGCTGATATAGACAATAATGCTTTATAGGAGAAAAAAGTTTGAATGCTTGATATTTTTATCTTTAAAACTAAAATTTGATCAATATAGTAGGTTAATTCAATATGAAATAGCTAAATATTTGTTTTCATTTTACAAATTTTGAGAAATACATAGACAAAATTATTTTGTTTTATTATTTTTTTTACCAGGAGAAGAATTTTAAGGTACTTTCATTATATATTTTCAAAAATTGAAATATTTACTTAGCTTAATATTTTCTCATTTGTTTGAAATGTAACTGTATATCCTTGTGATATTAGTTAAGCAACTGAAAGTAGTTTGTATACTTTGTAGCAAGCAATGTGCTCAGTGTCTGGGGGCATGTGATGTGCAATAAATAATCTATTATAGAGCTGAAAGTATTGTTATTATTTTTTTTGTCTGCATAGTTGTACCTATTAGCACTGTGCTAATTCTGTGGGATGGAAGGTTGTAAAAAATTTGATGTATCTCAAAATCACTAGTCAGTGAATGTATTTTGCTATCATATTGAGATTTTAATAAATCATTTTTCTTATTTGTAAGTCTTGGTATTCATTCTGTGTCAGATTTTTTTTAATGCCAGGTTATTTTTTTAAGTATTAATTTCATAAATTCAAAGATTTTTGTGTAATTTTAGAACTGCTTAATAGAAGTAGTCCTTAGTCTGTGTATGAAACTATGACTTTTGAAAATTATTTGGGACTCATGATATTTAAAAATAAATTATTTTTGTTAACCTTGAGATATTGTGAATAAGTATTATAATTTAGTTCAGTAAAAATTTAATTACCATTTTCTTATATTAAAACAAGCAAGAAGAGATCTCATTTTCTCTTATAGTTCAATTCCGAACTGTTTTAAATCACTTACTGATTAGCTGTTATGTGATATAATTGAACCATAAGTAAATGATATCAAAATTAAACTGTTGCTTTATTAAGTGCAAGTGATTCCTAAGTAATAAAATATTCCTACAAACCTATTTATATTTAAGTTTATTCCAAGAAATGAAATGATTTAACATCATACTGCATTTATCAAGTTTTGAGAACCAGTGTGAAATCTGTATTACTACAATGAACATGAAGTATTTCAAGACTAAGCATTTCGCATCTCTCAAAAAATGTATTTTAGTAAATGTGAACTTGCTAAAAAAAATCTAAAAAAATACCTCATTTAAAATCACATCCTTCTCCTCCAACTGAATTTTTTTAAAAAAAATACACATTTTGAATGGTCTTGCAAGAAGAAAAGAGAAATCACATGTTATAAGAATCTTGCAGGATGTTAAAAAAAAAACTAAGATTCTTAATGCTCTGCTGAATTGAAAACTTCTCTTTCATATTCGATTTGTTACCATAAACATTGGCGTAATATTATCTTACAGAAATATTCATTAATGACAATTTTTTAGTTTTATATTCAGTTAAAATAGAACTTTAGTAATTTATACTCGAATCAAAAAACGAAGTGTTTAAGGAAACAAATCGGGATAATGGTCTTTGTTGCTCATATCCCATAAAACTGTATATTATACAGTTCACATTTTCATTCAGTGCTAACATAATTTTGTTTTCACACCAATAGATGGCCCCTGAATTTTTTTCTGTATCTATAATGTGCAAAACAAATAAAATCCTCCAGCTTTCTCCACCGCCTAAGCAGATTATTTTTATTTTGCTAGATGCAAAAATAAAAAACAGATTATGGGAATCTGCGCGAGCATAAATGCGCTTAATGTATCAAAGATTATGAGTCATTTGCGATAGAAATGGCGTTGAAGGAATTAATTTCTTGTAGGTAACATCATGTGGCAAAGTTTGGCAGGAAGAAAGCGCATTTTCGAAAGATCGAGTAAGAAATGGAGGAGGATCATTGTTGCTTAGCCTAGAAGTATTGTCGCTCCATATTTGTTTACGAAATCTGAATTTCTAAAAAGGAAATAAAGTACGGATTTCAGCTGGCATATTAAGCCTTTGACCGGAGAAGCAGATGTGGAAACGCAACTTGCTTGATTACCACGAGGGCGCAATCGAGAATTAACAATGTAACTATGCGTGTTTGAAAGAAATTTCACAAGCTGAAGACAGTAGCAAAGTTGCTCAGGAAGTATTAGTAATGGCGAAAATAAATCAAAAACAAGAAAAGTTTATATCTACAATTTCTGTACATGTGAGGTTGTTTCGGAACTGTTTTCCTATTTGTCTCTTGTGGCTTAACTCAATCAAATATACGAACATTAAAAAGTCAGTAACCTATACAAGAAGACGTTAGACAAATCTCACGCACAATATTTATTCCACAGACTTGCACTATAATGACAAATCAGCATCTGCTCTCCAAGGTAACACCCTAGATCAGGGGTGGCGAACCTTTATGTATCAACGTGTCATTTTTTTTTAAATGTTTAATGAGGTCATAGACGTGCCGTTAAATAATTTTGTCTTCGTGATTTTTGGGAAAATAATAATACTAAATACTATCAACTCAAACCTCTTCATTTACTACAAAAAATACATTTTCTAATGTCTCAATTATACGCGTAATTCAAATTTAAGTAACATTAGTGTGACTTCTGTTGTTGCAGATTAGATGACAAGTAACTTATATTAGGGTTGTAAGATGTTACTTTTAGCAGAACGCATGCTGAACTGGAGTCATCTGTCAAACGGTTTCTAAGCGAGTCTTTAATGCTATTCATCTCTGAAAATAATGACTCGCAGGCATAGGTAGATGAAAATATGGTTAGAATAGCACGAGTCACTACTTCAAACAGTTAAATGTATCAGGTAACGAATACCGTGTTACCAAAATTTTGTTATTGCCATTTTTACTTATATTATTGCTTGTGAATCTTTCTGTTTCAATTGATTCCAACTCTTTCCTTGTTTCAATAAATTTTTGAATCCATAATGAACTAGTCTGGAAATCAACCAATCGAATTGGGACAAGATCAATTTATCAAATGAAGTCATATCAGGGTAACTAACAAACTTGAGTGTTTCCTATAATTCTTTGAACTGAGAAAATCTCGCTGAAAATTCACTGATTTAAGAATCCATAACAGAAATAAATTCTTCAATGACTGTTTCTTGATGATATTTTTTTTTTATATAAAATTGATATTTTTTTTCAAGTTTGGAAAATACTTGTAGTTTCTTGAAATAATATCGTTCCTGTGTGTGAAAACATGCAGTGTAGCGTCAAAAACACGAATGAGATCTATCATGACGTTAATTGTTTTATTTGTACCTTGAAGCTTCACGTTTAATTCATTGAAACGTTGGCTTATGTCCGGAAAAAACATCAATTTTGAAAGCCACATAACATCCAGCAATTGTGGGTAATGTTCAATCCCCCCCCCCTCATTTTGCAGAACAGTCTGATTTCTTCAAAGCAATCAACAAATATTTGAAGAACGTTCCCGCGGCTCAACTAGCGAACATTATTATACGTCAGTAAGCCATTATACGCCGAGGTGACTTCATTTAACAAATCAAACTTTCGCTTATTTAAAACCTGCGACGAAATGAGAATGATAATTTTTGTGACTACCGCCATTACATTATCAAGAGATGTTAAACCACTCTTAGCACACAAGGTTTATTGGTGAATGATTCATGGGAATTCAAGACTGGAATGTCCTACGTCTGTTTGAAATAAACTTATGAAAACTTTTCTTTTCTTTTCTTTTTTTTTTTTTTTTTTTGCCCACCATTCTTGGAGCACCATCAGTTGTTACTGAAACAATTTTTTTCAAATCTATTTCTTTTTTCTGCAAGTTAATTTTTAACAGCCGTACAAATATCTGTGCCCTTTGTAGTTATTAGCAACGATGTTATCGCAATTAATTCTTCCTACTCAATATCGAGCAAAAACAGCTAAACGTGCAGATTTAGTGACGTCAGTGTTTTCTTCAAGACATATCAATATAAAAGGAGCAGAGTTAATGTCAATTTTTTGTTGATCTGCTACATTTCCGGCCAGTTTTAAGATTCTTTCTTTTATTGTGTTTCTAAATAGAGGAGTATCTTTGATGCGCTGAATTATATTTTATCTTTATTATAGAAATCATCAAAAAGTGAGGGCGCACATGCTAACTAGGCTTCCTTCAAAAATTCTCCCTCTTGAAAAGGTTTACTATGCCGAGCAATGACATTTGCAGCCGAGTTACTTGCCTCTCTCGTATGACCATTTTTGCCAACATGTTTAATCATAGACGTCGAGTGTTATTTTTTGTCTTTCGTTGCACTTGCAATTGATTCCTTTGCTCTGGTTCGCTTTTTTGACCAACGAATCTGTGATTTGTTTCAAAACGCAGTTTCACAGACAGTGTTCTACATACCACTGTTCCAGAACATAAAAGACCTACCGCTTTGTTGCCTTTACTAATCATGCCATATTTCTCAGTCCACCAAGTTTGAAATTCTCTAATACACTTACTATCTTACACCTTTTTTTTTTTTTTTTTTTTTTGCTGAACTAGCCATATTAAATATCAGTTAAAAATCGTAAATATAACACAAATATACTTTAAAATACAGTTGTGTTAACGAAATTGACTATTGTGCAATGCGTAAACAAAGTATGCGTCATTAGCAATTGTAGTCCACTATGTAACTGCAATAACAAACGAGCGCGCTTCCTGCCCCCGAACACTTCGTAGTGTAGGATCACTCGCGACGATTCGTAATATGCTTCATAGTGATCGGTGGCGTGCCCAAAACATTATTTCGCGTGCCATTGTTTCGCCATCCCTGCCCTATATATATTCGTCCATCTCACTAATACCGAAATACGATTGTTTTACCACAACTTTCTCGGTTGAAGTTGACTTGATTCTTGGCTTCGTCACGATCACTCTCACCCGTTGCCACTCTTGATCTCGTCTACCACCTGAAAGGTCTATGCTTAACCCTAGTGACACTCAACCTCTAACGTACATACATAAGAAAAACTGACGAGCGTCAGCGAGTCATCGCTTTTGCTCAAATTGAAGGATATAGTGGGTCGTAAGAAACAATGTAGAAGACGCCTAAGGGCGATTGGACTAAAAAAAAAAAAAAAGAAACATCAAGAGTACCAGTGACACTTTGCAGTATCAACGCTGTGTGATTAGAGGATATTAAACAAAGTTAAATGTACCAAAATCTTGCATAATGAAGGTCTAATAATTGTGAAAATGAAGAAAGTTACGGGGGTTTAAGTGGGAGGGTGCATTTAGTAGTTTTATATGCGAAATTGAATTTGGAGTGGGGGTTGGTAAAAAGAATTTGAGCCTTAATAATTGGATTATTGTGATGGAGAATGGAGGTGAAGAGATTTCGAGAGAGCTTAGTGATATATGAAGCAATTGGTTCAATTTGAAGATCATTGTGGATTACATTGTTTCTTATATACCAGGGAGAATTTGTCATTATTCTGAGAATTTTGTTTTGCATGATTTGAACCTTTTTCATGTGAGTTTGTGCGGCCGAACCCCAAACAGGGGAGGCGTAGGTGATGATTGGGCGAAGGATCTGTTTGTATAGTAAGACTTTATTATTTAATGAGAGAGGAGAGTTTCTGCCTATGAGTGAAATACATAAATGAATTTTATTCTAAAATTTTTCAGTCAGGAATTTGATATGCTGCTTATATGTGAGTTTCGAGTCTAACTGAAGTCCAAGGTAGCGTACTACCGAGACCCAGTTTATCTCTTCATCAAAAAGATTTAGATTTTTGTTGGGGTTTATTGTGCCATCCTTTTTGAAGATTATTGCTTGAGTCTTATCAACGTTGATTGCTATCCTTTAGTCCGTTAACCAAAGTTCTAAGATGTTGAGATAATTTTGGAGAGCTTTGACGGTATATTTTAAGTTAGCCCCCTGAGCTAACACAGTAGAGTCATCAGCAAAGAGACACACACTGACACTGGCATGGTGTGGAAAGTCAGAGGTGAAGAGATTATATAAAAAAAGGACTTAAAATCGACCCCTGAGCGCAGCCAGCAGCCATTGTTCCATTATTTGAATAACTATTTTTAATTTTTACATTGAATGATCTGTCGTGGAGAAAACTATTGATGATATGGATAAGATAGAAAGGAAATTTGAAGTTGATCATTTTACAAATCAACCCTTCGTGCCACATTCTGTCGAATGCTCTTTTAACATCCAAGAAAATGCCAATAGTAAATAGATTATGGGTGAAACCTTCATTAATAATGTTGGTCACTCTGGTTAGTTGGTGGATAGTAGAATGGCCCTCTCGAAATCCACACTGTTCTGGGGGGATGCAGTTTTTAATGTTGCTATGGATTTTGATTCTATTTAGTAAGATTTTTTCATAAATTTTTGCAGTGGAGCTTAGAAGACTGATTGGCCGGTAATTTTGAGTGAATTTATGATCTTGATTTGGTTTTGGGATCATAACAATTGTAGCTTCTTTCCATTTTTTAGGGAAGTAATTTGCCATGAGACACTTGTTAATGATTTTAGTCAGATTGGTGATTGCCTTGTCCGGAAGATATTTAAGAGCAATATTAGGAATAGTATCTGGACCTGGAGCTTTCTTATTTACAAGATTTTTGATTATTTGTTTAATTTCGTTTGGGGTGGCCAAGGGGGGGATGTTGGAGAGAGTTTGATCATTTTCTAGGAAATCAGAGATGACTCTTTCCACTTCTTCTATTTTTTCGTCCGAATATGGAAAAGCGTTTTCTTGGAATGTAGCTTCCAGGGTATCTTTGAAAGCTTCCGCTTTCTCAAAATCAGAGTAAGCCATTTCACTCGGGCCACTGAGGGGTGGAAAATTGTAAGCTGCTACGAGTGATAATTCTGTTCAAGTTAAACAAAGAATTATCCTCGGGGCTGAGATTATCAAAAAGGATTTTCCAGCTTCTATTTTTGTGATCATTAATTAAGATGCGTATTTGTCTAATTAAGGAGTTTACTTCCCTTTTGTAGGGGCGGTAACGAGTCTGATTCCAGAGTTTTCTGAACCTGTTTTTAGTTTTGATGAGATTCCTGATATGAAGAGGGAGTCTGAGATAGGGGGTGTTAATCACTCTTGTAGTGGAAGAACAGTTGATTGCATAAATAATTTTGGAGTTGAAGTCCTTGATAGCGTCTTCTATTTCATTGTGTTCAATCTTGGGATTTCCAGGCATGGTGTGATGTATAATTTCTTGGAATTTAAGCCAATTCGTTGATTTATGAGTTCTAAGATCAGGAAGGAGAATATTGTTTAGAAGAAGATCGATGATGATGGGATTATGATCACTACTTAATTCATTTATGCTAGTGACGTTAGAGTGTCTGAGATTTTTTGCAATGGCAAAATCAAGGATGGAGTTTGATCCTCTGTGCGGGAAATGCGTAGGATGGTCAGGAGCAATGATGTCGAGAGCCGAAGCCGCCACCCAATTGCAGATTACAGTACCATTTCTGTTTGCTTTTCCTGGGTTCCAACAGGGGTGTTTAGCGTTGAAATCTCCAAATATTATAACTTTATGGTTTGGGACGAGGATAGAATCCAAGTCGATAGTGTTTATGGTTCCGTGTGGAGGTCTGTAAATGCTGGAGGCCGTGATGAAAGAGTTATTTTGCAGGCAGATATAACCTCTAACATGTGAATCTCGCTTTGCTTATATATTTTCCTATCTACACCACTTCACTTTATTTCTACCTGCCTCTAATTTAACTAAGCACGTTTCATTTTGGTTGAGAAGAAATTGCTTGATTCGTGCAATAAATCTTAATTTAAGTCCCCGAGGTTAGTGATGAGAACACCGCGAATAGCCTAACGTCACAAGGTCATTAAATAAATGACCGAAGAAAGTTTATTTCTTGTGGAAGACCATCAAATCAAGTGATGCGCACTCAACAAGGGAACCATCAAACGTAGCACTGATGTCTGTGAGGAGCAGCAGAGACTAATTCAAAGTCATATTGGATTGACAATGGAGCTACTTGGCATGTCACAAATTGTTCTATATATTTTATCAACTTTATGAAATTTATTAATCCTTGTGGCATTAGAACTACTGAGAATGAAACGCTGGTTTGCATTTGGTAAAGGCTCTTATAAAAGTCAAAACAACTATTCATGGAAAATGCCAAGAAATTCTAAAAGATGTTTGGTATGTTCTGATAATTAAAAGTAATTTTTTCTCTGCTCTCTGCTCAAAATAGAAATCAAAATAATGAGTTTGTGTCAACTCTCACAGAGTGTTGGTTAAAAGTCAACGGTGGTGCTGTATGGTTCTCGCAGCTTAAACAGTGTACCTTATTCAAAGCGAATATTGAACCAATATTGCACAAAGAAGTGACTGAACTGAATACTGCTGTAACGACCAGCTTTTAGCATGTAATGTGTTTTATGTGTACTAATAATGATTCTCGATTCCTTCAGCTACACTAATTTATTTGTTATTTAAAACAACGTATATTCTATGTTATATACAATATTTACATTCAAATGCCAAAAGAAAATGTCTTCACGACCAAGGAAACAGGATAGCGGAGCTGTTTACACTACAAAGTCTAGTAAGACACAGGTAGGCCCCCCCCCCCCCCACACACCAGCATCGATAGCGAGATTTTTAGCTATACTTGGGGTTGAACCTTACTCTGCCGTCGTAACGAGTTGAGATTTATTGCTTGCTTGAACTTTCTGTAGAATGTCCTTGCCCTGTGTCCAGCCCTTTCTTCAATCATGAAAACTTCTTCGCTGTGGTTGTCAATTTTATAGGGACCCTCGTATGGAGGTTGCAAGCCTTTTTGATAGGGTTGATTGGTCCTGCGCTCTGTAGGCTCTCTACCATTTTTGTATCCTTCAGCGACGGCAGCAAGCTACGACCACCGCAAACTGCTTGCTACAGTTTTATCACGAAATATGGATCCACGAAGATAAATGTCAAATCAGAAACATCCTTGAAAATAAACAAGGCAACAGCATAAATCTGGACAAAGAATTATGTGAGACATGTATTTATGGAAAAGCACCGACTGGCTCCAGGAAGAAAGCTCCTGAGCCTGATCAACTGATTTCAGATAATGTTTGCGGACTATTCGATGAATCTTTTCATAAGAAAAGAAATTTAGTTGCAATAGAATAGTTTTCCAAGTTTCATTGAGGTTACCTTATAAAAGAGAAGTAAAAAATTAAAAATATGTTAGAGCATATGCTAAGACAATATAATATTCAATAAAAGAACTCAGCGATAATGGTAGAGAATTTGATAATGAAGATGTTCAGGAAGTTTTGTATTCAAAGGGAATATTCCAAAGGCTGACAGTACCTTATATCCCCGAATAGAATGGGGGAAGTGATCGGGAAATGGGAACCATAATTAAAGTGGCCAGAACGTTCAATATGCAAATCCTAAGGTCAATTTCCCTTCAGCAACTTGGACTGAAATAATTAACTCTGCCATACATACACTAAATATAGCAGAAAAGTCAACAGTGGAAAATGTAAGTCCTTATGAACTATGGCTCAAAAAGAAACCTCGGTTGAAACACCTGCATATGATAGGATTTACATGTTATGATAATATTTCGATTCAGAAGAGATTTCTTGATTGATTTTATTAACGTCGCATTAGAAACAACACGAAAACTTAAGCCAACGGACTTCGCAATTTTGAGCTTCGGTCAAGTGACGAAGACGACACTTAGTTGGCACCTCCCTTTCCTAATTTCCATACCACGTCAACGGTAGAACTTGGGATCTTGACAAATTTAACGTGCATAATCCCCGATAAACGGCGGGTCTTTAGTGGCATTTGGGCTCGAACCCACTACTCGACGAAAACTACCACCCGTGAACATGACCACGAGGTTTCCGTGGTTCTGAAGAAAAAAATGGACAAGAAGGCCATTCGTTTCATATTTTCTTTGGTTACGGCGTGATTTCACTGAGAGTCCGTCATTTGTTCTTGTATGACTTGATTGGGATTTGTATCAGCTGGGAGATCACTGATGATTATTTTAGGGAGTTTATTCGTATGAGATTCGTTTGATTCTTGTCTGTATGTTGCCGGAATGTTCGATGTGTCTTGAACAGTGAGAAGGGATTTAAAATTAGTTATTTCAATTTAACATGTAATATCTCCACTTAAATTATGAAACAGTTCCAATGTTTCATTTGTGTTGTTAATTTTTGAATATATAAATGGGAGAATTTTTTGTCTTAAGATTATGATAATTGGTGTCATCATTAAAGTGTTTATTAGTTTTTATTATTAGTCATCATTATTAGTTTTTAAATTATTATCCTGTACTTCAAATTAATTAAATGTATCGATGGAACTGAATACCTGTTCGTTACTGTAACACGAAAGATAAATTTTGACGGACCAAGTCCTTTAGACTAACTTTTTATTAAAATTTAGCAATCAAATTGGTTAAATCAATGATTAAGTGATTGTAGATTTCGGCGTAACAGCGTTTACCCACGTCCGTTGTTGCTGACAGTCATTCAGCTTCTGCTGAGTTGTATGGGGTGCCCACACGCGTCAACCCCCCCCCTGGCTTTGCTATGTTCTCATATAAGAACTTATCAATTTATGTACCTTAATATCATATAAAATTTCTTTAAAAAATGAATTAATACAAGCAAATAGTAAGTGAATTAAATAATTTACAATTAAACATAAGGCATTAATTTTCAGTCGAAAATCTGTTAAAACTCAATAAAGGTATATATAAACGGTAAAAAGAATAGCGGTATATAGTAAATAACATGATATATGATACAAATATGCAATAAATTAAAATTGAAAATGTGGTATATAATCATGCATATTTAAATTTTAATAGACAGTACACTCAGTTTGGTAATGGACCTTTTATAAGCACCTTTACTAATTTGGATGTCTGCAACTCTAACTTTTTTGTCCTTCACCCAATAAATTTCTACACCTCGTCCCAGTAACTCTTTATAAAGAGTAAAATGTGCTTTTCTAATTTACACCATGTCCCCTGTTTTAAGATTTTGGTAATTAATTATCCATTTTCCTTTTGTTGCTGACTATTCAAAGAAGAAAGGTTCCATCTTTTCCATACTATTCGAACGAACTTAATTATTCTTTTTCATGAACTTAATTATTCACTATTTACAAGAGAGGGGTCGATTATTGCTGTGATCGGTCTTCCGATTAAAAATGTACTGACGTCAAAACTTCCAAATCGTCTACGTCGGTTGAAAGTAGAGTAAGATGTCGATAGTTCAAAAATTCCTCAATTTGGGTTATTAATGTTAGTAATTTTCATAACTAAATTCTGAGTTTCCCGCAACACGCTTAAAATGATATTTGAATGACTTTATATAAGCCTCCCAAAGACCTCCCCAGTGTATACTTCTAGGAGGAATAAATGACCAATGAATGTTTTCTTCTGCGAAAATGGCAAATGAAGAATCCTCTTGATCTCTCGCTAAAGCTTTCAATTCCCAGTTAGGTCCTACATGTTATTCCCATTATCCAAAATCATTTTATGGTATTTCCCCCTTCTCGATATAAATCTTTTCTATGCTGCTAATAGATGTTGAGAATTTAAATCACTAATTATCTCTAGGTGAATAGCCTTCGTTATAAAACAAATAAATGTACAAACATAAATTTCAATTTTAGTACTTTAATTCTGATATTTATTTTTGATAAGAAAGGATCCATACAAATCAATACCAGTTAAATTAAGCACTTTATCAAGAGTAATCCTTTATTTTGGTAAATGGCCTATTTTGTAAGAGCTTATCTTAGGATAACTTGGTGATATTCTGCACTCTGCTAATTACAAATTGTTATTATTTTTTATGTAGACTCTTTAATCCAGAACAGATTTATTTTGGAATCTGTCCAATGGTACACTTTATTCTCCTTTTTCTTGCTGATAATTTCTTGCACATTAGAACTCATACTAGCCTCAACCAAAGCTCCCAAGAGTTCGAGTCGAGGTAAAGCAATAGATTTCTGTGGCGCCACTCTCGTTTTTGAAGTGATGAGATTCATGAGCACTCTAATGTTGTTTTTTTCACTTCCACATAAATTGATGTCCCATAAGTTAGTATAGAAGCATCGCAAAAAGTATGAATTTCAATTATGTCAATTATCTCAACATTTGTAGAATCAAGAATAAATCTCAGAATTCTAAATTGATTTAAAAAGAGCAGCTCTTTGCACCAGTTTACCCACCTTTCTAATATCATTGGGGGTAAATCTTCCTCCCAAGTGATTTTATTCATCCAAAGTTCCTGTATGAGGCATTTCATTCTTTATAGTAAAGAGTGAAAGCAATCCAAATGGATCAAATATCTTCCCGATGGTTTGTAATAAGAGAATCTTTTAGTATTTTGTTAGCTGAAGTAACTTCTAGCAATACTTCAGGATCCAATGTCAGGGTTTGCCAAGTTATACCTATTACTTCTGTCTTGTTTGTTCTCAAGCTGACGGATCTATCAACTTGACATACCGAAAACTTCTGCTGCGCACTGAGATATTTAGGTGGTATCGTTGCTGATCGTCCTTCATGGTGTTCTTAGCATGACGATATATAAGAAATGTTCTTCTCGAGTGCCTTGACCTGTAATCAAATCATCAACGTACATAAAGGAATCTAAATGTTATACTTTTTTTTTTTTTTGTAATTTTTAAAGTATTTTTTTTTTTTTTTTTTTTTTTTTTCTATATTTTCAATATGATGTTTAACTGTAGCCAATAGTAGAAATGAGCTAGCATTAACGCTTAAAATTATCCTATTGAAATCATAAACTTGTAATGTAGACATTTTCTCAACGCGTGGATTACTTTCTGTCCAGATAAATCATGCAATGTCTTTACGCTTAACTACCTAGCAATTTTAAAGAGGCGCTTGACGAATATCAGATGATATAGCTATTCGGTTTAACCTTTAATTTATTAGAATATCTAAAAGGTTGGGATTTAAATTCGGATCAAGCCTCGAGCAGTCATTCAATGACAGTTCATTAGATTGATGTAATGCAGCATCAAATACAATACGAGTAGAAGTTGTGACTTGGCACTCTTTTTTATTGCTTGATGGGGTAAATAATATACCGGTTTGTGTATATTGGCCTCCTTATTTTAAGCTTTCTCTATTATCCCTTGATTCAAATAATCTTGAATAGTTCCTTGATATTGAGAATTAAGTATTTTATCTCTCTGTAATCTCTGACATAAATTTTGGAAACTTTGTTTTGCTACAGAAAAGTTATCAGATAATTCTTTTCAGTATTTACGGAATGGCAGCTCTGCTACATATCGATCATTATTGAATATAACGGTTTCTTTAAGAATATTCATAGCTTGATCATCTTCACGGTAACAAGATTCATCTCTTATGCCAAGAGGTTCAAGTTCAAAAAAAGTTTTAATGTGTCCTCAATAGAATTATCATCCTTAAAAAGATAATACATGTTATTATTTTTGGTTTTCAGAAGACGTCCACCAGCAACCCATCCAAATTCAGTTTCTCTGAATATTAATTCTTCATTTACTTTGCAAACTTTATCTTTCGCTATTCTTAAGAAAATTTTGGCGTTGAATAATGCATGAATCTCTTCAGCTTCAAAAAGAATAGGAATCCGATAAATCTAAAAATTAGGAATATCTAAATTAATATTGTCAATCCAGTAATTTTTTCCGTCACAAAAACAATTCTGGTTCCTGAAAACTGCCGCTTTTTTTAGAGATGAAAGTACTCATTTTTCCTATTAAATTTTGCTTCATTGCATTGAGTTCAGATATGGAAGTCCATATTTTTCCCTATGTAATACCAAGAAAAACATACATCTTTTTAGACAAAATGTTTATTTTTGAAGCAGAATCAAAAACAATAGAGCATTTAATCAATCTTCCTTCTCTATTTTGAAAAAGTATGTGTCTAGTTGAAATTAAAATAGTCTTTTTGTTTAATCTTACTGCCTTAATGACGATATTATTATAGAGGCTAAAAGAATTTATCACTTCTCTCTCCCTCTTCCATGCGCTTTTATGTTGTTGTTTTGGAATCTCCCTCGGTGAAATCATCCGCTTGTTTACTGCAAGTAGTTTCTTAATGTTTTGCACCACAGATGCATACATAAGTAGAAGCGCATTGTGACTTTCTGTGATTTTTTCGTAAGCATACGAGGCGTGGTAATTAAATAACGAGACTAACGCTGCTACAGAAGTACTCATGCGCTAAACACCAGCGACGACTGCTGTTTAGCGTGAAACATTCTCTTTCGAATGCAGTCCCTCTCGTTTCTGTAAACAAATCCGTACAACCGTGGCCTGCTTTCTCATTAGAGTTACTAGTTGGTTTCGCCGGAAGAATGATAAGTGTAACAATAAAGCAACGAATTGTTGTGAAATTTTTCACGAAACTTGGAAAAAACGCTATTGAAACTTATAATTTATTGAAAGAAGTGTATGCAATGAATGTTTATAGCGTGAACGTGTTTTAGAGTGGTTTAAGTGCTTTCAACATGGCCAAGAAGGCATCGAAAATAATTCACACCCGGGTCGCCCTTCCACATCAAAAGCGGATGACAACATTGAAAAAATCGGCTATCTGGTTCGTTCTGACCTTCGGTTAAGTATTCGTGTAATTTCTGAGATTATAGGGATTGATAAAGAATCCGTACGGCAAATTTTATATAATTTTACTATGCAAAAAGTGTGTGCCAAAATGGTGTGTCTAAAATTCTCATGTTTGAACAACATGAAGTTCACAGAAATATTTGTATTTTCACTTTGAATACCATTGAAAATGACCTTAACTTATCGGAAATGATAATAAAGTGTGACAAATGACGAATTGTATTTTTTTACTTATGATCCTAAGCTGATGCCCAATCCATGTACTGGAAGAGCCCATCTTCACCGAGAGCCAAAAGAGCTCGAATGAGCAAATCAAAATTCAAAGCAATGATGATTGTTTTTTTCGATATTCATGGAATTGCATACTTGCAATGGGTTCTTGAAGGTCAAACTATTTGTCAACATCACTATCTTCACGTTCTTGCTAAACTCCGTGATAATTATAAATAAGAGAGAGAGAGAGAGAGAGAAGATCCTTTTTGAAGAAGGACAAGTCATAGCTTCTCCACCAAGAATCAGTCTCCACTCCCTCCCCCCTCTTTTGTCCTGATCCGCTCAAGCAAAATTAATCATTCTTTACATAGTCATTTTTGTAAACTGTTGTTACTTCGCCTCAATTTTGACAATTTCATTATCGTTTTGAGTTATTTACTTTTATAAGTGTAAAAAATTTGGCATAACCTATGAAAAAATTGAAATTGTTATACAAAATGAATTGATATGACTGTGTTTCGCATAAAATTTAGTTTTGCTTAACTTTTTTAAGCAAATAATTTGTATTATTTCAATTTTTATTACGTAAAATATTATATATTCCAAAAGTAATGTTTATTTTCCTATTAAAAATTAGTGGATCAACTTACAGATTACATATTATTTGATTAGTTGGAAATAAATTTTTAATACCTGATCTCTGTTTCAACTTTTTATTTTATTATTTAAGTTATAGTTGTTGATAGCTTGAGAAGAAAAATTCATGATGTATAAAAATGTCACTGAGTAGTTTAGTATAGTGTTTAATATAGTGTAGTTTAGTATAGTGTTTAA
>BMAW01069000.1:768766-852379 GCA_019974015.1 Nephila pilipes | reverse complement strand
TAGTTTAGTATAGTGTTTAATATAGTGTAGTTTAGTATAGTGTTTAAATTTATATTAAACTCAAAATAGTTTAATATAAATTTAAGATTCAAATTTGAACATAAAATGCTTAAGAATTTTTCTTTCGCTTCTGTTAGGTAAAATAGGATACTTTCATCTTTTCATGTTGTAAAAGAAGACAAAAAATGTTACCATTCCAGATAAAACCATATGTTTCCCATACTTAAAAATACTTTTGTTTAATATTTATATTAGCATTTAGGACTATAAAACTACCTAAAAATATATTTGTATGCTGCAATGATTTTCGCATAAATTTTATGCAGATAATTTACTCGTAAGTACATATCCTTATTGAATAGTACAAAAACTTATTCAAACTATTAAGTTATATTAGCGATATTAAAAAGCAATTTTGTGATTTTGCATAAACATTACTGGTATGTTCAAAATTATGTTGCATTACGTTATTTCAATTTAGAAATAATGTGTGCTTTAATTATTATATTTGAAAATGGTCCTTTTGTACAAAATTTGTGAGGAAAATATTAATTTCTTAAGTTTACATTAATAAGTAATTCAGAAATTGTGGAAATACTCGTATACTTTCAAAAAACATTAAGGTTATTCTTGCTTAGAAATTGCTTCACGTGCTAACTCTCAAAAATTAAATATTTATCAAACTTTTAACTACTGCTCAAAACGCTTTTTATCTAAGCTAAAAAAAGAGTGTGGTTTTTTAAAATAGTCATGTTAAAATAACTGAAATGGGAGATCGAATTTTTTTGTAACAAAATTAAAAGTTACAATTTAATGACAAGGGTCTAGGAAAATGTAACATCTCTTCCAGCTGAATAAATACTTAATTCATTCAAATTCAACAAGAACAAAAGATTTCTCAAAACATGCACAGTTATACTTATTCAGTAGTTTACTTGTACCAATAGTTCTAAAAATAGAGGATTTGCACAGATAATTTTCAAAACTGTGTCATTTGTTCTAGTTAGTTTATTAAAAAATTAATTTGTTAATTTTTTCAAACCGTATATTTTTTTCATTTGTAAACATTTATATAGTATAAGAAATTATTTTAAGTATTTTCTACTGATATACAATACTAAAAATGCAAGAGAAATCGGAAAATGAAAAGAGAAACAAACAAGACATATTTTTTGCTGCTTTTCAATTCTCAAATCTTTTGAAAACAAGTTTTATAAGTTTATTTGACTTTTTAACCCAAGAAAAATACAATGATCCTTATGAAATCATTCAAAGTAAACGGAAAATTTTTATGCGTGCTATTTTATGCTGTATATTTTACTTTTTAAATTCTAATGAGTGTGATGCATTCTCCGACTTCATCAAAATTAGAGAAGTTGCTTGTAAAATTTTGCGTGGGATGGTCTTTTTTTTAAAAAAGAAAATAGAAAGACAATTAAAAACCAAAGACTGTCATACTTGGCTATTGAATACTATAGTGGAAAAAAAATGTTCTCGTATTTTTTTTCTTTCTTCATTATAAACACAAGTGAATTAAATATTATATGCAAGATAATACGATCTGTGAATCCAATATGTCCAGGCATTCTAAGGCCATCTGTTTGGATGCTTAAATTTTGAATGCATAGTGAAATAACTAAAGGCTGGTTTCGAATATTGTTGGATCACTTCTCTTGAGAAACCTTGTAAAAAAAATTGAACATTATCGAGATAGTTGGTTTCAGAATATCGGAGTACTATTCTTTCACAACTGGCCCTGTCATTCCCGATTTTCATATAATGTATTGACGTTGGAAATGTGTATGCCTCTCCTCTCTATCAAAGTCACCGTGAGTGCTTATCCTTTCCTAATATCATGCAGCTGTTTTTGTTGCAGAGGGATAAAAGTTTTTTTTTTTTTTTTTTATGAGCTGTTCATTTCAAAAAGTGCCACATCATTACACTTCGTGACTTGAGAAATGTTACGGTAGGAGCAGAATTAACATTTATATTTATTTTATTTTTTTCGCTTCTTTTGATCACTCAAAGTTTGAAGTCTTTGAGCTTCAGACTATTAGTCTTTTAACTTAACAATATTTTGCTATCTAATGCTTCAGAACCATGCTAGAAACTTACATATTGAAGATGATATGCCAATGACTAACATAGTGTATCGAAATCTTCTATCTTATAATTAAAACAGAATTACTTGTCGTATATATAGAAAAGGGCTTTATTCACACTTCAACACAACACCGTGCTCTCTCGCCGAAGGACATACTCCGTATCCCGCTCATCTGATCTCCCTCCAGACAATGCGTCATGGTTTGCACCTTGTGGCGTTTAGATGACATCGCGTGGAGGCAACTTATGTAATCGCGCCTTGAGCCGATTGGTTGACTGTGGTACGACTATACGTCATGCTTCTGGAGAGGCAGCTGGGTGAAACTGGATCGCTAAAATATGAAGAACAAGCAATAAAGTTCATCACGAGAAACTTTTTATAGAGAAAGCAATTTATCAATAATTTCATTCATTATGGGGAATAAATGATAAAAAAAACTTTTAAAAAGTAGTATGTACTTTTATATTAATTTAAAAGAAGTATGACATATAATTACTTATAAATCAGTTACTAATTGCCAAAAATCGTAGTTGATTTCTTACAATATTATGTTTACTGACATAAAGATGTTGAATTCTTATAAGTGTATGCTATGCCAAAACAGGGTGTAATTGTGATCTAGAAATTAGAAAAAAAGAGAGGAAGTTAAAAATGAGTAAAAAGAAGAGTCGAAGTAGAGAAGGATCTCTAGGATACTCCGAGGATGCACCAGTATTTACCAAAGAGGGTAAGCCCCTTGAGAAAGAAAATATCAATAGTGTACTTCAGGGTCATGATTCCCATACCTACCTTAAGAAAGAAAGCCCCTGAGGACAATGAATTTCTCAAATTTTATTTTTTATAATCTTTCTTTAAGACTATTAAGTACTGTAATTTCTCAGAAAGCAGTAATTATCAATATAAGTTTTTTATTTATTGATAAATAAATTACAATCACAACAAAAGCATCTTTAAAATTTAATTAACTCATAATGATGATAGACATTTCATTTCTAAAATCCATTCATAACCAAGCTTTACAGAAATATTACAGATCTATTCATAAGACTTTATTTGCATAAACAATGATCAATCCTTCTTAGATATTAGTACAAAAGGCAACAATTTTTCCTTCTTAGGCTCAACCAATAATTTAAATAGCTACTCAGGAGAGACATATATGGATATTAAACAAAAATGTTTGTCTCCAACTTCTGGATTGTTTAGTTTGAGTTAAATTTGCACAATAAGACATGCTCAAACTATGTGCATCAGTCTTGCCTACATTAGCTCAAAGACGAAAATTTTTAATAATCCTGCAGTTGCATGGTTTAAGAAATGGATGTGCTAAGAATTCCAGAAATAAGAAAACAGGGTTTTTTTTGCAAGAACTTTGCAAATACATTCAAGAATGTATTACAATACAATTTGACAAATCTTTATCATCCAATAATTTGAATTACTCCATGAACTGTGAAATATAATTATATATAGTTAGTTTGTTCAAACTACATATTAATTCTTTTGTAAAAATTCCTCGCTACCATAGAAATCATCGGAATATTAATAAATTGCAACAAAGTCACCGATGACTTATATTCCATAAATGTCCTGTAATATCCAAAGTAAAAGCATTCACTGCCTTTAAATTCATAAGGCCCAAAGTATGGATATTTGTTTTTATATCTAATATATTTGAATGCCCAGGCCAAATATTGATAACATTATCAGATTTACAGTCACATTCGTAAATTTCTTCAAAAGGAGAAAACAAGTGCTCCCCGTCATCTTCATTATCATCAGCAATACACATGTTTCACCAGTAAAACCAACAACATCCATTTTTCTTTTGAAACGTGTATTACGACCCACATGTCTTTCAGTTCGATATACAGGAGACTTGTCTCCAATAAATGTAACCTCATCTATTTCCATTGTCAAATGTAACCACCAACTTTTGAGATTCTTTACCACCTCCGTTCTGAGAAAATAAGAAAGAAGCAGTATGAAAGGATGGCAGAGATTAAATTACTTCCTTTTCTTTAGTTTATAATGAAAAACGCCGTGAAAAGATTATATTTATGTAACAGAAAAAATAAATAGAAAAAAAATAATAATAACGCAGAATTAAAAAAAATTAAAGGCATCAAAGAAGCTCCAACTTTGAAATCAAGGGAAATAAGGAAATTTAAGAAAAAGAAAGCATCTATTTTCGTTTTTTGTAAAAGAACTATTTATTTCTACTCCATATGATCAGTATCGTAAGAGTACTTCTCCGAATGAATATCATGATGAATATAGTATGAGTAAGTAACGACCATTCTCCCCTCTCAGTAGAGGGAGCTTTCATTGATTCTTGCTTTCGAAATGCCTCGACGGGAGTTTATATAATTATAAACTACTTACAATTATTAAACAAGAAACATATAAAATAAACAATAATACTTACTAACTTCAGGTACTCGAGATCTACCCAGCATAAATATAAGAAGGTAGAATCTTTTACGGAGGCAAAAGTTAGATAAAAAAAAATACATTAAAAATTTCATCCTGTATATATTTCATTATATATTTCATACATCCTCTCTCTTCTTTCTTTTCCCATTTCATGTAAATCATATGTGTTTAATACACATTTAAAAATGCTTGGTTAACTTTTTAATAAAATTCATGTATATAAAAAATCAGATCGATCAGTATCGTAATTTTTGGAAATGTATATTTTTAGATATCCAGTTGCTTGATGTGTAATGACAGTGTGGTAAAGACTGGCACTCGCTAACCATTTGATTCTTGTGTTGACGGGAGCTTTAACTTATCTCTCAATGTAGTGAAATTCTTTTTGAGTTAATTCTGTTACTTTTACAGAATTACCTCAATCAGAATATTTAGCTGGAATGCTAACGGAATAAAGCACAAACTTGATGAATTAAAAAAATTCCATCGCTCATCATGACCCTGATATAAGCGGTTTACAAGAGACTCACCTTCGTCCTTCGGACTCCCTAAAAATTCATAATTATCTGTGCCATAGAAGTGACCGACTCATTCACTGGGGGGGGGGGGTGGGTTTTGGCTATTTTGGTGAAAAATTCTGTTAAATATTATGCTATTATTCATACCTGCAATTCTTTCAAAAACTCTGCAATAAACATTAAATTACCTGACAAAAGTACTTTAACCGTGGTTTGTACACGACTCCATTAACACAGTCGAGCTAGATGCCTTTCTCCTATATAATTCTAAAGCCATCCTTTTCGATAATTTCAATGTAAAGCACCCTAGTTGAAACTCAGGTAGATCCAATAACAATAGCCAAATCCTATATGATTAGGCTCAAAATTTTGGTTTCGATATCTTTGCTCCTATTGCTCCAACTCATTTTGTGACTAGGAATGCTACAAATTCTGTGCTTGATATAGCCTTTGAGAAAAATTTGAACCTTACAAGCATCCATTCTTTTTTGGAATTCAGTAGTAACCACAATCTTATAATCTGTGATATCTCGATTGATAATTACCTCCCTCCACTCCCAAGAACAATGAAATATACGAACTGGACAAGATTTCAGGAAATCGTTTTCCATTCGATTTAGGGGCATTCAAAAATTTATAGTGATAATATTTACTACAATAGAAAAATTCAATAGAATTATCCCACAAGCCATTTCCGAGGCAAGTGTTACAAAAATTATAGAACCTCCTCATCTCAGACTTCCACCAATATCAGAGATCTCATCAAGACAAAAAACTGATTTAGAAAAAGATAGCTATTCACAAGCTATAAAACTTTCAAGAGAGAAGTTAACACTCTTACAAGACAAATCCAATACTTAATTAATGATTACAAAACAAATCTTAGAAAACCTTTCTCAAAAGCTTAAACCCTGAGGACAATTTTCTCTATTCTATGCAAAGAAAAATAACCAAGAAAACTTTAAGCCTTCCGCCATTGAGTAGTCCAAACGAAATCACCTTTACTGTCTACGATACTGCGGACTTCTTCAAAGATCTAGTAGAAATTACGTTTAAAGAGAACGCCGAGCCTTACTATAACATTATAATTGACAATGTAGAAAGAAAAGTCAGATTTTTGGGCTCATTAAAACATTCAAACCTCTCCACTCACTAGTACCTCGGAAATAATGAATGCTTTCAAAAAAATTTCTGTACAAAAAGGTCTTCGAAACTAGATAATATCCAGAATTACTACGCTTTAAAACTTTCCCCTCTAAACGCCATGAAACATCTAACAAAAAAATACAGTAAATGTCTAATGAATAATTATTTCCTGACCAACTGAAAGGCAGGAAATGTAATTATGCTACCAAAACTAAAACAAGATATTAAATTTTCTCAAAACTATCGACCGATCGGCTTACTTTGTTCAAATGCAAAATTTTTTAAGAAGATGATTCTTGAAAGAATTAAAAGTCTTTTGCAATCAAATTAATTGCATCTCTCCTGAGCAATGTGGATTCAGATACAGGCAAATACTCACTGTAGCATGGTGCGGAAAGTTATGGGTGTAGATTGAATAGAGATGGGGTGAGAGGATTCCGCCTTGTTAAGTCCCCGCACTAATTATATCAAAATTTGAATGCTCAGAGTTGATACTGGCTTTACATTTCATGTCTTGAAATATGGAAACTTAGAAAAACCCACCTTCTTTGTAATCAGTCAATCTTAGGCATCGACGAGATTCGAATTCGTGATCTCCTGTTTACGAATTCGTGATCTCCTTTAACCAACTAAGCCGCGGTACCCACTCCAACTCACCTGTATGAGAAAAATTTTTGATCGTTCATCAAAGACTCTCAACAAGTTATAATGAGCAGAAGAGATGAAACTCGTTGGAGCTCGCTTCTTATCTAATATTAGTTAGTGTAGTGAAATGAAATGAATAGAAGCTCATTTCAAACAGTATTATTTTCTGTGATTGTCTGTTTGCCGTAATATTGTGAGTTGCTTAAAGTTTTAGATTGGTATTTAGATTTGTTTGAGGTTTATGTAAATATAATCTTGGAACTCTTTTTCATTTCAAATATGTAAGTATATAACATGGCATGTTATTTATTTTAGTTCTCGATTTGTAATGTTTAAGTATGTCATCTAATTCACGTAATTTTAATGATTTTTTACTGTAAACCTAGCTTTAAATAATTGATGTTCAGATGGTAAAAGAGTCCATGTGTTTAATTTCTATAAGCTTTTTGTTTTAGAATCATGTAAATAGAATATAATATTATGAGCAAAATCTTTCTTTAACTTCTGAAGACATAAAGAAAAAATTCTTCTCTGTTTGTGTTTTCTTGTGAACTAATGCTTAAAAAGGATAAAAACATTGAAACCATCGAATGTCTTAAAATTACTTTGTAATTGGGAGAAATGCAATATTCTTATGTATAATAAGTCAGACTTATTAGCTTATTGCTCATCTGTCATGTTTTTCAGAAAATGTTCAATTATAAATGTATTGCAGTATTGGAACGAATTATCTTAATGGGGTCAATTAATGATTTTACTCATCTGTTTGAAGAATTTTTTAAAAAAGAACTTTTAAGTTGAAGCCTATAATATCAACCGATTTACTAAGAATTACTCACAAATATAAGATATTTATGATGCAGAATGGAACATTAAAAACAGTATTATATAGATTAACTTAGTATCATCTCTTTTGATGCAAAATTTAACATTACAGTCATCTTTTTGTCATTTGCAAGATTAATCCTGTTTATTACCTTTAACCTTTTGACAGTTGGGCAAGTCAGCAGTTTTCGCTCTCCTATGACATGCAGCACTACGATCAAACTGTTGCTGAAAAAGGCAGCCGGTTAAAGTCGTGAATAGGATGTCCCCTAGGAGATTGGCAACTTTTGGGAGCGATAATTGGCGATTTAGGTTATGGTAACCCTAAGCATACTCAATGCTTAAGTCACGCACATTTAGCAACCTATCTAGGAAGTAGCCAAGTTTCATTGCTGATCTCCTAGGGGACACCCTATTCTAGACTTTAACTGAGCCAGCCTTTTTCTCTTTAGTGGCCTTTGAAAATGTCACTCTTTTCCGACGGTGATACGTATAGTTCGCTCGCTTTTAAAATATAGTTTTTAAAGAATTAATTATATGCGGTATATTAATGCAATATTTACATCAATTGTAACTTGTTTTTTTAAACAGTTCAGTAAATGCTAAATGTTACAAATATTGGTTTCTAAAATATTTAGTTTTTAAACAATTAGTTGTAGTATATTAAAGTAATATTTATACCAATTGTAATTTGCACTTTTAAACAATTATTTGCAGTATATTAATGTAACATTTAGACTAAGGATGGGCAAACTTTTTCGGTCGTGGTCCAAAAACCGAAAAAAAAAAAGTTTGGTGGGCTAAGATAAATTTTTCTAAAACTATGAAAACAATATGCAAGTTTTACAATTTAAATATGTTAAGGAGATGAATGAAATTGTGAAATCTGATTTTTAAAAGTTCCTTGTATTGAGGTTCAAAGTGAGATGTACTGATTTTAAGAACGAGGCTAAATGTCTATCTGCCAGTCTACTTTTGCAATAATTCTTTCTAAGGTTCATAGTTAAAAATACTTGTTCACATATATAAGAGGAAGCAAACATAGCACTGATTTTCTGGGTGTGAGATATCAAATTTACTTTTGATAATGATTTGTAAAACTCTATCTTTGGCATATTTAGAAACAACCGCTTGAGATGATTGTTAGATTGCAACTCAATTAATTCAAGCTGCAAATCTGACCTCACTGCTTCACAATTTATGTTGAAAGGCATGGTAAAAATATCCAGTTCTGCTTGAATAGCACTGAAATCTGCGTTCAAATTCAATATGCAGTTTTTTCAAGCCATCTTCATTATTCTTAAGCTTCTCTTCATTTACTGAGGGTATTGAATTTAACTTCGGGAAATGAGATAAGTCATTCTTAGCTAGCTGCCCAGCTAACAGATTAAGTTTTAATTTAAAAGAAGAATGACAAAGAAGATCTGTGAAAAATGCAAAGTTTGAAAGCCATTCTGTATCTTCTAACATTTCGCACTCTGCATAACACTGTTTCTCGTGGAAAAACGACACAATGTTTAAGAGAACAAGTTACACTATATGTTTTCAGATGTTTATTTTTTTCTAAATAAATCGGAGGTTAAAAATTTTTTTACATATGTACCTATTTGGGTATTTCCGGACTGAAAAAATTTAAAATATATTTTAAGAAATATAATAATTATGGTGAATGTATTCAGAAGTAAATGATTAAAAATTAAATTTTTTTTGTTAGAGTACTGTTTCAGTTGTATTGAAATTTTTGATATTGATCTCAGTGATCTGAAAAACATGTCTTTTTATGTTTATTTGATTTTGGCAAAGTTAAGAATACTTGTTTTTAAATCTAATATAAAATTTCTTCTAAATGTTTGATCTTATTATTGTTAAATGTTTTTGATTATAAATTTTTTTTAAAAAAATTCATATATTTTGTATTTCTAATTCACTTATTTCTAAGGTCTTATTTTCTATTTTGTTTATTATAAATGATTTTTAAATAAGCTGTTTAGTACAATTTTAGGTAAATAATTTGGTTGCCTTTTTCAGTATAATGACACTCTCAGATACTTCCAATGAATTTAAGTTGGATGATGTACCTACTGATCTGATATCATCAGTTAGATTTGGCCCTTCATCAAATCAGTTTTTGCTTTCTTCATCTTGGGACCATACTGTCCGTTTATTTGATGTTTCAAACAATACTTCACGCATGAAGTATGACCATGATTCACCTGTATTAGATTGTTGTTTTCAGGTAGATATATTTTGTATGATGTGTGTTTCATTTAGAAAAATATATTTGTTTATTGAAGCATGAACTATATTTTTTCATGTGTTCTCATGAGTTTAATAATTATTAATTTAAATGTATTAAATAATTTTTGTCCTGATTTACTGTACAACAACAAACAATCAAATACTTTAGGAGTGCCAGTCTGTTCGACTCTTTACTCCATTTGAATTAGGCCATGAAATTTTTTAGAGGTAAAACAAACATTTTATTTATATGCATTAACACATTTCATTTTACATAAGTGAATGAAAAGACAGAGAAAAGAAAGAATAAAAAAGATCAGATTGCTATAAGGTCTAAATAATGTTTTTTAAAATTAATTTTTCAATAACATATATATATGAAATTGATAATTATAATTTTTTTATTTATCTTATTTTATATATATTTTTTTACCCCTTCACTCCACGTAAAGATCAAAATCGATTGGAGAGGGAGAGTATTGTTTTTAATTGATTAAAAAAAACATTTTTTTTGTATAAATTTTTGTTGTTAAGATTATATAATTCCATTTTTCGATGAGGAAGTGATAGGATAGGTAGTTTATATTTTCAATCTGGAAGGTTCAAAATATATAGAGAGTGGAGAGAGGAAGTTAAATGTGTGGTGATAATGAACCTCGCAGGTGTCTTGGTTGTAAAATGAGTTTCTATTGATGGTTTGAGCTGTGGTAGAGGAGGGATCGGGGTAAACCACAGCTGTGGAGTTGTGTGTTAAAAATATCTGTTTATCAGCTGTATATACATCAGATGAGCTGAGTCCCTTCCCCCCCTCAATTGGTAGGTAGGGATATTTATTGTGTGGAAATTTGGTAGGCAAGGGTTTTAATTGGAATGCATACAGTTATAGTGAGATGAGGAGGAAATAATTGTTACAGGATCGATAGGGTAGAGCATGGGTACCATCGTTGTGTGCAAAAATAAAGCTGCACTCTAATTAGTGGATTGGTGGGGTTTATTAGCTTAAAGTAGAAACGTCTGGGAAGATAATTAATATGTTTGATAATTTGGGGAATTTTGAGGTCTGTGTTCTTACATACCAGGGAGAGTTAGTTATAATATGAAGGATTTTGTTTTAAAATGGGTTGGGGCTGCATGCACCCTTACAGGGGATGCATAGAGAAGAATAGGTCTTATTATTTGTGTATAGAGGAGGGTTTTATTAGAGAGTGTTAGTACAGAATTTCTATTAGTGGAATGCAGTTGTTTATTTTAGGCCAGCTTTTGTCTATTAAGGATTGAAAGTATTTTCTGAAGTTGAGTTTGAGTCCAGGATAACACCAAGATATTTTACCTCAGAGTCCCATGAGATATTGGAGTGGAAAAATCTGATTTGAGTTTCAAGGGGTGGGATATGTCCTTTACGGAATATAATAGCTTTTGTTTTTTTGATGTTTACAGCAATTCTCCATAAGGTCATCCATTTTTTTAATGTTGTCGAGATGGTTTTGAAGTTTTTTGATTATTTAAAGGGTGGTGGTGGTAGGAGGTTTGTCCTGTGTAAGAATTGCTGCATCATTTGCAAAGAGACAGAGGTTATTATAGGGACTCTGAGGAAAGTTGTGTGTGAATAAGGAATAAATTATTGGAGAAATAACTGACTCCTGATTTACTGTAGGCACAATTTTGATTTACAAATTTTAAAAATGTTCTTGTTTCACTTTAAGTACGTATCTAAATTTCAGTAACATCTTATTAAATAATGCATTTATTTATATTGTTAAGGTTTTTTTCTCCTTAATTATTTGATTGCAGGGATGATCTAAATTATTTTTTTAGTTGAAAAGTATTTTCTCGTGTGAAATTAGCTTTTTCTAAACATATCACTTAAGAAAACATTAAGTTATATTTTTTAAAACAAGTATTATAAAACCTTTAATTCTAAATAGCTTTATTATATACTTATCCCAAATATCAAAGTCTACCTGTTGTTATAAAGTAGATAAAAATAAGTATTGTTTGAGAAGCTTTTCTCCACAGAGAAATCAAGGACTGAAATTAATGTAGTGCTTAGTATTTGTCTAAAAAGAATGTGGTGCTGAAATTGAAGAATAGGATGTATTGCCTTTAATATATATATATATATATATATATATATATATATATATATATTGGAATAAAATTCAAAAAGAGGGTAAAAAACCCTTTATTTTGATTTTTTCATATAAAACATGAAAACTATTTCATTAATTGTATAAAAGAATTAACTTATAATTGAATAAAAAAAAAGTAAACAACATACTTGTTTTAAGATTCAAACTGAAACAACTTATTAAAATTGAAAAAAATAGTAATTCTTTTTCTAACAGTGATATTAGTCTTTTCTGCTTATGTTATTTTTGTCATATAATTTTTTATGTGTTAGCTGCAAATTAAAATGTGCTTAGTAATTGAAATAAAAAATATTTTTTGTCATTTATTGAATATAATGTTTTTGGAAAAGGCTTTTAAGATTTTTTTTTTTTTAAATTGGTAAAGGCATTCAAAATGTTCTTTTTTTTATTTGGAAATAATGAGTCAGATTGTCTTGCTGAACCATATTAAGATTTCTAAAGTCTCATATTCTAGAAACTGATTTTGTGATTTTTTTTTAAAAATTAAATATATCTTCTTTATGAAATAATGTTTTACATAATAAGGCATCTCAACTGTGGCTATTTTAATTTAGGACCAGCTGCATTGTTGGAGTGGGGATTTGCGTGGGCAGCTGAAAACGATGGATTTTAACTGCAATGAAAGTAAGAAAAAAAAATTTATTTCGGATTGGAAAATAAATTTTAGAAATGTGATATTTTTTTAAAAAATATCTTATAATTGATTAATTGAAGTTGTTACAAACAATTATAAGTAAAATTTTTGGGCTTCTGCTTCATTTATGCAGCAAATATTGAATGTGAAAAACATAATTTTTAAACATTTTATTATTATATATTTCAACACTTATTTACTATTTACATCATAATATGTAAAGTCAATGTAGCATATAACACAGTGAAATAAACTCAAAACTACACTTTTCTTAAAAGAGATAGTGCTACTCATTGGATTAAAACCACACTATTTTTTAATTCATTATTAGTTCATACATAAATAGTGCTGGGTTGATGCAAATTAAATAACTGTTATAAAAAGATTTAGAGCCTGACATTTTTTAAAAATTATTTTATATTTTTATTCTATCAAGCTATCAAGGGCATCTCATTGAACTATTGGCATTGTTTGTGGATTTACATTTTTTGTGAATTTTAAATACCTCAAGAGGAATCATATGTTCTTGAAATTATAAATATAATGTCTAATAACCCATGCATTAATTACTTTTAAGAACAAAATATATGTAAGTGGTATTTTTAATAGTAAGAAATAAAGTATTGTATAAAAAAACGAAAAGAAAATGTTTCTTATATATGTATATATTGTAAAAATAGACTTTGCAATCATGATAAGAAAAAATTTAAAATAATTTATAGTTAATTAATTCTACATCGCATTCTGAATTGCCATTGCAAAATGGGGAAAAAAAAAATGTAATTTTTTAATTGCTGATAATTTTTCATGATTGAGTATTGTTTTTTCTGTTAAATTTTCCTTTATTGGTTTTTATCGATTTTTTTCCTTTTAGTATTTATTAAATGTTCTTGACTGCTGAAACAGTTAATTTTATGAACTTTGAAAAAGATATGAGAGAAAATACTTAATTTCTAAATTTAGTTATGGCATTGTAAAGAAAAATTCATCGATTTAGAATTGTTAATTTGATAATTCTGAATAATGGGTCATGCCACTGATTATTCATATTAAATGTTTATTCTAGGTGAAATCAAAATAGAAGATATTTTACTCTATAATATGATCTAGGAACTTTCCTGTCCAAAACAATGTGATCTTAATAGTTTCTACTATTTCAAAATATAATTTGTCTTTGAGAATTTAGTAATTTTTATAAAACAAATTATATAATGTATAAAACTTAATTGTATGTTTAGGTAAGATTGTAGGTGCTCATGAGGCTGCAATTAGGTGTGTTGAATATTGTCCAGATATTCATGCAGTTATCTCAGGAAGTTGGGACCAAACAGTGAAGTTATGGGATATCAGAACATGTGAACCTCCTAGCACTTATCGAGTGCCAGATAAGGTAAAATTATTGTGATCATATTTTTGTATTTTTATTGCTCAGCGATGAAATTTTAACAGAAGTGATTCTTAATGAATAAGAATTGGATTTACAACCACATTTGATACTTTAAATATAGGCATAAATATTAATAGCATCATTTTATATTATCATTAACTGACCATTGCTTAACAGTAAACATTATCAAATAGGCATAGAATGTACCTGATTATTGTGAAATATTGGTAAAAGTAGCTATTTGGATATATATATATATATGAGTATGATAAATTTACATTATTATTTTCTTTTTAAATTTAATTAAGATTTAACACTGAAGCACATTCGTCCCAGCTATTCTACTCCCATCCCAATTACTATAACTTTAACTCTGAAGTGTAGAACTTCCACATTATTAATTAATTGTTAAAATATTAATTGTGTGTTGCTAATATAAAATCTTGCGTTTGTGTTTCCACTTCCTCTTTTCACCCTGCTTCTTGTCATATAAACATGCATGATATCAGCTTCTGTCTTTTGTGTATTGCTTCCATGTAATCATTGATAACTTGTTAAATAAAAATACCTGAAACTTCAATAAATAACAATAAAATTAAACCATACTTGGACCTCAGTCCTAACATGAAGACTATTCTGATCGACTAATGCCTGAAATCAAAACTTTTTTGTCAGTTATAATTCTTAGGAGTTTCATGCTATATATGTATAATCATGTTCTTAATCAAAGAATACATTATTTCACTTGATTAAAATTTAATTAAGGGCATTGGTCATTATGAATTTACATAATTTCCAGCATTTGACTAATGTTATTAATAAGAATTTTAGTTCGTTATATAGATAAGAAATATTTTTTTAATAGAATTAAATAATATTGCAGTTAATACTTATAACTGACATATTTGTAGATATATATTCAAATACTGTTGTTTGAGTACTTGGTATGAACCCAAGAAACTGTAATTAAGTGAATGATGAAATATGTAATTCCTCATTTTAATAGTTTTTAATTACACTTTCAACTTATTTTTACAGTCTGAAAGCATTGATTATTGTAATAGCTCTTGTTTCAAATTTTATGTTTGTTTCAAACAATTGAACTGCATACTTATTTGACTGTAGAATTCATAAGATTGATCACAAGACCTTTTCAGTTGTACAATTACTTAAAATTAGTCTATTATATTAATTTTTTTATAGCTATTCAAATTATTTTATGACATTTTAAGAATATATATATATATTTCCCCCCAAGTTTTTTTTTTTTTATCTGTATTAATTACTATTTGTAAGTTTTATATTCAAGGTAACAAAATTGAAAAATTGTGAGCAATTCTGTATTAGAAATTATTCTCCTATTATATTTGTATTACCCATGTGTACCTGGATAAACTTAAATTTAATTTTTCAAACTGCATGATCAAATTCAACAATTTCAATTTTAAGTTAATTTAAATAATTTTTTATTTTTAGTAAAAAATATTAGTTGTAGATTTACTCCCCCCCTACATCACAAAAGTGTAGAAAAAACAATGATTGTGACTGTTAGAATATGGTGATATATGCTTGAAAAAGAAACTTAGAAGTTGCATTTTATGTCAAAAATGATTTATTCTATACACAAAGGCTAACACCAAAATAATTTTGAAGTAAAATGATGTCACTGATACCAAGGCATAACAGTACTCCCCCACCATGGGGTAGATTCCCCTCCTCCCCAATGGTAGGCCAAAAAAACCGCCCTGATGAAGATCATTACTTATGTATTTACGAGGTATTCTGTGTATTAAAGTATGTTAGCATAGATGTACAATAGAACCTTGGTAATTCAAATCCCTGGATAGCCATGATTGGTTTGCTTGAAAATTTTCTTTAAAAATTAAAATTATTTCCTTTACTGAAATCTTCTAATAGCTATGAATATATGAAAGGAACTTTACATTCAGCTTTACATTCAGTGCAGTGTCATTAAAAACCTTATATTGTTTTTATCACCAGTGACAAATGGCATGTGATACTTTGTCTAAATTTAAAATGTAATAAGAAGAACTTTAAGTTCACTTCTATTGTTCATAGAATAGATGTCTTTATTTCATGTAAAAATGATTCATACTGGATTTTTTCAATATAAAGTTGAAATTCAATAAGTATGCTTTATTTTATTTCATTTCCCTCTTTCTTTGATTAACCTGAAGTTTTGATAGCCCAGGCAAGCTCTGATCTCAATTAATCCGACTTAATGAGGTTTCATTGTTCTTATATACAACTTATTGATGTAATATTGAGAGAATACCCTCAAATGTATTGCTGCTAAAAATTATTTCTTTATTTTTAATTGGGAGTTTTATACAAAATGTAAATTAATTGCCGCTTATTTTTTGAAAAGAAATAATCAGTACAAAAAGACATTTTTTTTTTTTTTTTTTTTTTTGTGATAGTGATGAAGTAGCTACAATTTGTGTGTGAGTGGTTGTATTTGTATTTTTTTCATTCTTCCCTTATATTTGTAATGTTCTTTAGTTTGTAAAAGCATTGAAATATTTTTGTAAAAATAAATTTAAGAATAGAGAAAGAAATCTGGAAAGCTTTATTCTTCCCATTACTACTCATTTGATTCTTAAACAAGTGAATGAAAAAAATTTCTTACCATCTCTTGAAACATCATATCACAACATGAAAACAATAAGATAATTCATTCTATTGCAAAGATAGAATAAATCTTTTATCTCAATGGAATTCTTGAATTATAGATTAATGACAAGAATTCGTTTTGGAAATGAATTTTTCTTTTCAAGTTAATGATGTGAAACATTTTCTTTGCTTTATTATAACACCCATGTGGTGACCGAGTATGACAGAATAGTCCCACTATAGCTCATGCATGTTGTAAGAGGCGACTAAAATGAGTACCTAGCGTCTTGGGGTGTAGCCTTGCCCCTGGGGATCAGGGGACCTCAGGGATTTGCATTTCAAAGGTAAGCCAGTTGTATAGGTCAAAGTTTTAATTGTGCCAGTAACCTTCTCATTCACTCACTGGCTTTATTATAAATGTTAAACAAAAAAATGTTCACTCATTTCTGCTTGGAGAACTTTTGAATATTTTGTTTTGTATTTTCTTTTGTGAATAAGAAATATTTTAAAAATTAAAATATTAATGTATTTTACATATAAATTTATAAATGCTCTATTTTTTCATTTAGCTCTCTATTTACAGCTGTTAATTACCAGCTGTAAATTTGTTTTAATCAACTATATCAGTTGTTATGAATCTTTTTTTAACATTCATTCTTGAAAGCTCATAAGAAAAATTTATTATTAACCTTTCTGTTTTTAATTTGTAGGTGTATACAATGGCTGTATGTGGTGATCGCCTCATTATTGGATCAGCAGGAAGGCGTATTGTAATTTATGATCTCAGAAACATGTCTTTTGCTCAGCAAGTTCGGGAATCAAGTCTGAAGTATCAGACAAGATGCATTCGTTCTTTTCCTAATAAACAAGGATATGTTGTGAGCTCCATAGAAGGTATTAATTTTTTTTTGTTTTAATTTTTTTTTAAATAAAATTTATTCCATAATTATAATAATTTCCATAATTTTGTTTTATTTGTGATTTGTAGTTTTAATTGATTATTTTGATTCTGTTTTTTGTAGTAGTGTTCTTATAACTTTTCATTAGAAAAATTCATAAATTATTTTAGTCCCTCAATGTTTTACATTTGAACAGCCTTTCTATGTATGTATGTATTATTTTTTTTTAAATTTAAGACTTAATTCACAATATGTTAGGTGGCTGCGGTAGCTTAGTGATCATGGTTTCGGATTCGTGACTGGCGGCTTTTGTTCAGTCGCGGGTTCGATCCTTGGCCACTAAAGACCCACCATGTAGCCAGGGCTGATGCACGTTAAATCTATTGGGGCCCAAAGTCCTCCCATTGGTGTGATGTGGAAGTTAGGAGAGGTGTTTGCCAGCTCAGGTGTCGTCCTCATCACTTGACCGAGGTTCAAAATTATGAGGTCTGTCGCCAATAGCCCTCATGTTGCTTCTAGTGCAACGTTAATAAAAAACTAAACAAATTCACAAAGTGTTAGTATTTCAAGTCCTCTCAATAATTAATTAGATGCAAAATATTTTTCTCTTTTTTTTCCTTTAGATATTTTTTTTCTAGTTTTGCATTCATTCATGTGATAAAACAAAATCAATTTTCCCTTTAAAGTATCATTAACATTATTCAAGTATTTTTAGTTCCAAGATTGAATTTAATATTTGTGCATTTCTTAAAAAGAATATCAAAACTTTTGCATTAAAGATAATATATATAGTATAAATTAAATCATCAAGCATAAATTATCTTTTCAAAATTTCAGAAGTTTTGAAAACTAATATGTAGTTTAAGTATGAATGTATAGTTTCAATTAAATGGAATATTTAAATTATATTTTTTGGCAACATATTCATTTTTTATTTTTATTTTTTTCTTGAATTACACTCATCTTCAAAATCATCTATTATTTGGATAAATATGTAATTAGCTCTAAAGCTATTCACAATTTAAATTGTATTTTATCCCTAACATAAGATTTATTATCACTAATTACCTAAGAAATTCTCTTTTAGAATCTCTAAAATATGGTACTTAAAATTTCCCTCCATTCATCCAAATTTCAGTTTGTTAAAGTTTCGTTCTTAATTTTTTTAGTTTAAATGTTATGAGACATTTTGCTGTGTCATTTCCATGACTATTGATTGCTTTTCTGTGATTTTTAAATATTTTTAAGCTTTGAACTTCTCTAGAGGAGTTGAATTACTTTTCAAAGCAATGTAGTATATTTAACATTGTTTATAGCATTTGAAACATGACTAGAAAAGAACTTAGAAAGTCGATTTCTTATTGCATCTTTTATTTTAGGACGTGTAGCAGTAGAATATCTGGATCCAAGTCCTGATATCCAGAAAAAGAAATATGCCTTTAAATGCCATCGTATCAAGGAAGACAATGGTGTTGAATATATTTATCCAATCAACTGTATTGCTTTTCATAATGGCTATAATACATTTGCGACTGGAGGATCTGATGGTCATGTTAATGTTTGGGATGGTTTCAACAAGAAGCGCCTCTGTCAGTTTCATCGTTATCCAACACATATATCTGCATTAGCATTCAGTCCTGATGGTTCGCTGATTGCTGTGGCATCTTCATTCATTTATGATTCTGATCAAAAAGATATTCCGCCAGATTCCATTTCAATAAGGACTGTTACAGATCAAGAAACAAAACCTAAATAATTAAAGCTGATAGGCGAATCTCTTTCTTTTTGTTTCATTATTAATCTATATTTTTTGAGACTGCTTGAATTTGTATATAGAACTATTTCCTGAATTTTTAAAGAAATTACGATCTAATTATAACTAGAAAAATAAAGAGCATTTTAAAATATCTTCTGTTATATCTTTAGTGAATAAATTTTTTTTAAATCATAAATTTCTTATTTTATTATTTTAAACATGTGATTTGCTGTCAGTGAAAATAATGATTTTGTAATCTCCTTCCATTATATGAAGTTATTTCACAAATATTTAATAAACCTTAAAAATAGGCTTTGGTTTTATATATTTTTAAAAAATCCAATCATAATGATTAAAGCATTGAATTTTAAGCATGCAAAAATCAATCATAAATACATTGTCCTTTCTTATTAATAAAACACCATTGCATATTTATTTAGAGTACAGTAGTTTTTGTTATTTCAACTTACATTTATAGCTTTTATTTTTGTTTTCTTGTTTAAAGACAGTAATTAACTTATATTTTAAGGCAATAAAGGCATTAGCTTGTATATTTGTAACTGTATTATTTTGTTTTACCTCTTTAAATATAGAATATACTTAACTAATAAGATTCATGATGTTTAAAGTTATTTTTGAAATATGGGGTTGAAATCAGAATCTTTATTGCTTGAAAGAACATATATATATATATTTTAATATGGATTACACCTATATTGAATTAAATTACCAATAATTAACTTTATGCATTTTTTTTAAAAGAACAAAATTGAAATATCAATAAATGGTCAATTAGTGATATCTAACTGAGGATTATGAATAAAATAAAAATTTGTTCTAAAAAGCAAGAACATCCTGTTCTAGGATCCCATGGAAACCTGTTCTTTATGTTCATGTAATAGAAACTAGTTCAGTTTACTAATTATCAGTTTATTAGAATATTCATCAATTATTGAAAAATTTAATTTTTATTAAAAGCTTTTTATATTATCAAGGTTGTTTTCATCTCAATGTAGTGGAACAAGACCCAAATCCGGAATATATTTTTAAATAAAGACTATATCCCAGTATTAAAATAAGTTTAGTTATTACTCATATTTCTCCATTTATCTCACTGCAACCTTACAAATTTAAAACATTTTCGAAATGTGGTATTTTTTACTTTAATGAGTAAAATTAAAAATCATCTCAACTTTACAATATAGATTGATTGTGTGTTTATGTTACGAGAGATGTCTCTGTTAAGACCACTGTGATGTCCTGATTTTTCTCATTTTCTTCATGTTTTGTAATTTATATTAAACTGTATCTAAATGATGTCAAGATTTTCTGTGAAGAACAGATGTTCAATATTTATTTTTTCTTTTGTGCAATCAGTCGGTTCATCATCATATTGCAAAAGCGCGGGTAACGCGGATTTGTTGTGGAAAAAAAAAAGATTTTTGGTATATGAATATGTGCATGTCATATGTAAAATTTGAAAATAAAATTTTTTTATAATGAATTGGATTGCCTTGAAATATTTGCCATTAGACCACAACTCAAATTATAATTTCTTTTATCAAAACCAAATAAAGATAATAAAAAAATAGATTGGTAAAAAACATTACAGTTAAAGGATTTTAATATTCAATGTGATTTAAAAATCAAATTTTTGCAGAACATAGAAGCATGGAACCTTGTATGAGGGGAGAGGCCCCCCCCCCCCGGATTGATTGATAACAGGATGATTGGTATAATAAATTTTGCTGTTTCTTTTGAATGAAGTCACATTATAATATTAATATTGAAGCTTTTCTCAAAGAAAGGAAAACTATTTCAAAAAGAAAAGATTATATATCAACACACACACTGCTGGGATTGAAAGATTACATAAAAATGAAAAATAAATTGTATGTAATGCAGTGTATTTTAGTTGTGTTTGCTGTTATCGTGTGGTTATCAAAAAAGGGTAGAATAGTGTGACTGTCGAATGCGCAAAATGAAACCATAATTACACTTGTTTAAATGGAGCACACATTAGTGAATATGATAATTTCTTTTTTTTTTTTGTATCCTGCTATCATTGAAAACGATAAAATTAAGGAATTGGAAAATAGTGTTATTTTCAAAGAAAATGTTCCTAATTTGAATTTTAATAATTTTGTATGTTAACATATTAGTTCTGAATAATAATGTTGATGTTGAAGTGGTTATAAGATGCACAAGAATATATTTTACTTCAAATGACTCAGATCAGTAGTTATGAGTAGTCTAGAACAATTTAATATTTAAGCAACATTTATCATATCGATAAAATATTACAAAACTCCCTCGATCTCATGGGGATATACGAGTGAAATTGGTAAAACACAGAGGATAATGGCAAATGATACTTTATTCACAAATATTTAAGACAAGACGAACACAGGGAACAAAACTTGGACAGATAAACAGCACAAACAGGAAACACAGCATTAGTATAGATTAATAAATAATACAGAATTACCCTGGTGTGTTAAAAATTAAGAGAATTTTCCGATTTGGTCTATTATATCTAGAACTACTGGACAGAAATTAATGAAATTTGGTTTGTGCATAAGGTTGATAAAATACCAAAAAAAAATTCAACAATTGTAATATGCATGATTGGGCGTAACACTCATCGGAGTCGCAAGGTATAAAACAGCAGTTGCAGAATTGAACAAAAAAAAAAAAAAAAAAAGCTTAATGAGATTATGGTCCCCTCTTGCAGATATACAGACCCGTGTGGTGACCGGGGATGACAGAATTGGCCCACTGTAACTCATGCATGTCGTAAAAAGCGACTCAAATGGGTACCCAGCGTCTGGAGGTTATAGCCGGGCACCTTTCCCCTGGGGATTATACCAGGGGACCTCAGGGACTTGCCTTCGTTAGGTGGTAAGTTTGGGCATCATGACCCCGAGGCACCCTAGTGATCTTTTTCTTTCCCACGAGGTTTACTGTCTTTAGTAAACACGGGTTACCCCAGCGATCCTTCTCTATTTTTTTATTAGCCATCCAAATGTTATTGTTTCAGGGAAAGCGTTTTGGCGTACCAGATCACTCTTAAATTTTTTGACGTTTGTTTCATTTTTAATTACATTTACCTTAAATATATTCAATTTAATAATTTTTTCTTTTGCTTTAGTATTAATTGCATGTGGCTGATATTTAATCAATTTAACAATTTATCATTTGTTTTAATTTTAATTACAATTATCTTAAATATATTCAATTTAATAATTTTTTGATTGCTTTAATTTTAAATGCATGTAGCTGATATATATTAAATTAAATAATTTTTCGTTTGTTTTAATTTTTTTTACATTTATCTTAAACATATCCAATTTAATTATTTATCCTTTCCTTTCATTTTAATATCGGAAAAGTTCATTACTGTCCATTTCTCTAAATTTCATCTTTTACTTTTAATTCTTTTATTTAACTGAGTAATTTAATAATAATTGTAAAAAGAGCGCACCTTAGGTGGCTAAATCTGTTCCTTGCAAACCTTTGCAACATAACTTTTTTTTCCAGATTTAAATTTCTCTTCGGAGAATAAGTCTGATTTTTGCCTCACTGGCACTTTATATTATATTTACGATTTCTATATTTCACTGTTATAAAATGAACCGTCACATATCAGTCTGATTCGAAAATTTTAGTGCTGCCATCTGTCGCTCTCTAACCCTGTGTGTGGGCTGCGGTATAAATTTTATACCACTTAGTTTGAAGAAAGAAAGGAATACTTTATAAATTTTGTTTTGAATAATTAGCAGTATTTATATAAAGTTTTAAATATGTTGATTGGTTAGCCGAGGAAATTAAGATTTTCAATTCATTTCAGAAACATTTCTGTGAGGAATAAAACAACCACTTATTAGGAACTTTTATTAGATTCAAAGCTATAATTTTTATAATCATTCTTCGTGGTTGTGCCATCTAATTTAAGTAAATAACACTATAAGCTACCATTTCAAGATAAATGTGTTGTAGTTCCTATTAGGATTTACTGTGAAAATGAATGTAGGCAGTTTTGTTTATAGATGACAACATTGTAGGAAACATCAAAAAAACATATATTTAAATCAATACAGCACAGCACAAACATTAAACACTCTTTTTCGCCATCATCTTTTCCAAAAAAACAACCGTTACAGCTTTTTCCTCTCTTCCATCCGTTGCCACTCTCCAACAGAGAAACTTACCTCTCATGGAGTTTGATCATGACGCAACATGTATGGAGGAAAAAGGTATTTTACAGAGATTTTAAGGGTGCTAAATATGTGGTATAAAAATATACCCCCGCCCCTGAAAAGGTTAAATACTATAGTGTTATTCTTTAAAATATCCTCAGCACCATACACAAATATTTACATATATGAAAATAATTTTTAACCCTAATCTAATGGAATTGAAGTCACTAAAAATACGATTACAATGTAATATTATGAATAGTTTGCAACACACATAAATAATTACTCGTATGAAAATTATTTTCTAAACTGATCAATAACAGTTCTCAAGATATAATAATTTTTCTGGAATATATTACAATATTACCTTTCAGATATGAAATGTTTTAAAAATATTTATTTTTGCATTAATTATTCATTCAAATTTGAAATTTCTCAATGTATAAACCAACAAACACTACCAGACAAATTTCAACAAATCTTAAAAGTAAATATGTATTAAACATCTGAAATAATCTTATTCAGATATTTAGTACTTATTGAATTAAGTTATTAGCAGAAGTATATACAAAGAGAGAGAGAGAGAGAGAAATATTTCTTTTTAAATATTAGCAAATCACTGTTAAATTAGGATTCTTTCGTAACCATAAAAAATGTATTTGTGTAAGACAAATAAATTTTAAGCCATTATTTTAGCTTGGACCCGCGTAGTGACCGGAAATGACAGAATAGTCCCACTGTTGCTCATGCATGTCGTAAGAGGCGACTAAAATGAGTACCCAGCGTCTGGGGGTATAGCCTGGCACCCTGCCCCTGGGGATTTTATCAGGGGACCTCAGGGACTTGCCTTCTTCAGGTAAGTACGGGCATCATGACCCCGAAGCACCCTAGTGATCTTTTTCTTTCCGATGGGGTTTACTGTCTTTGGTAAACACGGGGGACGCGCCCCCGGGATACCCTAGCGATCCTTCTCTATTTTCGACCCTCTTTCTTGTCAACCAATTTGTCCTTTCTTCCAATTTTTTTCACGTCTAGACTACAGTTAAATCTTTTTTGACGCATCATAGCCGTATCTGGCTCTTGCGCCAATAGACTTTACTTTCTCACTTGACCCTTCTTGTCGACCATTCCATTTTGATTGTTTAAACGTCTAGATCATAGATTTACCTTATTTGGCGCAGTATGGCTTCATCTGGCTCTTGCGCCAATAAAGTTCACTATCACTCATTCATTATTTTAGCTTGTTGATAAAAGAATGATTCAATAACTTTATGATACAGCAATCTAAAATGAAGATTTAAACAATCATTTTAAAACAAGTTATAAAAATAATTGCGTCATATCCTCCCATTCATTTAAAAAGTAATATATATATAGCAAAATATAAGTTACATTAGTTGTGCCTTTGCAGTTACAAAATTATTAAGAACAGCACTAATCTATATGACAACCTGGGACGGTAAAAGTTTGATAATTATTCTGATTAATTAACCTGTTAACAAATATGAAATAATCTAAATACTGTGTTTTTGAATTATGTTCAAAATTGGCAGTAGTCTTCAATGAGGGGTTTATTTTACTAGAAAAACGTAAAAAAAATGCTTTTGGAGGATACTGCGACGCTTTATTTACAAATGAAAAATGCGACTAAAATACTTCTTTTTTACTTTTAAATGATTACTTAAATATAGTTAGGAAATATTAATGGAAACTATATCGAATTTAATATGCATACTGTATTCGAGATGTATTAAAAGATATTCAGAGCCATATTTGTACACTTTATTATTATTTTTAATTATTTGAAATTATGTACATAGTAAGTTAGACATCAACTAGAATAATTAGTCAAAATGTTTCCATAATATATGTTTGTGACAACGAAATTCGATAATGACAAAATCGGGCTAGCTCAAATAAAATTTTATTTAAAAGAAGAATCTACAGAGCCACAAAGCAAACATTTAGGAACAACACAATTAACACATAAAAGAATTAACAAGAGAAAATTACGTTAATGTTACATCTCTGACGACTGGAGGGAGACTGTTTTTGTCCATAGCCGCTAGAGGCTATCTTCCTATTGGTTACATGTTGTAATAAGAAAGAAGCATACGTTTCAAAATATTTCTTAAAAAAATTGCTATAAACTAAAAATATATACTCAAAAACATTACCTGGAACAGTTCTACATTCGAAATTAGTTTTGTAATACTGATTAGACATGTCAATTAATAAAAGTTCAGAATTCGATAATAAAGTTATACAGTAATGGGGGCGTTCTGAAAAATTTAAGTTATATTAATTTTATTATACTACAGTTTTTCAGATATTCTAATTAGTCATGAAGGTTATAGTATGACAAACAATAAAGACTTTACTAATTATATTTTGTTCAGATAGCATTCCCAAGTTTTATTTTAAATAATTCTCTTCAGTATTTCATTTTAAAAAAATAAATATATCCTATAATGGAATTCCAGACAATGTGTGTACTTCCCTATACCTCGAATTTTATTAAATGTCAAAAATAAATATTAACATATTAAAAATTTTGTAGACATTCCTCAAATGGTTTTATTGAATGAAATTTTAAAGAACAATAGTAAAAAACATTTTTTAAATATTAGAATATCACAGTTAAATTAAGAGATTTTCATAATTATAACAAGTGTCTGTATACAAACCAACTTGAAGCATTATTTCAGTTTGTTGATAGAAGAATGATTCAATACATTTATGCTACAACAATCCAAAATTAAGATTTCAACGTTACTTTTGAAACAAGACAAAAAATAAATAAAAAAAAAAATTGTGTGGTAATTTTTGATTCAATTGAAAAGTAGTATGTGTAGTAAAATGTAAGTTACTTAAACTTGTGAAGTATAATACATTTCATAAACGCAGTGCTAAACAAGCGAATACAAGACCTTTTTACATCGGTGGGCATCACGTGATATATATTTCTCTAGATCATGACATCGCATGAAATTAGTCAATTGCGCCCTAAGTCATGATGTCGCGTTGCCGCGCGATGGAGCATTTCACAATTGCTGTGGGATTGAATGTGTCTCCGCGTCGATGGCACTCATACGCGGTGACTATCCTTAGAGAAACAAAAATGTGACTCATCTGAGAACACGACCCTATGACATTCCAACGTCCACATCGCCCGAGCCCAGAATCATTGCAGATGTTGACGTATAAGCTATGGGGTTAATGGCAGTCTTCTTAACGGACGCCATGAGTGCAGGCCATTAGCAACCAATCGGCGGGATATGGTTATGGTCGATATGGGAACTTTTGGGACGTCTTGAACATGCTGTAGAATGGAGCAGTGACTTTCGAGTCCATCACTGTTTGTCGTGGTTGCATCGATCTATGAGTGCTGACGCACTTCTCAAACCGTGCACTAGCACCCCTCAAACTTGCTACACTTCCTTATTCCAGCCATCGTCACTACAGCCGGTGCACTGTGGTCGCGTCCAGTTGTGTGTCAGCTGTTATTTGCTGTATGGACCAACCTGCCCTTCTCAGTCCGATCACCACGCCACTCGTAAAATCGTCTGTCTGCTGGAAATATCTCCTTTGACAATGGCCTGGCATTCTCTGCTATTACACGTGCCCTCCGAGTCAAGAACAAATTTTCGCAATGATTTTCTGAGAAGGAATAGCGGCACGAAAACTAAATATTCTGCAGGTTCCTTCCCTTATTCCTTTTTCAATGTGAGCTGGAGAGCCACGTATTTCACATCATTCGCCTAATTTGGTGAAGTGTATCATTTGCATAATTTTCTGGCTACTCCTTCTTGGTGTTGCATTTTCAGTGTCGCGTAGAGTTCCCTTCTCCTGATAATTTTGATATTTTATTAAAGGAACTGTCTGTTTGTAAGATTTCGAATTATAGTTGTCTACTGACAGGGCATTTCAATACGAGGTATTCCATCTAGGGCTATGACTTATACCCGGGACCGAATTTTTTGGTCAATTTCGCCTAAGAATATAATTTAAATTTCTTAAATATATCAGAATTAGGTCATACTTTTGAGGTAGCTCATTCAGGTAAGGGCAACTCAGATATTTCCTTAATTTCTAATAGCTTTCTTTATGTGGTGAGTGGGCCTTGGAATCTCTGAGCGATCACCGGTTTGTGGATGTGTATCTGCGTTGTGATTTAAATCCTTCAGAATTTTACTTAAGAACTTATTACGGTACCAATAAATTTCTGGAAAATTTAAAAAAATCCTACCCCAAGCTTTCTTACCTAACAGTTGAATCATTACGAAATTGTGATCAGCTGGAGGAGTTTGCTATTTTTATTGATTTCAACCGTCCGATCGACCGCATTCAAATCTTTTTGTAAGCGACAGGTTCTTGCTTTTCCAGTTTTCTCTTGGTGGAACGATAATTTAAAAAATTTCAGGAAAAAATTAAATGCTCTTAAAAGGAAAATAACATATTTAGCTAAAAATAATTTTCCACATGGCAAAATTAACTATCTACAATAACAATATTAAAAAAAAGAAAGATCATTATATAAAAGGGAAATTCTTGAGTCTAAACATGAGGCCTAAGAGCACTTCTGCACCACCAATAATGAAACCTTCAGGGTTGACTTTGGGAAGTCCTTGATCTCTCGGTTTTAGAAGTCATGATTCCTGGTTCATCGGATTACTCTCTAGAGCAGAAATATGAGCTTTTAATAAGTTCTCTTTTCTGAAAGTACAATGAAACTTTTGATTTGAATTTTGAAGAACCTACGCATCTTCCGAGGGTTTCCACCGGTGAGAAATTCTTAGTCTTTAAATATCTCAGGGTGGGAAGCCCCCCTCCTTGCCTTTTTAGACTATAGAAACCTAATTTTTCTAATTTTCATATCTCTTAGACAAATTTATAAATTTATTTATGCAAATTTGCTATTTCCAAAATAATTTAAAAGATGCTAAATTGAAACTCTTTTAACCTGGTAAGGACCCGTCATCCATTAAATGTATAGACTAATTAGTTTATTAGCAACTTTAAGGAATGTTGATGAACATGTTTTTATCAATAGATTATATTTCTGGATTCATCAAAACAATATTCTTCATCCACTTCAATTTGATTTTAAAGAAAATTTTGGCTGTGGTAATGCAACTTTCCATTTGGATTCGCATATCAAACATAAAAGATCTACAGAACATGTAGCTATTAATTTTATTGATATCAAGGGCGTGTTTGATTATTTAAATAGGTATATTCTGTTTTAAATTTTTAGAAATCTTTTTTTCCAATCTGTCTAGAAAAGTTTATTTATTCTTACTTAATAAGTCGACCTATTATTTTTTCTAATATGAATTTTACGATAAAGCATTTAATTACCTAAGGCTGTCCTTAGGGTTCTGCTCTTGCATACGTTCTGTGGAATTTACATTTTAATTCCTTTTTGGATATTAACTGCGAAAACATTTTAGTTTAAGATTTTACGGATGATATAGCGGTTATTCCCTCCGGAAATTTCAGAAGAGAGCTAGAGCATAGTTCGAATATTTTAATTAATCATATTGCTGAGGATCTGGTACTACCATGGTTAGAGATCTTGATAAAGAAAACCACCTCAGTTGTATCTAAGTGTCCATCAATCCATAACAAGGGAGTTCATGGTGGCAGCATCTTCAGTCGAAACCCAATATTTTCAAATTATTTAATTCCAATCTTAAAATTTATAAATTTAATCAATATTTAGGTATTTTAATTGATTTTCGGATCTTCTGGAACCGCCACTTTAACTACCTTAAGAAAAAAAAATTATAATCTCTCATTCCATTTTAATAGGGTTTGCGCAGTAATCTCAATTCCAAAAATTATAAATTGTGGTATTTATCTGTTATTGAACCCATGATAGTCTATGGTGCGGGAGTCCGGGATGGTGCTCTAACCTCCTCTCAAATTACCAAATTAAACTCCATATAGAAAAATTTACTTTTTAAAAATTACCAAAGTTTAAAGAATGTCTCCAACTGCTGCTTTGCAAGTGGTAATTGCCAGTTCTCCCATTTATCTTACCCTAAAATTTCATTTTCTTAAATATCACAAATTTAGGAGTAGCATTTTTTTTCAACTGATTTTGCTAATATCCCATTCGACTCAAATATTTCACAGAGCGCTATTCGTCCTGAGAAACAAATTCTTTTTCTTAACAAATTTTTGGTGCTCTCAGAGATAGAAAGAGAGAGATTTACACCGACAGATCAAGGATTGGATCCGAAACTGGATCAGCCTAATTTACTGAATTTACTGCTTCCTTTTGTGGTGCTAGGATAGCTCTAAGCTCTGTGTTTTTTACTCTTCTATGCTTAGAAGAGTAAAAAATCTTACTTATCGGTACCTCCAATATTGAATTAAAAAATCTAAAGTGTATTTCGAGTTACACTCTGCAAGGTTCACACTATCAGGACCCGTAGTTTCAGCGTTCCAAGTTTCACGCTTCCGGATCATTCCATCTATGCGCAATACCATCCACACACGGTAAACAATTTTTTTTTTTTAAAAAAAAAAATTAGGATTTTACTTATACTGTCGTATATATGAGTGATCGAGAGCTTATTAACGTTATCGTAAGCACAGGGCTGTTGGCGACAAACCTATTAACTCTGAGTCACGGTCAAGTGACGAAGATAGTACCTGTGATGACACCCCATGCCAATGAGAGGACTTCGAGTTCCGACGGATTTAATGTGCATCAGCCCTGCTACAGGATGGTGTTTGATTACTACTTTGTTAGTCTACCAACCAAGTTACCGTAGTTATAGTTTCAATAGGTATATTAAGAAAGTAATCTGATAAAAGGGAAGATGACTAATATTTATTTTAAATTATGTTATAAACCTCCCAATGAGGGATACCCAGGCATTTTGTCCCTTAAACAGAGGGGTCCCTTCTTTAGAGGGAACATGCTAAAAATGAAATTTAATTAAAAATTCAGGTTGTATCAAGTTTTAAATAAATGATATATAAATAGCATAGTCACAAGTATTTATTTGAATTTAAAGGGCAAAGGAAAAGTAAAAAAAAATTAATTAAAAGCTTAATTATTGCAAAAATGTGTGAAATGAACAATTGAGTTTTGCAGTCGAGACATTTATTGAAATTATACATGTTTGATGGATTTCTAGGAGCACTTAAGCTTTGCAGCTTTTAACCTCCGAATCTGATATATTTTTGAACATTGCTTAACCTTACTCTAGAACTGCATATATTATCATATTAAAGAAACTTTTACATAACAATGTAAAAGAAAAAAATATAATTGAAATATTGAATTTATCCTGTACTTTAACTACCACAGTGTGAAGTTCATCTTTATTTCCGGATACCATTCCAAGCAAGCTTTTGATTTCCGTGATTAGGCGCTCTTAAAATCTGCTCAGTCAGCCATTTACACGCTTCAAAGTAGCAGAGATAATCCATTCTGGACTTTCTGTCAGCAGCTAAAATACATAAAGATACCTCCAATCCATACTATGTGATCTGAAGAAATCCTTGCATATAAATTCTAAGCAGGTAAATTTCTCTCTCTCCCTTCAGTCACGATGGCGAAACTACGCATCTAAGTTTCTCAAATTTACATTATGTGATACGGAATCGAATGGATGTCGATTGAGCTGCGTTTACTACCATCACCACGTATTTGAATCTATCTTGTGTTAATTAAGGTTTTTTTTAAAAGATTTTCTAAGAGTCTTCATTGTGCACAACGAATAGAGACATTATATATGCACGGACAACAGTGATATATAACAGGTCAATTGAAAAGTCCCCGGCCTGACACATAGATGGCGCTACTAGAATTAAATCCATATGTTTTTTACTTAGCCCTAACCCTCAAAAGATGCGTGTATAAATTTGACAGCTGTCGGATCATTAGTTTGTGAATTATAGCATTTTGAGTAAAGCAACTTTTGTTATTGTGAAAAAAAATGGATAAAAAGGAATTTCGCGTGTTGATAAAATATTGCTTTTTGAAAGGAAACAATACAGTTGAAGCAAAAACTTGGCTCGATGCCGAGTTTCTGGACACTACCCCAGGAAAATCAACTATCAAGGATTGGTATGCTAAGTTTAGACGTGGTGAAATGAGCACCGAAGACGGTGAACAAAATAGATTGTTACCGACGAAAACATTAAAAAAAAATCCACAAAATGATTTTGAATGACCGAAAATTAAAATTGAATGAAATAGAAGACACTCTAAAGATATCAACTGAACGTGTACATCATATCATTCACGAATATTTGGGTATGAGAAAGCTCTGTGCAAAGTGGGTGCCGCGCGAGCTCACTTTTGACCCAAAACAACGACGAGTTGATGATTCGGAGCAGTGTTTGAAGATGACCAAGCGTAATAAATCCGAGTTTTTGCGTCGATATGTGACAATGGATGAAACTTGGCTCCATCATTTCACTCCGAAGTCCAATCGACAGTCATCCGAGTGGACTGCACACGATGAACCCGCTCCAAAGCGTGGGAAAACGCAACAGTCGGCTGGCAAGGTTATGGCGTCTGTATTTTGGGATGCGCATGGAATAATTTTCATTGACTACCTTGAAAAAGGAAGGACCATCAACAGCGACTATTACATAGCGTTATTGGACCGTTTGAAGGACGAAATCGCCGAAAAACGGCCGCATTTGAAGAAAAAGAAAGTGCTGCTTCACCAAGACAATGAACCGTGTCACAAGTTAGTGCAAAACGATGGCAAAAATCCATGAATTGGGCTTCGAATTGCTTCCTCATCTACCATATTCTCCAGATCTGGCCCCCAGCGACTATTTCCTGTTCTCAGATCTCAAAAGAATGCTCGCTGGGAAGAAATTTTCGTCGAATGAAGAGGTGATCGCCGAAACTGAGGCCTATTTTGAAGCAAAGGACAAATCGTTCTACAAATGGTATCGAAAAGTTGGAGGGTCGCTATAATCAGTGTATCACCCTTGAAGGGAAATATGTTGAATAAAAAAAAACTAATTTTGCCAAAAAAATGTGTTTTACTATGATAGGCCGGGGACTTTTCAATTGACCTGTTATATATATATATATATAATATTAGATATTTAAAGAAAGTAATAAAAAACTAAATAAAACTAATATAACTCATACAAAAATTATTATAATTAGTTAAACATGCAAAATTTAAAATTAAATTAAAAAAACAAAAATATGTTAATTAACTGAAAAATTAAAAGAGAAACGAAGAGAAAGAAAAGCAAAATTTAGAATAATGGAAATAATGTAATTAATACTGTTCCATACTTTGAAATGGAATAATGTGTATTTATAATGTTATTACTGACCAAACCACCACACTTCAGGGACTTACATTCTAATAAAATATAGTAACAAACCAAAAATCAACAAATTCAGAAAATCAATCATAGAAAAGAGAAGAAAGTAAACTCAGTACCAATATAATCAAATTGAAATAAACAGCAGACAGATAAAACACAAAAATATTAGTATAAATAAATATCTACTTAACTATAATACCAAAGAATCTGAAAATAGATTAATTGAACAAAAAAATCTAAATAACTATATAATTAAACTAAAAAAAGCACTCACAAAAAACAAAATGTAAAATTACCAAACATACGCCCTACAAATAGTGTTTAAAATTTATAAACATAACCACCATCAGCGAGATTAATAATTATAAAACCAAATAAAAAACCAATTAAACAAATGCAAATAAATAAAAAAAAAACAATCAGTACTATTACCAAATTATTTTAAGAATAAATAAAAAACATTAGAATATTCATACTATGCTTACCACTACTCTCCATGAACGAATTAAACCGCTAAAGCAAACACTGACTGATTGTTTTAAAAGAAACCATACTAAGAATTATATATATATATATATATATGTATGTGTGTGTGTGTAAATTAATTTAAGAAGTTTAATCAGAGAAAATTAAGTTAAGGGTAATAGCATGTCATTGACACCTAAGCAAGAGAGGGTGTGTTCCGACTGTGCTCCCAGTCAATGAAGTAGCAGGGTATCATGTCAGTGACTGGGAAGAACTAAAATTTGATATTAAGAAGGCTATTTCTTGGTCTTTTAATATTGGGATTATATTTTGGTATCAGGATTATAATATGGAATATCTTGTAATGATCTATTATTAGTATCTGAGATGTTTTCAAAGAGTTTAAATGCGATTTCTTGCATGGTGGCTTTGATAGATGGGAAATTAATTGCAAACAGGATAGAAATTTTACAGTAACTTTATTTGCATCTTAAAGTTCCATTAAAAAAAATCTACTTTACAACGTAATTACCTCCGTTATTTAAGCATATATCAAGGCGTGGTACAAGATTTTCGATATCTTCTGCATAGAAATCCCGTCCAATACCCGATAACTATTCTTGGTTGCAGCTTTCACCTTGTCATCCGAGTGGTACCATCGCTTTGAAAGTTCATATTTCATGAAACCAAAAAACATGGAAGTCACATGGTGAAAGATTTGGATTATAAGGAGGGTGATGCTACACTTCTCACTTAAACTTTTTCAGAAGTCTGCGTGTTTGTTTTGTAGCATGCGGTCAAGAATTTTCATGCATGAGAACAATGTCTTTCGACAGTTTACCAGGCCATCTATTTTTAAGTGATGTTGTAATCATTTTAGTGTTTTAATGTAAGAAGATACTTTAATTGTGGAAACTTTCGGCATAAACTCTGTATGCACTACACCTTCTCTATTGAAAAAACAGTGTCATCATCACCTTTCCCGCAAATGGAACAGTTTGAGCAGTACTGTAACTAACTTTTTGACTGACTTACATGCATTTCCAAATTGGACACTATTTGCAGCTGTGGAAACATGTTTACAACTTATCAGAAAAACTGAAATAACCTCATGAAAGAAGATAAATATCTGAAGTGTTGTTACACAGTTTCATCAAAATAGCCTTTGACCGAAAATTTTTACTAAGTAGTGCAACTAACTTTCTGATTGACCTACGTATATCATTTTGATTGCACCAAAACTTGTTTCCCCTTTGTATTGTTCCCCTTTTCTCCTCAGAAACGCGGTTTTTAAAAGAAAGGGATTAACTTTTCCTTTTGATAGCTTCTTTGTTCATAGAACTGTCTTTCATTGGGCACAAACTTGTCTTTGAAACCTCGAAAAATTATTAAAAAAAAAAAAAAAAAACATTTCTATTTTTTATTCCTCTACCTTTATTTTATTTCTGAAACTTTTTTCAGTATCCCTTAATAAGATATAAATACATTAAAGTCTCTCTATTCAAAGGGACCGGAATCGACAGAACTGTTCCATAAATGGAGATGTACCTTATACGGAGGTGTCACTTACAGAAGAGAGAGAGAGAGAGAGAGAAATACTACTGTATTTTTTTTATTACAACGTTTTTCTGAATTTCACTTGGTGTGTGTGTGTGTGTGTGTGTGTGTGTGTGTCATCAAATTTTCGATCGTTAATTTAACCAACTTCCCATCAAGCTAGAGCTTTGAAATTTTGGGAATCGTTCTTACTCGCCTAACAATGCAATATTTAGACGTTTGCGACAAGTTTTAACTAATATTTCAATAATTTTAATAAGTCAAAATATTCTTTCCTCTAGGCGCTTTTAGGGTTGAGGAAAAAACTTCTTTCCCCCTTTGGGAACACCGGGCATTCCCCACACCACATGAGGCCTCGTAAAACTATTGTACTCACAAAGGGGAGATACTATCTCCCCTTTACTATCTCCGAGATAGTAAGGGTTGCTGACTTTTAGTCAATAATCATGAGCAAGAAAGAAAGTTTCCAATATTTGGCACCATGTCTTATCACAATAATTTTTTCTGAATTCTGGTTCCCATTTTTTTTTTAATAGAATGGCTTACAAACTTTCAAATGCATGTTTTGATTTTATGAGTATTATAAATTTTTTAATACTCTCACAAATGTCTTTTTTTAAGTAAATTTTAAAGTTAAAAATAACTAACAGTTTTAACTAATATTTCAATAATTTTCTCTAATAAACTTTGCCACCATATAAAAACGTTGTTTTTAAAAACGTTGGTTTTTATATCGAATTATTTATTATGTATACGTTAAAACATTTTTATTCTCTTATATGTAACATGCAATTTTTTTCTTCATTGCTATGTCATTATTATTATTCTGTGAGGATTTGATATTTGAATTCGTCAACAAAATTTTCAGTGCCCTTTTTTTCTCAATAAGGATTTACAGAAGTTATGATTAAGGATTACATTACTAGTTTACCCGTAAATTGAGAATTTTAGCCTGAAATTGTTACCGATAATTCTCTATTTATCAGTAATGCGATGAATTATTTTCACATAACCATAATATACTTTTCCTTCGACATCAATAACTACGTCATCTAGGAAAGAGAAACTAAACTTTTTTATTGACCAAAACAAAGATAGAAATAAAACATAATAACACATCTCTGGCACAAAAAATAAAAGTGTTAAAAATCATTAAAAAAGAACTGGAGTATTTTCAATAGGAAAATATATATATTGAAAAAGCGTGTCTCTCTGTGTGAGTGATTCTTTGATAATTATTAAACTTATATAAATATGAAAATTAAAAAAAAAAAAAATTCCACTACGGTATTATTTTGTACAAGAAATAGAACACAACTAGGAGAACAAAGTGTTGATCAGTTATGTTCCTTTCGTTCTTATTTTTCAAAACATTTTGACCAACAGATCGGGATTTTAATAGTACATTTTATAAATATTTACTGTAAGAAAAATTATTTATTCATAAGCATCATTTATAATTTGCTGTCAAATTGTTGAATTTCGTTTGTATTACGAGTAGTTATGCTCAAAATTCAGTTTATTTTAATATACCATTCAAACAGTATGCAAATATCAAATACCTTTATATTGCGATTTCTTACTTTATATTTAATGGTTTAAAAAATTCCTAGTAATTTACTTGTAAACCGATGTTGTATGAAAATTTTACTGAATTACCGAAATTAGAAAAAAATCGATAAATATGCTATCACTAAGGGCATTTCGTCTAATCATAAATTATGAAAAGGTTGTGATTGGTTAGATCAATCGATACGAAATTCTGCATATATTTTAGTCAAATTGTTAATGGATTAAATGTTAGAGAAATATCTTTATGTATAAAAATATATTTCATTGCAATTAACATAATTCTTAAAAAAAAAAAAAAACTGATATGGGGAGATGATTCTTAATCTTTGACTAAGTGTATTATTGAGAGAAACTACACAATTCTCTTTTGATACGCGTAAAATGCAAGGCATCTTCTCAAGTCTTCCTTATCATTTTCTGTTATGACAGCGCCTTCATTTTTATTCGATTCGTATACAATATCCATTGAAGAATTTTTCTCTCATTTTAGGTCCAGAATTTATAGCATGTTTCGAAATATCCTAATATTCAATTCTGATGATTAATGTAATAAGCTACTGATATTCCGATATTTAAGCATTATTTTTTTTTACAAGTATTAGTTTTCTCTTCCAAATATAAGGTTTATAGTTTTTAATTTTCAAATCTGGTACATTATTGAATATTGCTTCGGCTTAACCTTGCCCTGAACTGCATATTTTAACATTTTTGCAGTTTATGTTTGAGTGTCTATATTCGAGTAGAGGTCTTAAAATCGAAATTTTATTGAAAGAATATATCTTGTTCAAATTATATAGATAAGTATATGCATTTCATCATATTTTCCTGTTTATAAAATCCAAAAAAAAAAAAAAAAAAAAAACCCTTTCTTCATTATAACCGTGTTTTATTTCAAAACTATTACGTGGTATAGAAAGGAATCCTATTTTATTTCTACCTTAAAGTATTGTATCGATTTCTGCTTATCATGACCGTAACCATATCCGCTTGCTTTTCATGCACTGGTTGCTTAGCAACGAATTCAGCTCGTTTGGAGAATTAGATAGGGACTATCAAAAAACAGACCAAAAAAGTAGAGCATTTTGAAACTAATTATGAGGTTTTATTCATGTAATTTTATGTTACTCAGAATGGTTTGACGTATAGTGTACTATGGATCATATTACGGTATACTTTTAATTAACTTTTACATTAAGTTTATATTACAATGAATAAATATTTTTATATTTAGTTTTTTTGTTTATCACACAGAATGAAGCAGAGGAAATTTATCAGCGTTTAATAAGGAAAAAAAGTGTCTTGGGTGTAATGGTTTTCAATGAGAATGGTGAGTTTTATTCAACAAATAATTAGAGTAGCTATAAAAATGCTTAAAAATATATGTATCAGTAAATACTAAATTATATAGTCTTTGAAGAGAATTTAAAAATTTTTAATTTAGAGTACAGAATATTAATCCTAATTTTTATGAAGAAATTTTCACAAATAAATAAAATAATGATGTAATTTATTTAAGTAAATAGTAATGATGTATGAATTATTTTTATAGTAAATACCTATATTTAATTTGAATTGTTTGTTAATATATTGCATAATGTAAAGTCGAAATAAGTATTTACAAAAACATTAAAAACAACAGTATATATTACCTGCTTTTTATGAATATATATATACAGAAATTAATTGCACATGTAACAGACTAAATTTGGTTTTAAGTATGTTCAAAGTTTTCACAGTTGAACATGTGTCGTGTAACAATTGTTTTTCTCATCTTTTAAAATCCTACTTTCAGTGATTTATATGATTTGGCTAAATACTAAGGCTCATTGTTAAGATTAAATCCGCCATGAATATGAAAAATTTTATTTTGTTGCTTTGACTTTGTGAATATTGAAATATTTTTCCTGCTTTGCACAAATACGTTTTGTCCCAAAATGCTTATTGATTATATAAAGCGTTTTTATGAAAGTGTATTATTTTTTCAATTTCAGATTATTAAATTTTATTTTATACCTTTTTCTTAAATTTTGGCTAAATTTCTTAGATTTTAATTTATTTTAAAGCTTTTAACTACCCCGACTGGATTTTGTTCTTGACAAAAATTCGAATTTAATTTAAAGTTTGCTATTAATAAGTAATGTGTACCATTCCCAATATTTAATTGAATATAAATGCTAATCCTTGTATGTTTAAGACCATCACTGTTTTTAATATAACATTAAACAAGCATAGAAGATGCTAACAAGAAATCATTTCCGAATTCGATTATTACAACCAATTATGAGTGAATAAAGTTCTTAAAATTTAAATTTCGGTTTAATACCGTTAGACCAATTCATAATTTAGAAATAGAGAACCTGAAAACTGTACTAGTTAGAAGTGGCTACGTTGTCATTCCGAGCATACATTTAAGAGAAAAGGAATGCTATTTCGATGTTTAAAACGGAAGCGATACACATAATAAATTTTTTTTCGAAAAAACAAAAATCGTTTAGTAATAGTTTGATACATTCTTGAATATTTATTTAATGAGTGTTGGAAAAGTTAGTAATCTGAGGCAGATAAAAAGATTACAGGCGGAACTGTTCGTTACAGCTGTACCACATAATTTGGGAGCTAGATAGGCATTTTCTGCTTATTTATTTTTTGCTTCCCTATTAAAAACAAAATGCTTTTCTTTTTACTAATTTTTAGTTGGTAAAAATTTTACTTTCTCGCAATAACATTCATAAGATACCCTGCCCCCAAACAGTATTATAAAATGAAAATAAATGTGCATTCTTTCATTCTTTTTAATATTTCACAGTACAATCCTTTAAATACCTATTGAGGAAAATGATTGCATTATTAACGCATTATGCTCCTTTTTTTTTTTTTTAATTTTCTTTTCTAAATTTGTTTCCCCAATCTCTCCCACTACCCAGGAAAGACTTAAACTTGCCAACGTGAAAATTCGCCAAAACCAAATAACGTCAAGGTTTACAAGGCCTTAACTGAAATGTATGAAAAATCAAACCACTTTAAAAGTCAGATCAACAGCAAATCTAGCTTTATTTTATAGTTCTTAAATATTCTTCAACAGGAATTTCATTTTTTTTTTCATTTTTACTGATAGAATTATTGGTTTGATTTAATCTCGCACAAAAAGCAGCACAAAGACTGTGATTAAACTTATAATTCTGTGAGCCACGTCATATAACAAGATTGACACCTGAACTGGAACCTTACTTTTATATCCATGCCAACGAAAAAACTTTGAATCTAGACATAATTAGCTTGCTAAGAGTTTCGTTGTTCGATTGTCTTAGGAAGTACAAGATCCGAATTCGCTACATGTGGGTTACGAGTTCGTAACTCTACCAATGCGGCTATGGTGGTCACATTATTATAGTATTTTCTACATTAACAATTAAATTTTGAAGACAAATAATTATCACTCTGAACCAAGTCTAAAATCTAAGAGTCAAGATAAATTTTTCTAAGATTATACTTCACTTTGCAGCCACTTTAAAAGAAAAAGATCTGATGCAGACCAATAATTGTCAAATAAATTCTTTGAATTATCTTTCATTGTGCAGTTTTTATTTTTCTTCTTCTTGAAATAATAAATTAGATCATATATTAATTCGATAAGTAGAAAAATGAACCAAAGAACTCGAAACTTTTTCCAAATTCTTATTGACTGAATTCTTAGAGAGAAATTTAAATTTGAGGGAAAAAATCTATTGAAAGTTGAATTTATATTTGTAGCAGCAGTATAAGTTTAATTAATAATAATCTAAATTATTTTTAAACATAACATTGGCATTTAATTTCATCAATAACTTCAAAATATTTGACAGCGTATTACTGTCAATATTGTTCATAAATAAAAATAAAATTACCGACATGAAACTCTATATAATAATCTTTCACTTGAAATCTCCTATTTAATTTTCTGCAAAATGCCATTGAAAATGAAATCTTGTTGATCAAATTAAAAAAGGAATACCTTAAATCTTTATTTTTTCATTCATACCTTATCAATCCTTTTTAGGAACTTTGAGTATCTTTCATATATTTTGTTTTAATTGTGACTGTGAACGCAATTCTTTTTAAAATTAAATCTTTTAAATTAATTTACTTGTATGCTATGTTTTTGATACACAAGCAAAATTAACATTAAAAATTTAAATGGTTTTATTTAAGAAATTGAACTGTAGATTTATTTTATGTTATTTAAAGTTTATTCTGAATTATAACAAAACGTAGATTTTTTTTCAATTATGTATATTCTTACCTCAATTATTACTTTTACTTATAGTCACTTAATAATTATAAAATTATTATTTTAATATCAGGAACATAATTTTTCCAAGCATACGAATAGATATATGCAAACCCCAATAGAAAATCGTATAACGATGCGAAACGAAAATGATATAACTTTTGTACCATTACTGTGTAACTGTAAGCCTAATGTACAAAGGGTAGATAAAATAATGGAGACATCTACTGAAAATAAAACTGAAAAAAATTCTTATACAAATTTTTAGATTGAAGTAGGTGTCGCTATTTATACAAGTTTAGTTTAATTTTTACGTCGCACTGGAAGCAACACAAGGGCTACAGGCGACGGACCTCGGAATTTTGAATCTCGGTCAAGTGACGAGGACGACACCTGAGCTGGCACCCCCTCTCCTAACTTCCACACCACGCCTCGAGAGGACTTTGGACCCAGACAGACTTAACGTGCATCAGCCCTGGCTACATGGCGGGTCTTTAGAGACCAAGGATCGAACCCGCGACTGAACGAAAGCCGCCTGAAACAGAGACTATGACTACTAGACTATTGCGGCCACACTATTTATACAAATAGACTACGTAATTAACTACTTACTTATAAGAGGTACAGAGCTACATATATTAGAAACCAGTTGAATGATATTATTTTACAATACGAGACCTCAGCGCTTTGCAGAAAGACATGATTATTAGCGCTCGCTTAGTAGAGATTTCAGTGTCCAAAACAGCCGAAATTGTAACTATGTGCTGTAAGAAGAAACGCGTCCAAAACTATGGCAAAGTATAAAAAAGAACAACATGTTTCGACGCATGTGCGCGCCTCCTACCGGTCAACTGTTAAAACTAAACGGAAGCTGAACGACTTTCAGCAATAACGGACGTGGGTAAATACTGTCACGTTGACACCCACAATAACTGTGCTTATGTTGAACTATTAATTTTTATTGTTAAATTTCAATAAAAAATTTGTCCAAAAAGGACTGGTCCGTCGTTATACTAATTCTGAAACTTTGATGTCTGAAAAGATGTAATTTGTTCAAGTCTGTTTCCCTTCACAGGATGAGTTTATATTTGGCGCCAAATATATAGCCAAATATAAAGGCATTCCATTTCATCTGCTTGGTTCCAACTGTAAAGTATGGAGGCGAATCTTTGTTGGTGGGGGATGTCATTTGATTTGATTTGATGTTGGTGAGGGATTCTTTAGGACCAATAGTCATTCTGAAGGATCGGGTAATAGCTCAAACGTGTTTGAACTATCTCCCTTATTATTTTTATCCAATGGTGAGATTTTTCTCAGTTTCTCTAGTTTCCGGCGGATTATGATCTCTGTTGCTCAACAGAGTGCATTTCAAATTGACTTAATGAATTTGAGGATGAACTGAACTAGTTGTCTTGGTGTTCTCAGTCACGTGACTTTAAAATTTTTGAACCTTTATCAGAATATCTAAGTGATAAATCATGAAATGATTTCCTCCTCCTTCATTACTATCAGAAGTGGGAAAAGAAATGTATAAATTACCATTATGCTATGTGAAAGGTATATAAACATTTATTCTATGTCGAACTGCAGCTGTCCATGACGCTCATGGTTGACCAATACCATGTTAATAAAAGTAATTCAAATTCCACCTGTAATTTAGAACATTCCTTACATATTACCTCCTTCCCCCTCTCTCTGGTTTTTTTTTTAAATCATCCACAGGATTAGGACTTAGCAACAAGAACTTTAGAGTTCTTCAATGGTCTCAAGGAAATATTTCTCTTTTTGGTCACAATTTTTTTTAAAAATTAATTTAAAAAACAATTTCCATATTTTAACTGCTGGAAAATCCATGGTGGTCTTTTTCACTTACCCGACGGTTTCCCTGTTTTTTCCCCCCGAGTCTTTGCTAAGAGTTATTGCTATTTAATGCATATTTAATTCATCATTATTTATTATATATAATAGCTTTAGTAAAATGAAAATGTATAGCACTACAAGCACTTTTTATGACCTTTTCAAACTGCTGCATTTATTATTTTTTACCGGTCCAGAGGCAGAAATATATAAGGATGGTGTCTGTTTCGACTGTTTCAAAGCGATTCAGCATGGGCCTGCAGTTTAAAATTGTCTTCTTGGATCCACATTCACGACTTAATGATGACAAGCAAGCACTTCATTAAATACTTATTTTTCGTGTAATGTCCTTACCGAAAATATAATTTTAGTAAACCTGAAGTTTCAGCTTTTTTTTTTTTAAAAAAAAACCCCCATTTGCATAGGTATCCGGACATCTATGGACAATGCAACAACTTCAGAAATGGCCAACGCTCTCGTGCCCCTAAATGATCTGGCCAGGAAAACTGTGAAGGATTTGGACCCGGACAATGAATTGCTTTTTTTCCGAGTCAGAACGAATAAAAATGAAATGATGATTGGTGTTGGTGAGTCAGTTTTTTTTCCATCTTTTTTATTAGAAATACATTTTCAAGGCTTACCGTTTCTTAACATTAAACTCGCAAATAATGTTAGGGCATGAAACTACGCTAATTGAAGTAAATCAATTTGTAACTTATACTCGTCTTAGAATTACTTTTTAAATAATAAATGAAAAATAATAGGTAATTTTGTAGATATAATTCAGAAGACTTAGAATGTACATAATATGGGAAAAAGAACGAAAACTCACAAGTTTCGTTTAAATAAGGAAATGAAAGGAAAAAAAAAAAGAGAAAGTGTATAATGATTTGTTCTTAATATTAAAATCTTTGTACATTCAATTTTTAAGCAATAATTTGCATTTAAAAATGCAGCTTAAAACAATAGCAAAATAGTTTCATATCTTTTAATATCTTATATTTTTCTCCTATTATCCTATGTATATTTTAATACAGTATAATTCTGTTGTAAAATATTTAATCTGCCGCATAATTAATAAACCTAAAAATAATACATTCCTTACGTTTTTTACTCATAAAATTGTATTCTGCTAACTTTTCTACTTCCGTAGTTTATTACTTTTTCACAATAATAGCAATTATGATAGTAAAAAAGACATGAGAGATAATGTTGAGAACATTTTAATTGATTTTGAAAATAAAGCCAGTTTAGAGTGAATTTTTGATGAATAATTTTCAATGTTTTTTCTTATTGTTTTTAAATTCATTATGAGAATGAGAAAGAAAAAAATTGTTTATCATAATTCTTGTTTTATTTTCAGATGAAGGACATCTTTACATAGTTATTCAGGATGCTCGATTCATTAGAACTCAACATATGTCAATGTGATGGAAGATATATTGGCTTTATTCTACCTTTTACATGCAACAGAGAACCACGCCCAACTCCATTTTTCATCGCAAATATCTTAAAAATATTTTGGAAAGTAAAAATATGTATCAGAGGTTTTTTTTTTGTCTGGGTAATTGTTTGTAAAACTCTATTCTATCGACTTTTTCCATGAGTACTTTAAATATATTTTAAAACTCTAAGCATTGAATTTTTAAGAAATTAAATATGTATGCTACAGGAAAATGAAAAAAAGAAATCACTGGAACTTGTAAATGGAAATGTAATAAGTACCAATAAAGGGAAAAATACCGATCCAAACATATATCTTCATGAAAATAAAATTCCCTGGTCGAAGGAAACCAAATACCTTGGGGTGATTCTCAATAAAACACACACTCACTTTCAGATAACATTTAACACAATTTAAGGAAAATTTTAGAACAGTAACCTGTAAACTTTATCCTTAATTTCTTGGAAATCCAAATTAAATCTAACAAAACAAAAAACAAAAAAAAAAACTTATCTGTACTCTGAATTTCAGATCTATCATTACGAATGCTTTCTCTGTCTGGGCCTTCGCAGCACTCACTCACTCCCGTACGCACGCTCGCACACATATACAGTGGTGCCCAAAATTGATGACACTTTTGGAAATTTTTATGTTTTTTAACTTTGTATGCGTATGGAAAACGTTATGTTTAACAAAATGCAAAGTCGTATATATCATTTTAAAGAAAATTTAATACTGAATTCACAATACAAAAAGCAAAATTAAATATTTGCTATACAAAAAGAGTTAATCAGCAATAATTATCGATATGCATTACATACTGAGGATTTCAGCGAATTATCAGTACTTGATAAGGTAGCCTTTATTTTTTTTTCAGCTTCACATTGATGTTTCATTGAGCTGACGATAATTTTAAGCTCCTCCTTCGTTATTACATGGTGCCATGAAACAATTATAGTTTCAGTTAGTTCTTTTCTATTGGATGGATGCCTCATTCGGACAAGAGTTTTCAAACGGTTCTACAAGTTTTCGATAGGATTGAGGTCAGGACTGTTTCTTGGCCAGGACAACAATTAAATGCTCTTTGTACGAAGCCACTCTTTCGATAATTTTACTGTGTGGCAAGGAACAGAATCCTACTGAAAAATAAATGAAGCAGTGTTGGAAAAGAGATCCCTGATGGAAGGTAGAAGTTTTGTTACTAGAATAGCGTCTATGTACTTTCTAGCATTCAGTGTCCCATCGTTGATATGAAGGCGATCAAGTACCATCTGCTGACATATATGACTAAATGATAACACTAAGTGGGCTCTACACAGTTGCCACTATATATATATGTGTGTGTGTGTGTGTATAATTGAAAATGCTCAAAATTCTGTCATCAGATAAATTACCTGCTCAAAGTAATATATACGAAATGTTGAACTGCGAGCTGCTCTAAATTATCTCTCTGTAAAACAATTCATTACAAAAATTTCCAATAACAAATCTTTCATAACATTTATAGCACTGATACAAATCTCCCAATAAAACTAAAAAATATACTCTTAATCATCATACCAGAAAAAAACCAAGAAATATCTTACTTGGTTAACACCCACTCCACTTTCCAGCGAATCAACCGAAATTCAGCCAACGCAACCGACTTAAGACAGACATAAATGCTTTGCGCTTGGCTGTAAGCCTAACAAGTAAGTACGGTGGGTCAGTCTCACGACTCACCATCAACCCCTACCTCTAAATGCCGCTCATAAATAGGAAGACAGGTTTTTAAAAGGCTTCCTAAAAGTTCCTCTCTTTAAATTTTCTCAAGCATTTGCAATTTTTTAAAATAAAACCTGATTACCGCTATTTTTTCAAACGCAGAAACAAACAAAAATTAGCTCAGAAAGTCCATTCTGTTAGGAGGTCAGAGCCCAACCAGGCTAAGCACTTAAGCAAACTTCATCACATTCTAATAACTGTTAAAGAGACTTTAACAAAACTTTAAAAATTAAGCATTTTTTAAAACGTTTTTATGTATTTCACTTGGTGTGTGTGTGTCATCAAATTTTCGATCGTAAATTTAACCAACTTCCCATCAAGCTAGAGCTCTGAAACTTTGGGAATCGTTCTTTATCGCCTAACAATGCAATATTTAGACATTTGCAACTAGTTTTGATTAATATTTTCTTTAATAATGCAGTTTAGCTCAACTACTTGGCGCAATTTCAAAAATTGGCACCAAACTTGGCGATTTTTTTTTGGCTGAACGTTAAGTCCGTAAAACGGGCCGGTATTTTTCCACATTTGGAAAAATACCGCCAAATAATTCTTGTCGCCAAGGGTGGTGGGGTTAAACTGCATTCCAACCATTTAATTTACCGGATGAATTAATTAATTTTAGTTAGTTTTAACTTTTTCATGTATTTCACTTGATGTGTGTGTGTGTGTCTGTCTGTGTGTGTATCAGTGTGTCAACAAATTTTCTATCATTAATTTAACCAACTTCCCATCAAGCCAGAGCTCTGAAATTTTGGAAACCGTTCTTACTTGCCTAACAATGCAATATTTAGATATTTGCGACCAGTTTTAACTAATATTTCAATAATTTTCTTTAATAAACTTTGCCACCAGATAAAAACGTTGGTTTTCATCTCGAATTATTAATCTATCGATTGATGTACTGTTTTAATTCAAAAAACTAAGCAACAATAAGAAAGGGAACCAGAAATGGAGTAAAGTGAAACATTATTTTTTAAATGATTGAGAGGTTACTATCTTTCTCTCATGATTCTTAATGTATTTTATTCTCAGTTTAGCTTCCTTTTTTAAGGGAGATAGAGTACTAAATAATTTTGATATTATGTGAAATCGATTTTAAAAATTTAATTTCCTCAGTGAAAAATATAACAAAATCAAAATAATCAAGTCATCTGGTTCCTGAAGAACCAAATTTTACTTTACTTTAACGCATACATTTATTTTATTTACATGTTTTATGTTAGGATTTTCTGTTAGCTCAGAAGAATTTTACAAAGTTCTTCAAAAAGTCCTTCTTAAAGAAAATTTTAATATGAGTGTCTTTTATATAAAATATGTAATATTCTTGAAAACGATTAGTAGCTTTGTGAAGCAAACTATTGATTTTCTTTAACGCATAATGAATAATGTCATGTGGCCTAATGTGATTAGAGGATCATTAGACTCTCTCACTTCCGATTCTTTTTTTTCGTAGTTAACAGCTCCATGTCGGCACGCAAACGCATGTTAGTTTCAGGCGTAGTTCACTAAAATTATATGATGTTTCCTATCATGCCTTTCTTGTTTGCTAATTATTAAAAATATGTCACCTGATATAAAATAATTAAAACTGACAGTTAATCACGACAGAGATTTTGAGGAATTTCCTCAAGTTTAATTTCGGTTTACTTTATAAAAGACCTTGCTATTGAAAATAATGTTAGAGTAAAATCATAAATGTAGGAAAAGGGAATATAGTTTAGCGTATTTATTAACATAATCGATGCTAATGTTTTCACAAAGCCTAATAATAAAATAAAACATTTAATTTTTAGAAAATTGAACGTGAATTTTTATCCAATTCTGAAAATCAAACGAGCTTTTTTAGGAACTCACCGAGAAATACTTTTTAAAAATCAGTCGAAAAATCAATTTCACATTTTGTGACATGAACGACATTTAAATAATATTTTCTAAGTCACGGTCCTTACTTGCATCCAAGCATAAAAGAAGGAAAGCAAGATTTAGAATTAATAATGTATATTTATAACATTTTCAATCCTTAAAAATCAATATATATATATATATATTTCAAATTAAATATTGAAGAATGTCGTAAAGGACAAGACATGGGGTCGTGATTTCATGATAATGCTTTCTATCTCGAGATTCTTTATTTTAAATTATAAGAAAAATTTGATAATTGAAATTTATATCAAAACTGGTTTTGAAATGCAGAAATAGTAAGTATCTATTCACGTGTTATAAAGAAGCTGTTCTATAAAGAACTCCAAAAAACTATGATGCGTAAAAATTAAATGATTTTATTTGAAAAGTCAGTACGAACTAAAAACTTTTGTGATCAAAAGTAATTTTTAATCTAGTTTCTTCAGAGAAATCTAGTACATTTCACTTCGAAGATATATATAGGCTATTAATTCACTTAAATTGAATTTTTATAATTTATATGTACTTATTTAAATGTTTTATTTCTTTGTTAAAGTAATAATTTATCATTTAGTCTATTCAATTGCTTCATTATTTGAAAACTCATCAAGTAATTTTTGTTTTTGACTAATAACTATTATTATTATCATTCTGAACTTTTTTTTTGTCTTTGTCTAATAACTTTGAAAGCCAGTCATTGATGTATCGATGTTTTTATATGAGCATAGATATTTTTGATAGCTAATTTTAAGATTACAATTTTAAGATAAACTTATTTTTTAAATTCATTATATGCTCATAACATGCAGCACTATCCCGATTAATAATTCTTCCAATTTCAATGCATTTATCAAGGATATTTATTTTTCTCAATAATGAGTTTTATGTATGAATTCCTGACAATATTTTTGTATTTGATTTTTTATTAATGAAAAAAAAAATCATTGGATACATTTGTTTTTGATTAAGTATAAAAACACAAATTGAATTAAAAAAAAAAACATCATCTCAAATTTGGCTTTACAAAAGTTGGAATAAGCATTCGCAGCTAGTGAGACGAAAATTATGCGATTCCCATGTTTCAATATCTCGTCTATTGTATTTGATTATAACTAGCTTAATCAAATACAATAGATTATAGTCAGATACATCCATCCTCAAGTCCAGAAGATTAAATCAAGGTACCTGATGAGGCCCAGGTAGACGAACACGTCTACCGTACTTGGTAATGACAGGATTGGAGTTCTTTGGAAGTACGGGAGTAGCAATCATGATTTTTATCACTGGAACGGAAAATATCTCAGATGGATGTTCTAGTGTTTTTTGGATAGTGTCATGGCAAACAAAAACACGAGTTGTTATTTGTAGGTTAGGATGGACAAAGACATCATTCGACGAATGTTGTGAGGCAGCTACTGAACGGACCTCTCTCATGCAAAGCATAATCTAATCGGATTGGTTTCTTGGGATGGTGTTTGGCTGTGTGGTAAATAATGCCTAAAAACCTCTACCGGTAGTCGCAGGCATTAGCCATATGCCAATTATGCAGGTACTGTGCCAATATCTTCTTTAAGACAGGAACACATATCAAGTAGGGAGGTTGACAAAACATTAAGCCAGCTTAATGTAGCTTAGCACGTAATAGATGCCTTGAGTTGTCTATGCATTCTCTCAATAAGACTGATGGACATGGGATAAATAGCGGTAGATCTCGTCTTGTGGGTGCTTAGAAATTTCGTTAGTGCCTACGACATGCCACTATTGAAATCTGTTTCTCTATCTATCAGTATTACTTTTGGTACTACAAGGCATGAGATCCATTCAAAAAAAAAAAAAAAAACAACAGTGCTGCTCAAACTGTTTCAGAAGTCTGGTTGAACAAAGGAAATGCCTCCGGTTACCTAGAAAATCTATCAATTTGTAGTCTATAGAAGAAAGTAAAGGTCCAACGACATCATATGGATGTGTTTAAATCTGGAATTGAGTAGATTAATATATAACCAATTGGCGCTTTGGTATGCTGCTGAAGTTTGAATATTTGGGACAAAATGAAAAATTTGTACTTCATTCCTGTATATCTCTATTTAAGACTCTCAGAAGAAACGTTGTTTAGTAAATTTAGTCGTGAACTTTACGCAAGAATGAGATAAAATATTTAATGTTTCAAAATTTTTTCTTCAAACTATCTCAGAAACGTACCATCTAAATCCTTAAGAAGAGCTATTACATCATAATCAACAAATTCTGGAACATTAATCTCTGAAATCCGTGAAAGAATAGTAGCTACTACGTTGCAAACCAGATATGTAACGATTGCATGTTGTAAACTGACTTATTATTTCTAGTTGTCGAACCCATTTAGGAAAATTTCTCTCTTTTGCTGGAAATTGAACATGAACAGCTTAGGTCACAGTGAATATCACAAAATCGCAACCTTCAACATAATGTCGGAAGAATTTGATAATCGAATATACGACTAAAAGCTCTCGGTCATATGCACTGTAATTACGTTCAGCATAATTTAATTGTCTTGAGAAAAAAAACAACAACCGAAGGATTAGTTTTGCTCTTGATATGTTGCTGTAACACTGCGTCAATTGAGGATTGTGACGCATTAAGTTATTGGCAACTGTACGTTGTGCTTAAGAGTCGCCAATATTGTAGCATTAACTAACAAGCATTTATTTGAATTAAATGCATTTTTTCCCTCCTTCCTTTTTATTATAGTTTTGTCTTTTTTTTTTTTTTTTTAAATTTTTGCCTTTTAGTAATTCATGTAGACAAGACTAAGTACTCGCTGCATTTTTCGAATATCTATGGGAAAAATTTAGCATAGTTAGTTATAGTATTCCATTATAGTTTTTGTAATAATTAAGATATTCAGTTAAAGTATTTCCTTTTTCAGGCAGGGGAGATACTCCGTCAGCCGAAATTTGATTTTTTAGAAATTGTAGTTTGTTGTGACAAAAAAATACATTTCTCAAAGTTCATTTTTATTTCACGTACAAGTAATCTCTTAAAAACTTTTCGAAATCTTACGAGTTTCCGCATCTGGAGAAGCAATCAAAATATCAACAAGATAAGCATAACAACAATTTAGATCGAGCAAAACTCGATCGATGAATCATTGAAAAGATTGTGCCGCGTTTTTTAAATCAAAAATCTCGTTTGTGTATTCATATATGCTGATTAAAGTTATGACAGCGGTTTTTGGTATGCCTGAAATTTTAATGGGGATTTATAGTGAAGTCCCATGACTAGATCAATTTTAGTAAAGATAGTATTACTCAAAAGATAGTGCGAAACATCCTAAATGTGTGGAAAATGGTAGTGGTCGGGAATTGTCACAGCGTTTAATTTACATAAATCACTGCAAATCCTCTAATTCCTGTCCAGTTTTGTAACTAAATAAATTGGACTTGCATAAGGACTATTAAAGAGTCTTATTATACCCTGCTCTGTTGAAGTATGAAATTCTTTCTTTCAGAATTAAGGTTTTTTTAGCGAAATTGTTTTGTCTTTGAAAAAATTGCTCCTTGTTTTTGAGAAAACTATCCTCTTTCAATACTATGTTCAATAGAGTGAGAGACTTCATTTCCCCCGGAAATGGGTGTCAGAAGCTAACGTTACTGATTTAAGTATTACGATAAGGCTATTGATTGAAAAGTAGAATTAATACTAACGAACTGCCCAGAGCTACTCCACGCATTGAAAAAAAGATAAGATTATTAATGAAACGATGATTTTGAAGGTGTTCTACTAAGAGTTCAAGTTTTTCAATAAATTACTACTAAGAATAGAATGCGAGACACATTCGACCATGAAAATGTCATGGCATTTTCAACAAGAAAAGGTCATGATATTTTTCTTCTCAAATCAAATCGTAACTTAATGTCTTAGTACCGTAGGTCTTAACCGCAGTTTCATTTGCGTCGTATAAAATGAAATCTTGAGACTTTGTAAAATTTTTAAATTTCGTGGAAAACAACTGACATTTACGCCACTATCAATTGAAATACGGTAACCCGTATTCATGTCTGATACAAATATGCAGTGGAGAATGTGGCTACCATCAGCTGCCACCGTCATAGACGAGCCTTCTAGTTTCTCTGAAATCTACAAGGATTTACGCATTTTAAAATCTTTTCTGCAAAACATCTGTTTTTATAATAAATCCAATCGGAGATGTTTCTATGCGATCGTGCTGCACTTCTAAATTAGAACTTAATTGTTTATGTCTATTTAAGCTAAACTGTTGCAATTTAGTACGAGAAATTCGGGTAATTGCTGCCACAAATCAGCAATCTCATTTTTAGGGGATTGTATATCCAAACGGTTCGAGGCAGTAGAATTCACAACAGAATTCTTGGAAACTGCATTAATCTTAGCAGCGTGCTCTCTTCTCACGTACACACACATATTTCAGATTCTTTGTAATTTGTATTTTAGGTTTTATTACTATTTTTTAACCCTTTATCTGTCGAGGAAAACTTACTCAAGATTCGCTCCCTAGTGCTACCGTTTTTCACACAGGCACGGGTAATCTTGCGGTGCAATGGGAGGGGGAGGGGGGAAGAGGTATGCTTTGCTATCTAAGAACTGCTTACTTTTTCACAAAAAAAGTAAAAGAAACGAAAATACAAAATATTAAATGATGCAGTATAAATAAAAAAGATGTTAGAATAGCAGCTGTCGTTAGCCGCAACTATCCTAAAACGTATTTTATATCCACACATTAAACCGACATCAAATTCAATGCACTGATAGCTGACAGTCAGCGATGATACTCTATATCCAAAAAGTGTCTAGCAGTTGGTCGTATGGACAGTCCTTTCATAACTTCTGTCGTTTGGAGGATCGAGGTGCACTGATATGGAATTCCTCAATTATGCGTTTTACGAATATAAGTTCTTCATTTCCCGAAAAAATAATCCATCTTTCCTGAAATAAGAACCTTTGCTAACACTGTCAAGAGGCCATTTTATTATATTCCAAAGCTATGGCAGAAGTTTTTTTTTTTTTTTTTTGGTACTAGGGCAATACAAATTATCTTATTTCGGGTAGACGTACATATACGCCAGGGGTAGTTATTACACCAGCTTAGCGATGTGTATAGATATGCCCGCATCATTTGAGGAGTTAATAATATGTCTTGGAGATAGTTTAGCCAATAATTCTAGAATAATCCAGTTTAACAGTCTAAAGCCTGTTACAACTTCAAATATATTATTTTTCATTTTTCTGTTTTTTTTTCAAAATTTTTTTGGTTTTATAAATTTTTCAATTCATACACATTTTGATATTACTGTTTTTGGCTCATTTTTTAATCTACTTTTTCTCAAATTTTTAATATTTCTTTTTCAGTGAAAAATGCTTATTCAATTTAATATGCGCACCCACACCCACCCACCCACTTACCCACACGCACGCATGCACACACATACACACACATAAACACACACATACACACACGAACACGCACACATACTTATATATATACACTAGTATATAACAAGCATTAAAATGTATAATTCACCTAAAAGATCTAAAATTAATTTATGAAAAAAATTAAAACGCATGAGTTTCAAAGACTTATTGCACCATAGTCGGCATAAGGACTAAACAAACTTTGTGGTGGCCGCGATAGCCTAGTGATCATGGCTTCAATTCGTGGCCGACGGTTTTCGTTCAATCGTGGGTTCGAGACTTGGTCTCTAAAGACCCGCCGCGTAGTCCGGGCTGATGCACGTTATATCTGTCGGGGCTCAAAGTCCTCCCGTTGGCGGGGTGTGGAAGTTAGAAGAGGGGGTGCCAGCTCAAATGTTGTCCTCGTTACTTGACCGAAGTTCAGAATTACGAGGTCCGTCTCCAATAGCCCTCGTGTTGCTTTTAGTGCGACGTCAATCAAAACTAAACTAAAAAAACTGAAACAAACTGTAATAAACAAGTTATTTTAACAACAAGCTGCAACTTCAGTGCGGCGAACAAGTACACTAGTTCAACAACAGCCAGCAGTTTTGTGCGATTCATCGGTACACTTATGGCGTTTTCCGCCACAAACCCAGTTCTAGTTCCAAACAAAAAAGAAAGTTGCCAACGCGCTGCAGATAAATACTGAGTAGATGGCCTAGGAGTAGCGTAATAAGAAATAATAATTTTGTACAGAATAAGTATTACTAAAATAGACAGAAATTGAACATAATACATAATGAAACATACAAAACGATAGTTAATAATGAAAATACAATTGATTTAAATATAAGCTAAGTATAGATAGATGGTGTGCGATATGATAATGTTATTATTTTATGAAAAATACATATCAATGAAATAAAAGACACTGAATATAAACATAATTGAAATGTGGATAATAACAATAACACAAACTGGTCAAAATACACCATAATTTAACGTTAATTAAAACCACACAAATAAAAGATGTTATTATGTAGTTATCAAATTATGTATGATTTGTTTTTTAAAAAAAAATATTGGTAATATATCACACTGAACAACAGGTATAATACAGTGCTGCGTAAAAAATATAGGTAATTCAGGTTATAAAAATATTTGAAAATCTGTGAAATTACTATTCCATTCCCTCTATTCGTCATTTTGAAATATAAAACAAAATAAAAATGTTAATTTTTTTTTTTTGAAAACTAAATGTCATTTTTTTACAAAAACATGGCGAGAATGTATAAAAACATCCTAGATCTAGATTTAATCCGTTAATAAAAATTGCAAGGCATTAAATTAAATGAAGGGGGAAAGTAATTTTTCCTCGTTGTTTTGTACAGATTCGGAACTATTTATTTAAATCGGAAGCAGTAATATTACTTTTCTTGAAAGAGAATGAGAGAGAGAGAGAGAGAAGAAAATAATAATAATGAAAAGAATGGAAGGAGAGGTGGATTATGCTGTGGTGTGTGTGGCTGTAGGATATTGTAATTTTGAAAGTAATATTTTGTTATGCTTTTTGTAATATTTATAAGACACAAAAAAATTGATTTAAGAGAAGCACTTTTAAGACTTTCAAGTACTTTTAAGTTAATCGAAGTATGTACAAATTGTGTTAATTTTTTAAAAAGTTTAGTTGATTAAATTTTTTTTGCCTCATCCTCTTTTCAAATTGTGATGAACTATGCGAAATGAATAATAATAAGAAGGAAAACAATTCAAATAGAAATGATTTAGACGCGTTAAGCTATTGATGTGTTTAAATGATTCCCTCCCCCCATTTATTTATAGTAATCTTTCATAAAAGTAAATGTCACTTTTTCTTGCGAAAATCAAAATCTTCAACATCAAATATAGTTAATCATCAATACTTCTATAATCACCGTTGATATAATATAATATAATTTTTTTTAAATCTTCATCACTGTTTAAAAGAAAATTACGTAAAAACACGATAAATTATTGACATTTTTCAGGTTTAAACAAGAAGCTAATCACTTAGTAAAAACAAAAAATTCTGAGCTAAAACATATTAATGTGGTTTAATTTTACGGTTATTAAAATTATCAACCAAACATTTTAAAGCAAAATATTTCATCAAACATTGTACGAGATGTCACAAAGTTCCAAATTAATTAGAAGATTCACTGGAAATTTTGATCAATAATTTTGAAATTTTAATATGTAAATATACTTCATGAAATGTAAGAGAAGAAAACGCAGTACTCAGATTTTGGACCAGAGAAATGCCGGATTACCGAAAACGCCTCATTACTGGAAAATGAGTGACAATAATGCATTTAAACAGCAATTTTTTTTTTTGTATTATTGCATAAAATTGAATGCAGTACAAGCAAAAATAATGTTCTATTATTTATCTCTCTATTTCTATGAAACTCCGGAACACTGACAGAATCGGAAAGGTGAAGTGCTTGATTATATAGGGAATACTGTAATGTTTGTTTTCCATTGGAGATTAAGTAAAAGAATTGCATTCACAATATTTAAAAATCAATTATGTTTTATGCTCTTAATATAGAATTATAATTTGAAAGAATCTGTACTGTGTTTTTATAAATGGCTTCCTACTTATTAAAGCGATTTTTATTTCAGTTATGTTTGTACATGTAATCCAATCTTATGTGCATGATTTCAATCACCAATTCTCATTTTATTCTACACTCCTTCATAGGCCTATGGAAACGTTCGATAGAAGACATACGATATATAAAATACGATAAACTAGCTGAATATTTCTGTAACAAATTCCATCATGAAGAAAGAAGAGCTGAAAATTTTATAACGGATGCATTTACCTTTCACTAACCTTTTGGGCAGCTTTACAACTGTATTTGATATAAGAACTTCGCCGCTTGAAAAAACCGTAATATGCGAAGTGTAGTGACGAGGTTTGAGAGTAAAGAGGAAAGATAGCAATTAGCGAGTTTGGGGAGCTCACTATATATTGGATCAAATCGCCGTGAGGCGGGATATTCAAAGCTTGTATACAGAATCCTATTACTAGAAGTTTATTTGAATCGAGCCCAATTAATGCAATCCTACTGTTTGGAGTTATTAAGATAAATGGAATTATCCATTATAGTATTTGGTAAAGAACACAATCAAGTAAACGCTTCACATTATTAATTTACTTTGACTAAGCTCCTCTACTCTAAAAAAACTGGACAAACAAGTTATAGCTCTCAATATAAATAGCTAAAACAGTTCTTTACAAATCTATTTCACAATTAGAATCACAGAGGACATAAATTCCAATAAATAAATAAATAAGATAAAAAAATAAATGAACAAATAAAAAATAATAACCTATTTTATAATTAAAAAGATAGTTTTCACTCTTTTGTAAAATCTTTGACGTGTACGATGAGAAAGTCTAAGAATATGATTTCAACTGTCTTTGTTATAAGAATGTCATAGTCAGCTACTTTAGAATACTCATGTAAAGGTCCCTCATTTTTGTTTCTCCTCCATCAGTTACCACGGTAGAGACTAATGTAACATTGCCACTGCTTTTATTTTTAACACTTCAGTTGAGATCTGAATTCCTTTACAATTGGACGTGCAATAACACGTTTCTTTTTTTTCCCCTCAAAATGATACTTTTTTTTTAAATGAGAGTATACAAATTATTAAAACATGTCCTTATAAAATATTAATGTAATACCTATGCGTATACAAATTTATTTGATTTAAAAAATTCCAATGAGTTGTTTAGTTCTGTTATATAAAGATGCAATAAAATTAAATTTTTTAATTACTGGTTAACAATATTTGTAAAATGTTATACAGATTTTAAACAAATATTTAAATGATGCACATTTTTTAAAAAAACCAACGATGATCATGAAACTCAAAATTTCGCTTTCATTAGAAGTCTGTTTACAGAAATAAAACAAAGTGGGGGGAAAAGTTATGTCCATTCTCAACTGTTGTTGCTATAGTTACCGAGGGCAGTGGGGAAAAAATCTTTGATCTTGAGGTGCCTTTTCTAAAATAACAAATTATAGTATTATTCAATGTATTTTCTGAGGGAAAATGAATACTTGATCGCAGAAATATAGTATTATCAATAATTTTCCGACTCCTTAATACATTTAATGGATTTAAGTCTTGTTCCAGAAATCAATATTTTAGCAGCACATTTGTGTTAACTCAATGGTACTTAAGTTTAATAATAATTTTTCCCCCTTAACATCGCGTTATATAGAAGCAACAAGGGGCTACAACTGCATGAACCATGGTCGTGTGACAAGGACTACACTTGAGTGTGTATATTTGTATCTCTATCTTCTTAACTTTCACGTCACGCAAACATGAAGATTTTGAGCTCTCACTAAATCAATTTGCATCAGTCCTACAACACGATAATCTGAAGGACGACAAGATCCAACCAATTCGTGCGGAAACTTTGCTTCGTGTAAAAGGCTGTCTTCGCCTAATGTCAAATAACCTAATGTTAATAATCGAAATTTCGAACACATTAACAGGCAGAAAATTGTTCCAATTTTCATAAAAAAAAAAAAAAAAAAAAAAAAAAAAGACATCTGTTTATGATGCAGCATTCATAAAATTTAGGAACATTCCAAAAATACTCCATTTTTCATACGTGTACTTGAAATTTAATGGCCACTTAGCATTACAGAATAGGAGACGAAACATGGAACACATTTTGCACCAGAGAAAAAAGATCGATTCGGATAGAAATGAGTAGTATTGTAAAATGCGCTGACCTGTAAAATATAGCGAAGTCAGAATGTAAAATTAATGTTTAAGTGCTTTTTTTTTTATCGGAAAAAGTATTCCAGTTTTGAGTCCAATACTTTAACATTTCGCGACGATAGACTTAACGATATATATATATATATATATATATAATGGTATCACGTATTCCTCATACTTTTTCGGTACAAATTATGTGTTTTGAATGCAAAACATTTTTGTGTCATTCTGCACCATTGCATTCAAAGGAAATTGATAAAGAAATTGATGAAAAAAATAGCGTTTTCTTACTTTCTTGCAGATTTTTCTTTGTTAATTTAACATTACATCAAAAGTTTGCTTTCCATTGAAATAAAAGAGTTACCTGTGTGATGAGAAGTAATATTAGAAAATCTAATTAAAAGGGTCGATTATGCGTGGTTCAAGGACCAATTAAATAATGCAAATATGCCAAGCTAAAATGGTTCCACTTTTACTAATGATTTCGTTACATTTTCAAAATGCTTAACACACAAAAATGTTGCAGAATTACCGATTGTCGTCAACTTCGAAAAACAACTCTGAAAAGCTTAAAGGAATATTAAAAATTAAGCCGTGAAGAAAAGATAAAAATACTGAATCATTGCGTTAAATGATGCTCAATTTTTATTGTTAAACTACTATTTAAAATATGGTTACCTCGAAGTATGGGAAAATATTGCATAATTAGATTATGTGAATGGATGTCCGAATTCTAAGAATATTATTTTTTAAAAAATGAGTGATATAAGCGAATTAGCAAGAATAAGAAAAAAATTGAGATTATACTGGCTTGTTTTTTTTAATGTAAGCATTGTTCTTAAATAACGCAGTTGCAGCTCTACTGTCGCCAATTCACTCCGGCTTAGGTTCCTTGTGCGCATTTAAAATGCGTCACACAAATGAAAATGATGTCGATTGGGAAATACGCGCTGCGATTTGATTTCTGAATGTGAAAGGTGGGAAAGCTACCGAAATTCATCAACAGATAAATGAAATACATGGAAGAAAGACTATGAGCAATGGAAGAATAAGAAAACGGATGAAAACATTTAAAGATGGGATTGCGGGCATTCAACACTACCCAAAAAGTGAAGCTCAAGCAAACAATTAAAGTGCGCAAAATTATGCGCACTGTGTCTTGGGGTAGTCAGGTCTCGCATATGTCTTGGAGTGATACAAAGTCGTGGCATGTTTAGGAGATTATTTTTGCTGCATGACAATGACTGTCCATACGTGGCTCGTCGAACCTGAGATTTCCTCGCCTCATATGATTGGGAATAACATGACCCCCTTCATTATAGCCCTGATCTGGTGTTCAGAGACTATTATTTGAAAAAGAATTAAGACGATCAGGGCTATGACGACGATGATGAAGTCAAACATAGTTAACCCTTCAGGCGCAAATTTCTGTGAGGATGGAAAATAAAAGCTGGTTGTACGATGTGATACTTGCTTTAATAGTGGAAGTAATTGTGCTGAATAGAAGATAAAGGTTTTCTTACAAAAATAAAATTGAAGAAAAATCCGAACTTGCTTTTTTTTTGTTTAAAAAATATCAAAATAATACTTACTTAAAGAACACTTTTATAACTTCAACTATGTAAATAAGTAAAAAAAATGATGTATGAAAATGAGATGTATTGAAATAAAATTTGAAAGAAAAAGGATTTGTTTCCTTCATGTATATTAATTCTGATAAAGTATTTAATTAAATGTTATGGCCAATACAAACAGATTTTGAAAATTAAAGTACTTGAATTTCAATTTCTTTTGATATTTAATTAATTTTTAGTGTTTGATAACTATATACAATTCTTAGAAAACAAGTTGGTTGTAAAAAACTATTATGTATTAAAATTATTAATTCCTAGCAATGTTATTATAATCTTAAATTACTTAGAGACAGTAAATTTTATAAAACTGCAACTAATCAAGTATTAATTTTGACGGAAAACAATTTTGTGAGAGTTCTAAATCAAATAGATATTTTAAAATTATGTATAAAATATTTCTGTTATGATATTGTTTGCAGAGTTTGACTGTATTTGTATGAAATAAAACCATATAATGATAAATATTATTATGGCAGATTAGGATGAGAATTCAAATCTTACTGGTTTTTGGAAGTTAAGTTAATACTTCAGTAATTTTTAAAATTTTGTATAAAATATCATTTAAAATAAATGGTTACATGTAAAAAAGTAACACGTTTTGAGCATGAGTTGAAAATAAATAAAATTTTTATAATTAAAAATAATTATTTTTTGAACTTATTACAATTTTGAGTTTCAATCGTAAACAAATTCCCTTTAGCAATTTTTAAATTTGTAAAAAGGGATGTCATTTTTTATAAAGTCACATTTTACAAAGCTATTTGCTTGTAATTTGGAAGAAAAAACCGGCAGTGCAATTCGATATATAGGCAGATTTACTATATTCGAAATAAAATTTAAATAATTTGACGCTACACTGTTCATATTCGTCCAATTATTTTCACATCTGAATAAATTTATCCTTACTGCGCAACAATTAAAGCACATCGACGCAGCCCTACAAAGTAAGTATCAAGAGGTTTTTAAATAACTGTAACACACTACGGCATTTCATCTGCATCCTCCGAAGTGAGTAGCTCAAAGCATTATGGGATATCCCGTGACGTCACATGCTAGAATCTGAAAACAAACGGAGTTGAACGTCTGTAGCAAAGCGACGTCTTTCTCCAAGTATGTATTGTTCTATTTTTTTTTTTTTATCAAACACCTGCTTGTTCAGTTGAATACTAAGTATTCGATATGCATTTGAGTTATTATTGCTTTTCAATCTGTTAGAAAATGAGTAATATTTAGCAGAGGAAAATTGCGTTTTTCTCCGACATAGATAGTAGCAATTCTACGGTATGTAAAAGAGCAAAACAGTATAAATGACAAACCAGAAATTTTGTTAAAGCATTAAAGTTCTAGAGTTTTTTAATGCAGGTTTTATGAATTAATGGTTGCATTTTTTGGGAGATTTGGAGCATTGAATTAATTTTAGAAAAACGTTATTATTATTATTTTTTGAAATTACTTTTCATTCGGAAATTTTTTAAGATGCTATGGTTTTACACTTTAGAATGATTTTGAAAAAATTAATATGCTTCAAAAATATTTAAATTTTTTTCTAAAATATTTTTTTTCGAAAATTTGATACCAAAAAACATTGCTCTAAAGATTTTTCTACGTTAACTTTATCTTCTTGTGGGAAAAATTTCCAAGAAAAAAATATTTCCTTTTTTTTTATAGTTTTTTATTTCAATAAATTATTTACTTAAAAAAGTTGATTAAAATGTATTGACTCATCTACGATGCCAATATTACAATTCACCCCCACTTTAGCTAATGGAATAGTAAAAAGTTTAGATTAGCTATTTTAAGTTAACTCACATATAAGCGTTATTAAAATATTTGTATAAAATCTTAATATAAAACTATATCTCAAGAAAAAAAAAAAGAAAAGAAAATGATTTGAAACGCTTAAGTGTAAGTGAAAATACAATAGTATTATAACAAATTAGTAGTAATATATAAAAATGATAAGAGATTGTTGTTTGAGTCTCGTGTTATATTGTTGACTTAAAGAATATATTGCTGCTATTTGTTCATTACTTAAATATGTACTAATACAAACATGAAACAGTTATACTTACTGTTTGTGATAGTAAGGAAAAGAAGATTTGTGTTTTTAATGTAAGCCCTTGCGATTCACGTATTTTTGTTCAAAAATGTCAAATAGTCATTTGTTGCAGTTTTATATATTTCAAAATAATTTTGAAAAAGCCTTATTTTAAGTTCATCACAAAAATATTTTATTTCCGCTTAATTTATTATTTAGATTTTTTTCAAAGCTTGAATTTTGGAAATCTAATGAATCATTTAAACTTTTGTTTGAAATTTTCTTTCAATTCTAGTCTGAGAATAGATGGTAATTCGATTTGATAAAAGAATAATTATTCGAAATTCGGTAATTTCGTCATTTCTCTCTGCCCACCACAAATGCATTTCTTAGGTAACAAGTTTTAATAAGAAATTTATTTTGTTTGAATCCATCGCATTTTTCTTAAGTTCGATATATTTTACTTATATTTTTTTCTCTATTTTCAGCATTTAATTTAAAAACTAGCAAAATTGATGCAATGTTTCTGAATTTCAAGGACTCATTTTTATAAACAAACGTATGTGTTATGAGTAACCGGATTTATATTAACACTGGAACATTTTTCGGTACTTTTCCATTTCGCTGGCGCAAATCTCGCCAAGCAAATTTTATTGGCAAAAACACACAGTAAGCATATATTCCGTATGGTATCGGTTGTTTCATTTTTGGTGACTTTATCGCTAGTGCCAGAGAAATGGAGAAGTACCAATTTTTTTATTCAATAAAAAGAGTTTCTATTTTGGTTCTTTCTAGCCCGGTGTTCTGTAAAAAAAGATGAAGACAGTTATAACCAAGAGTCATTTAGATGTACGAAAAATAGTATTTTTATTAAAAAATTGTTTTCTTTTATCTAACAATAAGTGTGTTCATGCCATCGAATCTTTAGGTTCTTTGAAATGAAGTTATTTCAGCAAAAGAATTGAAAATCGAAGTCCAAGCAAATTTCAATTCAGCAAAAAATAAATGAAACTGTAGGAGGGTCGGTTCGATTCTTCAATTAGATAAATATTACAGTAATCATTCAAATCATGATTCCAAAAATCTGACTAAATATGTCATTTACCTTACTGCTAAAGATAGCTATTTTAATGCTGGTACAATTATAAAAGGTTAAAAATTTTGGGGAAAAAAACTTATAACTCAAAAGTCAACAACTCTATTGACTTCGTTCCAATGACTTTTCGTTCTTATTTACAGTTAGGAGATCTATTCACAAGTCGTTGATAACTGTAATGACGTAACTCATGCAATTTTGGGTTTCATTGTAAGCTATTTGAAAATGTTTAATCATATATAGTTATTTTACTACATTAAATGAATAGTTCAGGTACTATTTTCTTAAGAAATCAACATTAAATTTGAGACAGTGAAAAAACTATTTTCTTCTTTTGTACAACTTTCCGTTAAATACAAATTACTATTCAAAAAATTATCATGGAACTTTTTAAAATGTTACAAACGCAATTTTGTGGAAAGTTATTGATTTTCCTGTAATTCTGCTAAGTGATGTAAATAAGAAAGAATCGTATCAATGTGTTTTTATAAAAATTCTGGTCTAGAATGCTTAATTATATTCATATATTTATCCTATGGAATCAAACTTTTTTATTGACTCTTTTAAATTAAAATATTATGATTTCCTATTTTTGTCATTTCATGAAAACTGTATAAATATTTATTTCATCACACGCTGTGGCCGCGGTAGCCTAGTGATCATGGTCACAACCTCGCGGCCGGCGTTGTTTCCGTCGAGTTGTGGGTTCGAGCCCTGATGCAAGTAAAGACCCACTGATATATAACAGATATACGTCAAATCTGTCGAGCTTCTAATTGGCATGGTATGGAAGTTTATTGAAGGAGGAGTCAGCTCAAGTGTCCTCCTCGTCCTCTGACGAAAATCAAAATTACAGGTCTCGCACCAACAGCCCGCGTGTTTCTTCGAAGTGCAATGAAAATAAATAAATCAATTAATTCAATCACATGTTAGGTATAACTGTCGATAACGTATCTGTATCATTATGATGCTTATAAAACGAAAAGAATACTAAGAAAGTGATGCCACATAATCTATTAACCATTTCTTGCCACTTATTAAAATGTAAATAGAGCTCAAGTATTATTTAAAAAAATGCTTACTCTAGTAAATTTAGCTCTGTTAAGAGTAACAATTATATGGGTAGTAAATTTTTCTTAGATGATGTGATTACCTTTTAGGGTACATGATGGAAATCCCAGTAAACTTCATAGCCACCGACATATTTTTAATAATGTTATGAAGGTGAATAACGTGGAAAACCAGTTAATAAGGATGCAATAATATGAAGACAGAGATAAATAAATGAAGCAATTTTCATGAGTAATTTTTTGTTATTCAATTGCGATTTTATTCTATATCGATAAATACTTAAAAACTCTGAGGATGTATGCAGTTAATGATGATGAAATGTTTGCGAGAAAGCATCATGTACCTCTTACAACAAAGGTGTCTTGCTCATTTCTAGCCGGAGGCAATTTCTAACAAAATGAAAGTTATGCTGTTTTATGAAGTTAGGGTGGAAGTCTTTCTTTTCTTAATGTTCCTTCTTATAGAAGGAGTAGTGTTAACTGTGACTTTAATCGTAAAGTTTATATTGTTCCATATGACTTTTTATGTTATATAACTTTGGTACATTAATAACCTTATTCCATATATCGAGTGGATTATTTCATGCCTTGTGTCACAACAAAAATACTCGCTTCTTACTTTTCTTGAAAAATGCTGATGTTCTTCATTCATTTTTCGTGTAGATTTGCTACGACCCGTCTTCCATGAAAACATACTGATCATAAGAGCTTAAAATAGATGTGTCTTTGTGTTAATGCAAAATATACTAATTTTTTTAAAAAAGAAATTCATATCCTCCCTCTCTCCTTGAACATCAACCTATCTAAGACAAAATAACGGCACAAAGTTAACGAGTGTTACGAATATAAACTCATTTTTCGTGTTCTCTGAAAATGGGGTGTTTAATATTACGCATACCAAAACAGGAAGTAGAAGAAAAATAGTGTGAGAGATATGACTATTTTACATTCCTAAAATATTTGTTGCAGAAAATATTTACTGCTAGTGGTGCAGAAAATAGTGATTCAATTCAACAAGACTAGTTATAGTTTTTTTTTTGGCGAAGTTTGTGATTTATTATAAAAAATTAAACACAACTATCTTTTCAGTAAAAGATTTTAATGGATGCTATTGTATTGGCAGGGCCGAAATCCGTTGCGAAGCACACGCGGCCTTTGAGCCACGAGATTGACATGATTGATGTACATGATGCTTGTACAATAGTAAAAAAAATGGAACAGTCTTTCATAAATTTCATCGCAGTTGGACAAAATTAGTATCATTGTTAATGGCTCAAAGAGAGCTAAATTAGGATGTTAATGGATCAATGCATTGACTTGAACAGTATAGTTAGTTAACTTATAACGATTCTTTCCATTATGGAATCCAATTTTTTGTAGAATTATTAGAGAATTATCTAAATAGCTAATGTTACACATTTCATTTTAAAACGGTCATTAGTTCAGAGATATTCGGGAACATTAATTAAGATTTATAATGTGGTAAATGGAGCCTTAAGACTCAATATTCTTCAATTTTAATACTGACTTAGAAAAATTCTGGAATTATTGGAAGGAATTTGCATTCACAAGAGTTTCATGTCATAAGAAATCTAAATATATAAAATATTTGATATGTTAGAATTCTCCCTTTTTGTATCTGTTTTTAATAATTCACATTTTTCATTATCATATTACTATTTTCATTTTTTCATGTTCATAAGACTGGAAGAAACATGATCTATTGTTTGGTGCAAAAAGATTCGAAAAACGTTGAACAGAAATTTTTTATCCACAAATATTTGAGACTCTAATTTACCATTAAAGAACTCATTTTATAAACCTAATGACTCAAAAGCTTACAAGCGGAATTCTACGAAATTTAGGATGGCTTAAAGATTAGAAATCAAATATGCGAAAGAAAAACCGGCATCGTCAATGAGGAAATTCTATTTTAGAATTTAATTAAATATGCTAATTAAGTTCGTCAATTAACCCATTAACATTGTAATTTAGTTTTCTTTCAGCCTTTAAAAGACTTACTAATTTCGTTTATTTGCGGTGAGAATTGAGGAAGGGCATCCCATTTATTTTTGGACGACCGTGTGTTCTTTGCTTCTAATATGATTTGTAGCTTCCAATTGTTTTAAATTGACAAAAATGACACATATAACGAATCAAAAATTATATTTATCATTTAAAATAATTGCATGTAATGAAATATTTAAAAAATGCTTAAATATGAGGATTTATATAGGTGTATTAACAAATAAATTATATTACATACATAATCTTCGATATTATTTCAAACATGGAAAGCTATAAAAATATTATTTATTATTCTTTTAAAAAAAAACATCATGGAACATTACTTAGGAATTTTACACGTCAACATATTATTCACCCTTTTTAATACAATTTCTTTATAAACAACGATGTCAAAGCCATATTTGTTACGCAGATAATATACGTTACAATGCAGAAATGCTTACTCTAAAACTCAGCATTTTTCAGAAAGAAAAGAAATTACTACCTCGTAAGTTTCTGATGCTGTTAAAACTTGGAAAATGCAAAAAGGAGAGCATCAAATGTGTGTTGTTTGCATAATTAGTTCATGCGGCTTATACATAGTGCAGCTAAAGTTGGTTTTTAATGGACCAGGCTTTCAAGGACAAAAAGCTTTCAACGAGCAGAATTCTGTCACCGGGCGAGACAAGGGAAATATGAAACCTAGAGGACATAAAAAAAAAAAAATGATTGGCATGTGTACATTTCTCTCTATCTTGTTGGTAATTGATCCCCCAGACACTGTCTCGATGATATGGAAGATCCATGGGCACCGAAACATAAGAGATAACAAAGATTTTTTCCAAGGGAATGGAGGAATACATACTGTGTTAAGGATAAGAGAATCTATTGGTTTTTATACTATTAAATTCTAAGTTGTGGTTGCTATGGGTGGGGGATATTTTTGCTCGTTTGTAAATTGTAATAAATTTATTTTTGTGGAAATAAAAATAATAATAATAGCAGCAATAAAGGCGATTTTCCTATCTCTAATTTTTTAATTATGTTATTACCGTAGTCATTTATCAAAGTTCTTTTTTTAAGTGAAGACCACAATAAGAAATTTACAATTAGTAAATCTCAATAAGAGTTATCATCGAAAATCGAAATGTACATTTATATACAAAGATGACTAAAAAGTACCTATTTTTTCTATAGTTGATGTAGCTAAGATAAACTGGTGTTAACATTGTGCACTTTCATGTATTACCATGTGGCACCAAAACAAATTTGAAGCTGATTCAGTGGCTGGTATTGATTGTTGCTGTGACGAGTTATCATCGTCATTTTGCGTTGTCACTGTTGATGAGACTAGGATTCACATTTATTCACCGTAGTCAAAGCAATAATCAAAACAAAGGGCTACTTCCGATGAGTGTGTTCCAAAGAAGGCGAAAACGGCTTCATCAGCTGGAAATATTCTGAATGGAATTGAGCCTCTCCCACAGGATTCCACACAGATATTTTCTTTCATCCTGGGATATATTTTGACCCAAGTTTCGCTTCCTCGATAAGAGAGTTTATTTTCTGTTAGAAAAAAATAAATAAATAGAACTGCCAGCTGAAGAGTCTTCAGACTTTTTATTTAGGAGGTTTTTTCCCCCATAAAGATTTAATGGGAAGAGTGACGTATAGCAATCAACTAAAAGGGTGAAATACATGTTTATTAGTGCAATGTTGCAACCTTTCAAACCAATTCGTTTTTCCATTCCTACCGAAGTACTGAAAGTAGAAAAGTCAGAGGCTATGTGACATGGCTAGAGCCAAAGCCCTTCTCATGGTGGTCGATCCGTAAGCAAAAATCTGGGAAGTGAGAAAAGCATTAATATGTTTGAATCGCTTTATGTAGCTATTTTCTCAGAAGAACTGTTCATAGTCTCGAAAGGGTTAATAATTTTCAATTTTTGCCCACTTCAATAATTTACATTTGTGACGTTGGGCTGTTTGCTATTTTCTCTTCACTAACCATGGGAATTTAATTGAGAATGATTGCTGGATATAACAATTTCTTCCCAACCAAATTGAAACGTGATTTTGTTAATTAGAGGCAGGTGGAAATAAAGTGAAGTGACTCAGATATGGTGGTACATAAGTAAAGAGAAATTTAGAAGGTAGAGGAAGAGTGTGGTTAACTCTGAGAATATTTCTAGCAAGAGATCGATAATATCAAGAGCTGTTACGGGATATAACGGTCACAGAGACTTTGAGAAATCAAGGCAAACTAAACTGAAGATGTTTTGTTAAGAGAGTATTATTTCAATAACAGTTGCGTAGGTGGGTTAATCCAAAGGCCCCCCAGAGAGAGCGAAAACTCTTTAGACATTATATTACAGTATTGATAAATAAATAGTTGAGTTCGAACTGATTGGTGTGTCTTTGTGTAGATTATTGACTTTTAGAGTTAGTTGTATTTGACTGTATTATAGCAAGAGTCGGGTAGAAGTAATGGTATGCCACACATTTTGAACGTCACACTCTTTTCAATTGCATTACAAAATTTGTCAACGTTCACACGAAATACTCATAATTTAACTCGTAAAAAAAAACTGAATGTTGAAAATGAGAATGAAATTAAAGCTTAATTTTTATCGATGCACTCTTACCATTATGAGAATGAATCGGCAATAATTCTAGCCAGCTGAAGTGGATTGAAGCCGAAGTGCATAGAAGTCCTTCATCTACCTCTGTATAAGGTAGCACATACATTAGAAAGCAAGGAATTAGAAGATCCGCAACTTCTTTTGAATGCTTTTGATAATGTCAATAAATTGTTATTCTTGTTAGAATGTGTAGTTGCCGATCTTCTTGTGTGTTATTTAACTATCATCTAATTGGAGTATGTTTGGTGACACCCACATATTGCCTACAACGACACGTATATTGCAGTGTTAAGATATGTATCTTTCGTGCTCTACGGATCGTAAAAAAATTGGGAGATATCTGATGTTTATTTCAAGATAATTTATAAAAACAGTTTATAAGAAATTAATATCCCGTGCATATAAATTTATTTTAGAAAATGTGTTATTTACAGGTTAAAAATTTTGCGTATTAGTTCCTTGCTTTCGAAATCCATCTCCAATGTTACATAAAGATGTTTATAAGATTCTTCATTACAAAGACATGCTCTTTTTGTTAACCTTCTGTTTGTCTGCCTTCGTGGGAAAGGTCACAAGCGGAGCAGTGACAACGTAAGTATATACATTTTTTTTCGTTTTCATGAAAAAATTGCTGTAGTTTTTTTTCCAATTGTTAGAACATGTAAATATTCTTACAATACAAGACTTACTAAAGATGATTTAATAAACTCCACTCACTATTATTATGAGCACTCATCAGCATTAAAATTAACAGGATTTTAGTAATTATCTCCTTTTTGTGCTTATGGAACGAAATTAACAATATTTTCACATTTTGATATTCTCATTCGATTACCTGAAAGAATGCAGCTAAGTTCTTGAATATATGCTCTTAGAAATATTTCAAAAGTATTCTTTGCATTTACTTTTAAAATTAAAAAAAATCAAATAGTCTGTTGTACATTTGTTCAACTTTATGTTCAATAAAAATGCTTTCAATAGTTTTAAAAGCAGAATAAAACTTTGTTTATTTAAAATTGTATTTTTGGGGTTTTTAAAATTTGTTACAAAGTATAATACTATAGCGCACACTTTCTGATATTTCTGCAGTTCTAGCAAACTAATGACTAAATGTATTTTAAAGAGGTAGTTTATCATTTTCCTTGGTACCGTTTCGGAGGAAATAAAAAAGGTTTATACTGTTATATAAATAGATTTTTACAATTCGATTAATGATATATTTTAATCCACGTTTTTCTATTCAGAAAGCAAAATCTTCTATTTAATTAGTTTTCTAGAATCACAAAATGCAAATAAATAACATAGAGAATTAAAGTTACAAAGAAATTCAAAATTAAAATAATTTATATTATTTAGCTAATTTTTATTGGACTGTCCTAACTTTTAGTTTTTTATTTTGCAAATATCAAACTTTTTTTTTTATTACCTTGAGAGTCTTTAAAGTTCGAATGTTAATATTATTGAGTAAGAAGATACTTACATAAAATTTAAAACCAAAAGAAATTATTACATTTATTATTTCTATGTTATAGATAATTCTGAAAGCGTTTTCTTTTCTCTTTTTTTAAAATAGTTTTGGACGTCCAAGTGCTGGCAAAAATGCTGCAGCATCCGAAAATTGGGGAGGTGAGCTAATTTCGAATGTATTTTAATGAATAACATTTAATTTGTCCGAAAAGAAAGTTTCCCGGAGACAGAAAGGAAAGCAAACAAAATGGACATTCATTAAACTCGGAAATTATTTTTGAATAGACACAAAATTTTTTCAGCCATTTTTCAACAGTAGAAGCAACGGAATTGAAGCATATGTATATCGTGAGACCAATTTCTGTGCATTGTTGTCGAAGAAATCCGCCGCCTGAGTTCGGAGCTAACTTGTGACATCTATCTGCGTGTTATCGCCACATTCTCTTGCCGGTCAAGTCTGACTTTGGTTCTTCTCGAGCATCCTCTGTGCCGCCAATGCATAGATTGCCACATGTTCGTAGTGAAGTGAACAATCCACGTTTCATCGCCAGTGATGAACCAGTCGAGGAAGCCGTCGCTGTCTTTATGATACCGCTGCAGGAATGTCAGTGCTGCTCTCAAGCTCTTTTTCAGCCCTTGGAAAAGGATCCTTGCTCAGAAGCAATTCCCCAGTGATGATGATATGCAAAAAGCTGTTATACGCTGGTTCGGCTCTCCGATGGCGGATTGCTTCGACACCGGAATAGAGATATTAGTCTCATGGTATGATGCTTTAATTCCGGTGATTCTTATGCAGAGAGATGGTTAAAAGAGTACTGCATCTCTTTCAATGGACATTTCTAAGTAATTATGTTTTGTGTTTCGTTATGGGCCTCAGAAAACTTACTTTTTGGATGAACTAAATATTATATTTATAACCAAATTATTTGCGATTTTATTTGAATCAAAGCTTGTAATCCCTCTCCCCTCAAAAATACAATCAATTTCTTTAAAGTAACATGTGCGCAAACACACACACACACTCACAAATATATAAATTCTTTTTAACTCGCCCACACATTCAAAAACAAAACTCAAAAATTCCTTTATATTCCGTAATATTTATAATTTAAAGAGGAAAAAAGAATAATATATTTTTTCTTTTCAGGCGAAATGTTTCAGACACTTCGTATACTTTATAAAATTAACTTTTTCGCAATCTACTTAATTTGTTTCTAGTTGAATTGCACTTCTTCAAAAAAAATTATTAAATGATACACTTATAAAAACAGTCCTCAACTTAATAATTTATAACAAATCAAACTGACTAATTTAATCAGCTCACATTTTTTTACTCTTACAGATAATATAACCCAGTTTCGATTTTTTAAAAAAAGGTAATTTTGGAAAACGTCATCACACACTCTTTTTTTGTTATCATAAATATGTAAAATAAGCACCAGAAAAATTTCAGTAAAAATTTGTATTTTTTAATTTATTTGCTTTGACCATGTGATAATGAATCGATTGAGTATTTTATTTGTTATTATTGTGTCATTAGAAAACATGCATAAAATGCAAGCCACAAGTAAAGCAATCGCGGAAAATAAACATATTTTTCCTGAAAATTTCTCAAGAAATGAATTCTGCATTTATACTCCCCATTTTTTTTGGAAAAAATAAGAGCATATTCTTATATCCCTTTTATATGTCAAACATGTTATTATCTAATGACTCTGTATTTTCAAGAGAGGCTGATTATTTGAAGTAGTAAAATCAGACATATATGAGAAATAAGTTAAATAACTTAAAAAATATATCTTCATATGTACTCGTAAATTGGTTCTTTTTTTGCAATGATGGCAACAATATCTCAGACGTTTTTACTACCCCTTTTCGAATTTCACAATCAATTAAAAAAAATTTGTTAAAAATTAATGTTCTTATTTGAGTAGAAAGTTTAGCGTTGAATTCCAGCATTTTATACATAAAAAGTAACCACAGAAAGTTTTTCTTTAAAGTAAACGGGATGAAAAGCATCTGTGTTAAAACCTAAGGAAGCGACAGAAAACTGTCAAAGGTATATTTTATTGAAATATCTAGAAAAAAATATATATAATTATCTTTCAAAACTATTGACAGTAAAAGTCGATATTCAGCGTTACAGACATATAGTATAGATTTTATCATCAGAGCAAATATTGAGTGAACTTTCGATATTTATTAATCGAATTATATGTGCTTCAAACTATATTCATCTAATGCAGGGGTCGCCAAAGTGGTCTATATAGACCCCTAGGGGTCTATTTAACAACAGTAGGGGTCTATCTGACCCAAGGGGTCGAATGGGGGTCTATTGGGACTCGAAGGAAAAACAGTTCTTAATACGCAAATCACACATAACTAACTGCGTACGTAAAAATTTAAAATATTTTTATAATTGACTTAATATTATATTCTTTATAGAAAATAAAATAATAAATCAGAAAACAATCTGCCCCATTTTTCCTTATGTGTTTTCGTATGTATACCGTGACGTCACAACTTGACCTTGTGACCAGTTTGTAATTTGCACGACTCATAGTATGTAGCCAGAAGAGCGATTGAGGATTATCCGTGTCTCTTGCTGGCGAACCCATCAACTAATTAGGAGCCTTTGGCGAGCGACGACACTGCCGTTGGCTTTCTATGCATTAAGCGCGAAGGAAATCTTCAGTACTCCGTTTTCTTTCTTCTTATGTTTGTGGTTTTAGTTTTTTTCTTTTTTATACGGCAGTTACGCATCGTGTCGATGGTTCGCCCTTTGTCTCCATCGCAAACCATACGAGCCTTGCATATGAGTCAGGTGCATATGTGCGCTTGTCCAATTCTACACTGGATGCTACAAACGCAAATATATGCATTTTCAGCTATTTTTGTGAACTGTGAACAGTATTAAATGCTTGTAGTGTCATTATTACTACTATTATATCTACCATTGGATAATTAGTTATTGTTTCTATAAAACTATTCGTTTAGTTTTGATATCAATTTTAATTATTGTTACTTGTGAAAAGGTAAGCTTTAATAATGTGGATTAGTATAATATACCAACTTAATTTTAACTTATTTACAGAACCCTAATTTAAAAATGACAGCTTCAGTATCTAAAAAGAAATGTCGGTATTATTCATTGGATTACTTAAAATTTGGATTTATTTGTTCACCGACAAATGAAACTATTCCTATGTGTCTTATATGCGAAAAAACTTTTGGAAATGAATACATGAAACCGTCAAAAATGAAAGATCATCTTGAAAGGCTTCATTCAGATAAAAAAAAAATGAAGAATTAGAATTTTTCAAAAAACTCAAAGAAAAATTCTCATGTCGACCAACTCTAAAAAGTTTTATGAAACAGTCTACTGAAATTGAAAATGAAGGAGGATTAATTGCTTCGTACAAGATTTCGCTTAATATAGCAAAGAGGGGAAAACCCCACACAATCGCAGAAGAAATTGTAGTACCTGCAATTAAAGAGGTCATTGAGAATGTGATGAAAAAAGACTCTACTAATGTTTTAAAGTCCGTCATTAAGTGCAAATTCTGTAAAACGGCGTATTGACGAAATGGCCGAAGAAATAGAAAACACAGTAGTTTCGGAGCTGAAAAATTGCAAGTTCTCTATACAACTTGATGATTCTGTTTTTGGCGTTTCTGCTATTCTTATTTCGTATGTTAGATATTTCAGTAAAATTAAAGGAGAAGTCATTGATGAATTTTTATTTGCTAAATATCTTGAAACCGATGGAAAGGGAGTGACAATTTTTAGATGTTTACAAGAATATTTAAATAAATATGACATTCCGCTTGAAAATATAATATCAGTAGCCACAGATGGCACACCTTCCATGGTAGGGCGTTACCGAGGTTTTGCTACATGCCTCAAAGAAAAAGTGCCCGGTATTCGTACTATTCATTGTGTGTTGCATAGACACAACTTAGTAGCAAAATATCTGAGTTCAGAGTTACATGAAGCTTTACAGTTTTGTATTAAATCTATTAATCAAATTAAAGCTCAACCTCTTAAATCAAGATTATTTGCCAAACTTTGTGAGGAAAACAATGAGTTATTTAACCAATTACTTCTGCACACCGAGGTTAGATGGTTGTCTAGAGGTGTATGCTTGCAACGGCTCGTCAATTTATTTGACTCCACGACAGAATTTCTGAACGAAATAAATCCTGTTCTAAGCAATAAACTCCAAAACAATAAGAACCATATTTTTTATTTAGCAGACTTATTTTGAAAATTTAATGACGTTCAAACAAAACTGCAAGGAAAAGATGTAACAATTATCCAAGCTCGGACAATACTGTTAGGCTTCCAAGTAAAATTAAATTTATTTAGATCTTCATTGCTACGTAAGGATTATAAGTATTTTTCAAATCTGCAACAATTAAAAATAAAAGAAGAAGACTTGGAAATATATACAAATCATCTTCAAAAATTAAGCGACGATTTTAAACTGCTCTTTGTTGATTTGGAAAACATCGACATCCCTGATTGTATTATTGCCCCATTTTCGGCGCAAATTGATAACGTCGACATCAACATACAAGATGAGCTTGCTGAACTATTGTCCGATCTTGAAGCAAAAACGCTTATTAAAAATTTGACAATACATAAATTTTGGACTAATATAAATATAAAGCAAAAATATGTGAAACTTTACGAAATGGCTCAGCCATTTATGCTGGCGTTTCCAAGTTCGTATATGGTTGAAGCCGGTTTCAGTCACGTTAATTCAATTTTAACTAAAAACAGAAATAAATTAAATGTGGAGCTTCGAGGGGATTTACGGTTAAAATTGACTAATTTCGAACCCAATATAGCGAACCTTGCCAAGAAACACCAGGTACACTCATCTCATTAAGAAGTAAAAAATCTGTAGCTACTTTACTTACTGTTTCTGATTTATTAAATATTTAGACTATTATATAGTTTTATTTTAATTACCTGAAAATTACCTTTGTGGGGGTCTATGGAGATTTCGAAAAATTATATAGGGGGCGATGATTAAAAAAGTTTGGCGACCCTGATCTAATGTAAGGAACGAGATACTAACTAAGAATATGTTTTAGACAAAAAAAGGCGTCTCAGATTAATACAAGTTTAGTGTGGCAATTATAATGCACACATCCCCATGCTTTAGTATATAGAAATACTTTATAAAAGTGCAATTTTTTACTTTAACATGTAGAATTAAGAATTACTTTGTTGTCGCAGTGCAACAGATTTATCATAAAATAAACTTTGCATATACTCATTGTTTGTGACTTTGGGCTATTCGTGATTTTCTCTTTACTAACCTCGGAGTCTTTATAGTAATTTGAATTGTATAAAATTACAATTTCTTCCCAACCAAAACGAAGCGTGATTAGGTAAATTAGATGAAGATAGAAGTGAAGTGATTTAGAAATAATAATATATAAATCAAAGACTGAAAGGAAAATAAAGGGAGATAGAGGATAACGACTTGTTTATAATTTGGATTGAAGCTCTTTAACTAATTTTGTGGATTAATACGAATTCTAATCTCAATATTAAGATAAGAATCAGCTGTTTATAAGAAGCGATTGAATCATACGAGTGAATTGGTAAGCTAAGAATTTATTAGTTGATCTCAATTTAGAATTGATAAGTGAGATTCGAGAGAGAGAGCGTCTTTAGCTATCCACATTAATGAATATTAATAAAGTATTTTAGTTTATTCTCACGCGTCCTCAATTGGAGCTCAATTTTTATAGTTCGATCTATTCGGTTAGGGTATGGGGCAAGATCAGAGTAATGAAGGACAGTCGTAACAAAGTAGATCTATTAAAAAAGAAATGAATGGATGCGCGCTTGTTAACGACATACAATCTCTCTGCAAGTTGCGAATGATAACATTGTGTGTTTTCAACGAATAAAATAAAATTTGTATTGATAACGAATTATAGTCAAGCTTTACAAACGTTATCTTACGCTTTCTACTGAAAGGAATAATGCACGTTATAAATACAAAACAAAATATTTTTTATAATTAGAATTATTTTGTGTGTTTGACACTTTATTTGCATGCACTGTATAAAATTTTATACAATAATATATAGATTTTGCTATTTACATACGTTATTTTCAGTGATTTTTCAGTAACAAGTTCGGCGATCCGGTGGTCCGATATCTGCAGGATTGCCGAGAAAGTATTTTAATAAAAAAATTCCACAGTATGAGACAGAACAATGTAATAATTTTTGTTGCATAATTCATTAATGATTTTGTTTTAGTTCTTTCTCAGGGCACACAGATATTTCTTCTCGTTCTTGGTGGAATCTTAGCTCTCTTTTCTCTCTATGGATTATACAGACTTTACAGATGGTGTCAACTAGATCCGAGGAAAATTGGCCATTGAATTGTTCGAATTCATTCCATATTCCGTCACTGGATGTTTTTTCAAACAATCACTTCTCATTTCATTTGTGGTTTTGTTTCATCATACAAGCCTTTCTTCGGTATATAAATGATTATATACATAAAACAACAATTCATACTAAATGTGTTTCACTCGATATTGTTTTCACATAATTAAAGCACTTGTATTATTATTTGTATTATTTCTGTATACGCTTTTTAATTCAAAATGTTGTTTTTAACTTAAGGCAATTGTTTGAGATGGAATTTTAATTTTAAACACCTTTTATTAAAATTCTTTTCTTCAATTTGATTTTTAAATAAAATTATTTTTATGGCCCTTAAAATATTATGGACCCAGAAAAAAGGTCCAATTAAATTTTGTAATCTGTTTTATATAAACCATATATTTAGGCAAATCATAATAAGAATTGGGAAATACATGCAATTTACTGTTATTGTTATTGCATGTGTAATTATTTTACCGTGAAAAAGTTTGGGAAATTGAATTCAAATTTTGCTTTCAACGTATTTGAGAAGTTGATCAAATTCATAGAAATTAACGAGCTTTATGAACTAAATACAAGAAAAAGAAGTAATTTAATTTACAAAAAATAAACAAATGTGAAAGGAAGTATTTACGTCTTAGATATATAGTATAAACAATTTCAAAATTACAAAATATTCTTCAGTATTAACTTTTAATTATATGATTTTTATTATTAGTAGTAATTTGTTATTAGTATGTATCCTCTCTCTCTCTTTTTTTTTTAAAAAAAATTACAATTTGATTCTGTAACTATTTGAGTTATATTCCATATTTAAGTCATTTTTTTGCATATGAAAAAGAACTGCAAATGAGTACAACGATTTAAAGGGCACAAACATAGACTAAAATAGACGAATAGTTTAACATATGTTTTTATAAAACTTTTATGATCATAGGAAGAATATCTTATATAGCCAGATAAATAGGCGAGCAAAAATTTACACAAGAAAGCTTTATAACTGCTTTATTTCTGAAAAAAAAAATGGAAAATTTTGTTTTCTTATGTACAGATCTTAAAATGTGTTGTTTTGAATTGTATATAGATATTTATCCGTAACTAGCTTATTTATATACTTCTTCCTTATACATTGTAATAAAATAATGTATTTTGTATATATCGTACTTTTTTTTTGTATATCTTAAGAAGAGACATTTGCTATTTTTTTTTTAAAGTGCTTCATGACAAGTGTTAAAGCAATTTATTTATGCATCTAAATGTGAATAATGATCCTAAACGACCTTATTTCGATAACTATTTGTCTGCAATTTTGAAACTGTTTTTTTTATATCGAGCATATTAAAATGTATTTTTTTCCTCCAAATGTACTTTTACATGCGCATTAGGCTGTTATTTATTTTTTGATGATATCGATTCGTAAGACATGTGAAATATGCGTACTAAATTATTACATAACCAACTAACTAGGTTTTAGAGGTTAAATAATTTGAGAAAGGTCTTCCAACTGTTCGCAAGTGAGGATATAATTATGAGATATGTTTGAATATTTTCTTATCTATCACGCATATGATTTAATTTATGTCAAGTATTAAATAACGAGAGTTTTCTTATTACATATTCCTTCTCAAAATAAATGTCACATTTACATACTCTGTTTTTAATACTTATTTTTTTTAGTATTTTGAAATTATCAGAACCGACAAAATAAAATATATCCTTCCTATACTACATATAGTACCGTTAAAATTCTACTATACAGTCGGATATCATTTTTATATTGAACTAAAGCTTAAGTAATGAGCTTTTTAAAATGACAACCCTCATCAATTTTGCAAATGACACAAAAGTTGAAAAATGAGAAGCTAAATTTTGGATAAAATTTTGAATTAAATGAAAAGTGATCATTAGTATTTGTACACCGTGTTAGAAATTTGTTACAATGCTCTTGAAATGAATTACTGGAGAAAATTAAATAAAAATTCTTCCATTTAAAATTTTAAATGCTGTTTTAAATACCATTTTACCATGATTGATAATGAAAATAAAAATATATAACACGAGTTACAGTTATTTGACATAATTAAAACTCTAATTAAAATAACAATCAAAATATTTGCATTATATTTGGAAAATTTACCAACTCTTTCAAAATTGAATTCAAAAGATAATGTGATGTTTATTTTGATACAAATGGAGAAAAATTCGAAATGAAATGTTGTTTTTTTTTTTTTGTTTAAACTTAACTAAAAGTAGAGTGTAAGAATTAGATTTTCTTCTAGAATAGAAATTAGCTAAAAATTATATGTAGGTATTAATTTAGGTTCATTTAAATAAATCATAAAACTTAACTTGTCTTCTATCTAAAGAACATTTTATAAAAATAATTATGACTCACTAATTTTTCAAACTAATTTTTCTAAAAATTTACTTCGTGCTGTTTATCATTATCACCGTACATTTTACCTTTTTTCATTTTCGGGATTTTTCGAAATTATTAATTAACAAAACAGTATATAAGTATAGATTTATTGAAAGGCTTTATCTGTCATAGTGATTATTGAACCAAAGCTGATTGAATTAGTTCCTTTACTTTTTTTTACAGATTTTAGCAATTTTTAGAATATATATATATATATATATATATATATATATATATATATATATATATATATATATATATATATATATATATATATATATATATATATATATATATATATATATTACGAATGTAAGCACTTAAAACTGATTTTTTAATTTATTTGATTATTTGGAGAAGTTCTAAACATATCTAATGTTGCGATGGGAAAGTTTTTGAAGTTTGAGTTGTCAGCAAATATCCATTTTTTTTTGCAAAATTTCACTATGCAAATTTGTTAAATAAGCTAAATAACTTAAACTGAAATTCAATTCCAAAAACACGCGAATGTGATTTAAATAATAAGTTTTATAGCTTGTGACAACTATGCGTGTTTTCTAAATAACTGTGTACCTATAACGGAAGGAATATCTTTAAAAATATTTGCTACTATATTCTGTATTCTAAGTATTCCGTCTTAATGCTTCCAAAATATTATTTCTTTTTGTGTTACACTGAGTATTTATTTTTTGTTTGTTTTTTATATGTGATTTAATATTTTTTTTAAACATATGCAACAAGAGTTAAAATAAGAAGAGGAACATATAACGTTTTGATTTAGGAAATATATTGATTAATTTTTCACAATTTTGTTACAAAGCAAGTTTTTAAAACAAATTATATCAAAAGGTAATTAATATATATATATTGTATATATACATTTATTTTAGAAAATTTAAAACTATGACAGAGTGGTATTTTGGAGAGTATATTGAATTTGAAATTACTAGGAATACGGAAATGATTAGAAAAGGTAGATACGGAATTTAGATCAAATAGTGAATTGATTAGAAAAATTATAGAATCTGCAATCATTTAATTTATTGATAAAATGCGTTTATTTTTAAACGCATCTTTTAAAAAAATTGCTTACGGAAACGAATTTTATATGATACTATATGAATAATTGTAAAAAATTAAATATAATTATGTTTTCCAAACTTTGTAATAATCGAAATGCACAATTATTTACTGAGTTATATAATTTATATAATCAGGAAAGTAAAACGTGAATAATTTTCAAAATAACTTTGTTGTGATGAAGAATTTATTGAGACTATTCATTGTATAAAATATACATTATATATGTGACTTGAATAATATTATGAAAATAATCTATAAATTCTGAACATAATTGTTATAATCTTTCTACATCTCTATTTGACTGTTGTAATCTCTCTAAATTACTATGTAACTGTTGTTGAATAAGTAAAATGTATTTGATATTTAATAAAAATATTCAATTCAATATTTGCAGCTGTTGTTTGATTTTCCTTAAGTTTGCATTAGTTTACTTCATGGTTTATTGAAAATAAACTTTTAGAAGCATTGTAAAAAGTAACGATTTCTTTGAAAATAGCTTATTCTGCTGCACAGCAAACATTTTACACTGCATATTTAGAGCTACACTGTTAGTACATTTAAGTTAAGTTAAAAAAAATGGAAATAAAAAAATGAGATGAAAAAGAGAGAGAGAGAGAGAGAGAATGTTTCTGGAAAGAATTAAGACAATAACCTTTTCTAATGCCCTCTTTTTGGTTAAATATGTTAATAGCTGTTATTATTAAATTTTAAAATGATTAGAAATTAACCTCAAAAATTAAAAAATAATGCTAAAGACTTTTTTTTTATTAATTCATTACATTTCTTTTTAAAAATGCTTTGAATTTTACGACAACCGAAATTTGGACAATAACTTTTTGTAATGTTAGTTGAAATTGAAATTTTTAATAAAAAGGTATGAAATAGTTCTGGTGATTTTCGGTATAGATTTCTTTGTGGTACTAATATTTTTAAGAAAATTTTATGTATGATTTCCTAATTCTTTATTTATTGAAATAAAAAAAATATAATACATTTTTGATAAAAAACCAGATGTATTAAACGGAAAATACTCTCATAGCCATTTCAAATGAGCTTACCGTATTCTAATTGTAATGTTTCTTTTAATGAATATAAACAGATTCAATTAATTCATAAGGATATTACATTTGGTAAACTTACTTATAGTTGACAAAAAATGCACCAAAACACATTTATGAAACTACAAAAATATTTTAATTTACAAGTTAAGTTAATTTTTTTAATAAAATTGTAACGAAGTTAATAAAGTCTTAAAATTTAACACATATTATGTGATTTCATTTTAGGATGTAGGAAAAGATTATTCCCGATAAGATTTATGTACAAAATAAACTAAACTAAATAGATACATCTTAGTTGTATGAAGGAAAGATTCCACATGATAATCAGATAATTAAATTTCAAATACATGTTTGAGAAATTTGAGGAATTTCATATGTATAGAATGAGAGATTTAATCAGCAATAGTTTCCAAGGGATCTAAACACCCTCTTCCCAAACGTTTTTAGAATATTATTACAGATTATCGAAACTGTGAGGAGATTAAACACGACATCCACTTAAGTAATATAATTCTAAATGAAAGCAATAAATACCAGATGCATTAGCACAGACAACGGAAGTGTTAATTTTGGGTCCGGGACTGCATTAAATTTTCAACAAATATTTACGCTTTATGTAGGTAATCCAACAATCATTTTTACACATTAAAAAACGCTTCCGTTGTAGAAAAATGCTTATGCTATAAGTCCAGAAGTGCGAGAATTAGATTTTGTTTTTGAATTTCAGATATTTTATAAACTTCACTTCTGTATATATATTATATTATTTTATAAGTTATTAGTAACAAATTTTATTTATAGATTTTATTTTTGATAAAAGTAAATTGTTTAATTAAGCTATTTGTAATTATATATATTAAAGCAAAATTAAATTTATTTATTTTTTATGATTTGCTAAAATACAAGTTAATAGAGAAATAGTGATAAAATAAATATAATACACGATATACCTTGGTGTAATTTTAAATAAGAAATTCACGTTTGAACAACTCATCACATATATCATAAAGAAATTCCGAGCTAGAGCGAGTTTTATTTATTTCTTAATTGCTCGAAATTCGAAATTAAATGTAGAAAACAAGTTGCTTACCCATATTTTAGACCAATCTTAACTTATAGTTGCCCAGCTTGGAGACTGTTGCTAAAACCCATATAAATTAATTAGAAAAAGCATATAACCATATCATTAGACAAATTGTAAGTGCTAGATGGTTCATGAGAAACATTGATACCTATAATGCGATTCAATTTCCAAATGTCAGAGTCACAGTGCAAAAAATAGCTTTTAAATCCTTTAAAATTTTCATAAACATCAACAATAATTCCCTAGATAATTTTTAGATTACAATCCTGATCCAAAAATATTCTTATTAATTTCCGATTTTTATTCTTTCTCAAACATTTTAACGTTAAACTCCCATAGACACGAACAACATCCTTCACAAATTGCATTTTATCCAGCATCCAATCAAAATGTGTTCTCTCGCTCTCGCATCTCTCATAAACAATTTTACAAGCATCAATTCCAATTGAGTTATTGAAACGAAAGGTGGTACCCCGTCGGCTGATCGCTAAAGTTAAGCACCATAGTTATTACTATTCTTACTCGTAGCTATATAGAAGCAGTCTCTTGCTACTAAACATCTTAAATTTTCCGAATAGTAAATAGAATCTTTAAAAAATTTTAATATTTTTTTTTGAATTCACAATGTGTGTGTTAGTTATCCTTTTCGAATTAATACTATTTTAAAAAAAACAAAACATAATCACAGTTCTGGGCAAGTGAAGCCGATGGTCAGCTCCAAAAGTCTACAAGATACGGAGATGAAGAGCCGTGAGGCTCATGAGTTCCAAATAAGTTATCCAACAAATAAACTTGGAATGCAAAATCGAGATTTAATTATGTTTCGTCTTGAGATCTCATTTGATAACATTATTAAGACTATCGTAAGGCTGATAGGAAAGGTAGATAGTTTCTAAGTATTTATTAGGGTTGTTTCTTTATATTAAAATGCATATTTATTGACTATTATTAGACTTCTATATTGCTTATTTATTGATACGAGTTTCGAACCTTGATCTTGAATTCGTATTTTGAAGGCAGCGTGATTCAACTAATTCTATTAAAAGCTTTAACAATCAGTACATCATGCAATACAAAGCATTTTAAATTACACAAGCAATCGGTTGCTAACGTTACTATAAGCAGACACAAAAATAAATATTTTAAATATAACTACGGTGGGTATAGCAAGCATTCTAAGTAGATAGTCTTTAACTAAAGAAGACTCACTGTAAAAAATATGTAATTTTATATATATATATATATATATATATATATATATATATGTGTGTGTGTGTGTGTGTGTGTGTGTGTATAAAATTCCCATAACTGCTCCATGGGATTGATGTCTGGTGACTAAAAAGGAAATTTCATAAGTTATATAAATTTAAAAGTTATATAAGATCCATAGCCGTGTATATAAGCCTGTATACGCTTGGAATCATTATTATACATAAAAGCGTAGTCACCAAGAAAACTCATTTTTGTCGCATCAGACGGTATATTATTTTTCAAAATGTCTGTAAAAAGATGGTGATTTAAGATTCGATCATCATCATATTTGAATTCTCAACCTAGGGTGGTCCAGGCTTCTTTTGAAGATTCCTCTAATGTAGCCTACCTTTTAACTTAGTCTGCCAGATAATCTCCTATATCACTCTAAAATCCGATTCAACAGAATGAAGCCACCT